>OZ018337.1:5090107-5644244 GCA_963969495.1 Ceratothoa steindachneri
AGGGAACAACCGTGATAAATTCAAGATACTTTCTCCCGAGAAAGTTTCAATTCTTTCATTTGATTATAAAACGCGAATCTCTTTTTTAATTAAATTTTATTTGTGACAAATTGGTCTAATTGGATTACTACAAAGCATATGAATCTTGGGACGACCCAACAAATGTCCAATATCTAAATCCGTGGCAAAATTAATTTCATTTAATTATTCGAGATGTAATTAAAATCTATTTATTATGTCTTGAAAGTTTAAAGTTAATTTACCGACACAGAATCTTTTTCAAAAAAAAATCTTATACCCTTTTATTAACAAATTTTCTACCTTGCATAAGAATGTTGCCTTTTCATTTATTTATTCTAATAATAAAAATATTGTTGTTGAGGTATACCTGTGAAGACTATCTCGGCGCTCAGAGTCATACAAGCACGGGCAGAGAGCTGACCACAGGCTGCTGAAGATATGTTTGGGCGATTAATAAAGAGCGCAAATTACGGTTAACCGGATTTAGATTAATGCCTTGCCAAGTTGCAGTTCAAAGGATAATTAAAGACAATACTCAACAATATACCTTTAATATATATAAAAAAAGGGGGCAATAAATAAATATATATATATATATATATATATATATATATATATATATATATATATATATATATATATATATATATATATAAATATATATATATATATATATATATATATATATATATAAATATATATATATATATATATATATATATATATATATATATATATATATATATATATATATATATACATATTGCATGAAAGACTCGACGTTTAGGTGAGAATGGATGGGGAGAAAGAAAAGTCCAGACACTACACAGAGCTCTTTATTGACGTTTCGCAATATATATATATATATATATATATATATATATATATATATATATATATATATATGTATATAGATATATATATATATATATAGATATATATATATATATATATATATATATATATATATATATATATATATATATATATATATATATATATATATATATATATATATATATATATATATATATATATATATACAAAAGGGGAAAGAAATTACTTATAGTAGTTAAATGAATTTAGTGAAGATAAACGAAATAATCTGGGAATGACCATACACGATCGCTTTACCATCAAGCGCAGGCAAATTAAATGGGGGGTGGAAGACAATGGCCGAGGTCTTCAACAATATACTTCGGCGAGTCCTAACTAGGAGGACTCGAAGATGGGGTTGGATTACTTCGTGATTAAGAATGTGATTTCCTCTGCCCCAGAGAAACGTACTCTCAATTCAAGACAATTCTGGTGATCGGCAGGGAGTCTCAGTCTCGAAAGACGGGAATCTTGATGTTGTGGTAAATATGAGAGTGCCGCACAACTCTCCTGGAATAAGGGGGCTCAATAGCTTTTCCTTCGAACAGGCACCAAAGCTTGACTAAGGTAGATCTGCTGAAGTGATCTTTGAAGACGCACAGCGACAGGTTACGGGGATTCACGAGAAACAGATGGCATTATGGACGGAGTGAATTGCGGGCTTTCAATCTCCTCGAGAGATGGCAAGCTTCAGGTTAAATATCCAGGTGGCTGCTATGCTAGACGCTTCAGGGTCTCGCGATCCCCAAGGGATCCTTGGCGCTACTCTAAGCAAATACAAGTCATGATAACGCGTCGTTCCAAACGATCAAACTCACCTCGCGATATTAGGGTAGGGATAATATGGCCGCGCACGGCGTTATCGCAATGGAAAGTGGGACGATCAGCGGATGATTAAGCGAGCGACTGGTTCCTCCTTGATTTCTAAAATTCTCACGCTGGCTCACGTGGTCTTTAAAGAATAGAGGGGTATTTCCAAGGGGCTTTCTCTCATGTTGGTCCTTCGAGGGCATTCCCCCACAATTGTCATTCAGAAAGATTTCTATAGAGAGCTTTCATAATCAAGTTCAAAACTTAAGGATGAACAAATGAGAGTCTCAACGTTAACAAAAAGGAGTGTAAGCTCTGAATAAAGTTAGGAATTTTAAAATAGAGACCAAGATGAGAAATCCTTCCTCGGTAGATACCCAAGGAGATAAATGATAGAGAACTTCATCAGAGGAGCGAAACTTATTAAAGCACAAGATGCAAATGGGAGGCAAAAGTGAATGGCATATATGTACATATAGTTAATAAACAGAGGATTTCAGTAAACATCTACTCTCGGTACAATTTGACAGGAATTTAGTTTAGTCACATAATTTCCAAAATAACCAGGTAAGATTGGCTTCGCTGAAATATCAAGGTAAAATAATTCTCTCGTTCCTTTGCTATTGACTGGCAAGGTGGTTGTTCATCTTCATATTATTCAAATCTTCATTCGACTAACAACTACTTCAACTACTAACGAGGGTAAATATTAGGCTATCTCTCGTCTTCAGACCGTTCGGTTGATCCCTCCTTTCATTTATCTCCTTTTTTCTTTTTTCTTCTTCTCTTCTCACTTAATAAATCGATTCTACCTTTCACACAACGGCATCTGAACTAACAGTAATTCGTCATAACTCCAGCCAAATGCAGTAGAATAAATCGAATGGTAGACAGCACAATTCGCACCTCATATTGTGGGCAAGATTGTCTGGTGGATACACACACACGAATTATTTAGATGAAATTCCATAAATATTTAATAGAAAACCAAGTTAAATTAGCTTACAAATATTATAGGTGGTTCCACTCAAATTAGCCTTATTCACAATAGCGCCAAAACATGTATGAGCCATATGTCTGTAGGCGCCAATAAATTGTTTGTTTCTGTATAAAATCAAAATAAGAACTGTTGCTTACGCGATGATTCCAAGAGCCGCTCTTGGTTGTGAGTGATGTTCTAGCAGAAATCTGTTTTATACACTAGGTATGGTAGAACATATCGCTTCACGGTTCATATACTTTAATATACGATGAAAATCATAGCTCTCGATTCACACATAATTGCCGCGTTTTCATTGTTTATTGTGATGCTAATATATTCAATATAGAGAAAGCCATTTATCTCTTAGTAGCAATTACATTGAAGTAAACTCTATTTTTATTTTAGTATTATTTCGAAAATTTAATTAATGAGTTATTTTTAGAAGCAACAATTTAATCTTATTTGTTGAAACTATCCAAACTACAAGGGTATACAAGAAATCTTCAAAATCTTGAAGTCAAAACATAATTGATCCTCCTATCTTTGATTTGTGCTGAGACCTGTAAAACAGTCATCTATTAGTCTTACGCATTTCAGGTAGAGGAGCTGCTTACAAAAAATTCGATTTATTCTCCCCCATGGAAGAGGAAATTTGCGATCAGAGCTGTTATGGAAAACTTTAACAAAACTTGATTGTAAATTCCCTGCTATTGTCGATTCTTTTCAGTATGATTATGATGAGTCTACACCAGATATAAACACTGTTTTGAGGTGGATGATACTTTACAAAGAAGAAAGAGAAGACCTTAATTACGATGGGAGAGAAGGTAAACCAAAATAAGGTGTCCACAATTCAGCACCTTCTGGATAAAAATTGCAGGTTTAGCGTTAAATTTATTGCGAAAAATGTCCATATTTTCCAAGGATAACCATATGCACTTTTAACACAGCATCTTGGTTCCAGTAAGATTTCTGACTATTTGGTGCCAAAAGCATTGCGGGATGATCAGTTTGCACACAGGACAGTATTCCAACCCATTCTTCACAGCTAATAAAAGAAATTTTAAGGGAATTACGATTGCAAATCATACATGTCCCTTCCACCCTTAAGCATGATTTTGCCCCCTCGGGCTATTTGCTGTTTCCAAAAGCCTTAGGAACATTTAAGGGAACAAGACTTCAATAGAAAGAAGAGACAAAACGTGAAGTTAAGACATGGTGCAATTCGAAAAGCCAGGAGTTCTTCAGAGAGGGACTGGTCACGTGGAAACTTCGCTTTCTTAAGTGCAGTGAAATAAATGGAAACTATGTCGATATATTTTGAGATATTTAGGTAATTTGAATTTTTAAAAGATATTTCATTTATTTTGTAACAAGCATCTTTAAAGATCCCTCGTAAATTATTTGTTTTCAAAATTTTTGACTCCGAACAGGTGGTGAATCCAAGCCAAATTAATTGTTCAGACAGGCAGTCTTCAAATCCTTTGCCTCGGATTAAACAAAAATCTTCAACATTTGTTCTTCTTTCTTTCATCTTCCTTATGATTACTCATCAATATCCTAACAAATCTAGTATTACACTATTAACGTAATTCATGTAATCACATAAATATATTATCGCATGTAGTTCTGAAACGAAATCCTATTTCTATTGACTATTCCTAAAAGATTAAGTCATTGTTCATGAACAAAATATTGGCTAGAGACCAAAAAATAACTTGGGATCATACACTGTTCACGACTAAACCTAAACAATTGTCGGACCAAAATATTAAACACAGAATAATTATTTGAATAACTCCATTTAAATGAATATTGGTAAATGGGTAAAGATTGTTTAAAAGTGGTCATACAAAGTTTATAATTTTCGGGACTAATCCTTTAAGTTAGCCAAAGTGTAGTACATTTGGATCAAGGTGAATGAATGAAGGCTTTTTAAATTTACATAGAGTATGCAGGTACATATTTGCTGTGGCAGATTTGACGGAAAGGGGAAGATAGAGTTTAGGAAACCTGGGAAGGTAACAACGCTTCGAGCGAGAAATCGCTTGCAGCATTCTTCTGAACAAAGCGGAACATTTTTCAAGCAACTTTCAATATTATTTGATCGTTAGTGCTCTTATTACATTGGTTATGCTTCTTAACTCGAGCCTGTAAAATCAACACACTCCCATAGGTTACAATCACTCAGGGAACTTTATAAACATTTTCAGGAGTATAAGACCAGCTCTCGAAATAGGATTTTTGAAACTATTTCAATCATTCACCATTAATTCGCTCCACTCTCTACCACAATCACTGTCAGAAATCATATTTCCTTCTACAAGAAGTTTGTATAAAGATGCCTTACGAAGGACGAAAACCAACAACTGCCAATGAACTTATTTCTCTGATCGAGTTGAAGCCTCTCAACAAATTTAATTCCGCAATACGGTTATATTTTTCATATGCCAATTGGAAAGAAGGAAAAACGATGTGGTAAAAGGACATTACAATGTTCTCTTTAATTGTGTTAGCATGTACACATTTTAGTTAGAAACTAGGATTAAATTTTATTTTCTTTATATATTCTGTTTTTTGTGTGATTTGAAGCATAGTTAAGTGGCAACACTGTATTTCTCTTCGACGAAAAGAAAACAAAAGTCGGTCTCGGTTGGTAATGAAATGTGTCGTTTTCCGAATACTGTAACAATCAGGGATTATATCCAACATAAAACTCTATGCCCACACTGAGAACGATAAGCCTAAAAACTATGCAAAACTGTGAAAAGACGCGTCATATCATCCCACCCCTCATTTGGTGATAAATGGTTGTTTTTCATTTGGTTAAAATGGAATTTAAACTAAAAAAAACAAACTAAATCATTAGAAATATTTGGTGGTCACAGAAAATTAATATAAACAAAAAAGCAGTGCTAAACATAATGCTGGTTTTAGATTTAATGGAATATATTTTATAGTTGATTTAGGTTGAGAAATTTGAAAGAAACAAGGCATACTATTTTTACATCTAATGACATCTCCAATGGATTTCATGTGAGTTGAACACCTAGTTTTATATTTTGTATGGATCTCTTTTGTCCAAATCTGTTCCTGAAGTTTAGAGCAAATTTAGACTACTAGAAAAAGCCTGAGTCTGAGTGCCATGATAAACACAATAAAATCTTGGATGACTATATAATAATAATAATAATATAATTCCACAGAATAATGAGCATATTCTTGAAACAGAGAATCACAGCCCAAGGCTTTCTATCCTAAAAGAGATCTAATTTTCCTAATTTCTCATTGATTTCTGTTTTTTACATAAGCTACATTCATACAAAAGAAATAAGCCAACAAGTAAGGGCCTTAAAAAAATATGTCCGTTCGATAATTTTTTAATTAAAACATTTATTCTCACATTTTAAGTGCAAACTAACAGCTACGGTAAATTCCTGAAGTTCCTTTTCATTCTGCGAAAAGTTTCATCAAATTGATTCAGATAGAACCGAGAAATCCTACATTTCCCCCCCAACCTATTAACCTGGATGAGGTGTTCTTTGTCACCCACTTCTCTTTTATTTAATTTCATTGCAGCTTACAGCTAAGTAATGCGGGCTTCAACACAGTAAATGTTCCCCACTCCTGATCTACTTCACTTTGGCATTTATAAATACCACCATATTATTGGTTACATATAGGTGTATACTAGGATCTTGTAACAATTTGCTGAAGAATATCTATAGTGATTTTTTAATTTGTTTTAAAGTTATGTGAGAGATGTTAAATCACTATAATGGTTTTCGGGAATTACAAATATACCATGGGGACCACACACCTGTTGTTAGCCCTGGCAGGAAAGCAGTATTCAACTTTACTATTGCGAAGAAATTGTGAGTCAGGAAGTCATGCAGATGAGTGTCATGTTTGTCTAACAAATAATGATGGCTTCATTGTTTCTTCCAGAAAACAATCACAAATCCCAATCTGCTTTCAGCTATGAGACTTCGTCCACACTCAGATGATCTTCCTGTGCCAAAAAGGACAGCATATAAGGGTCTGCTTTTTCCATCTGATTCATATATGTCATGAGAAGAGAATTCTACCAGGCCGTTCTCTTCTGAAGAGAAAGTCTCTGTTTCTTCATTGGGAAAACGCAGTGAGCCCTATTTACTCACTCAGGAAGACCTAAAAAACCATGCTTATGAAGCAGTGAAGCGATGATATTTCTCTACATTGATCTACTTTATTAGTTTATATATATATATATATATATATATATATATATATATATATATATATATATATATATATATATATATATATCTTTTGTCATTTCTCGTCTTGTTTTACCGAAAGTCTAAAAAAAGACCTGAAACAATACAGAAAAATAACTGTACTCTGGATTATAAGTGTCTACGTTCAATAATTTACAAAAATTGTAGTTTCAAAAGTTGTTAATATGTAGGTGAAATAACACATTCTTATAAATTCAAAATGACATAAATTATTGGAAAATTCATTGCTATATATTATAATTAAACATTAAGTATGTATAATGAAACTAGACACTCTTGAAGTTCTACACAAAATCTTTTTTATATAAAGGGAATTTGACTCAGTCTAAGAAAGCGAAAGGCAAGTATAAAATTCCTAAGCGAATATTATTTATTCTCCATTAAAGTATAAATTCTCAAGAACCAACTTGATTATAATAACCATTGTTTAGTAGAGATGAAAAGTAATAAAAAAAATTGATTAAGCATTACAATCATATGTTTCTCATTGAACTGAAACAATTTTGTCTTTAGAGAACACAACACAGTACTTTATAGGCAATTCTTAATAAAAAATAAAAAATAAAATAAATTCAATATAAAGAGAAAAGCAAAATGCAAGGATGAGTAATTGATTGAGCAAATTTACCTGAAAACATACAAACATTTGTGGAGAATAAACAAGAATTACTTATATATGCATTAAAACCACCGAAATTTATTAATTAAATTTGTTATCTTTTGATTCTTTAGACGTGAAAGCATTCTCTCTGGCATGCTAGATCTAAGTCACAGTTAGTTATCTAAAATCAACACTCAGCGAAGGGTTTATTCGTGGCAAAAATGCATTGATGATTATTGTTTAAATTTTATCAAATAATTCATCATTTATTTTCTATTTTCCAATTCCTAGGCACGGCAGTTAATCGCAGTCAATCCCTATTAAAAGTATATTTAACTCAATAACGAACTAAAAGCCAAAACAAAAACAAAACAGTTATTAAAATAAACCCATTTTCCGCTCCAAAGTAGTCGTTTGCTGTCAAAATAAACCTAGAAATAAGCCTTTTTTTTGTTGAAGAATCGTTTCGTTTGAACGGAGAGATAAAAACACTTTTAGTTAAATACTCATGATTCAAATGAAGCCAATGAATTTTTTGAATGCTCCCAGGCACTTCGCAAATGGAAATAGAGGCATTTAGCACAGAAGAATATTTTTCCGAATGGCCAATAAACCAACACAAAGTATCATTGTATTGAATGCCTTGTTTAAATAGCTTAGTTTAATGTATTCATTGAAGATTGAGTTTAATATGCATTCTCGTTGGTCGTAAATGATTTGAAGATAAATCCTGTTTATAAAGAGGCTGCTACGTTTTATGTATAGAAGAAAAAGCTAATGAATATTTGAAGTGTCAATTAATGATAGACTTGAGCCGTTTAATATTAAATCATTGGTTAACATTTCAGTAAAACCATAAAATAAATGAACAAGAGGGACAGTCCCTCCCAAGTCAGGAGGCGTTTTGTGATATGATCTTAGATCGTTGTTGCATTGATGGTTTCCCATGGTTTAAATCACTTACAACTGCCTTTGAATGGCTAAATGAGGCTTCTGCCACTAGATGCCGCTCACTAGTGCCAAATTCGATGGCAGATTTGAAATCTCAAGAGGAAATAACCCTATGTCCCATGGCCATATGGGTCATTTCACAGCTCTAAATGGGTACAATTAAACTTTAATCCATTTAAAAAAGAAAGTGACGCCTAGAGCTGGCGCTTCGCGGCAGGTATAAATAGTTCACACAAATAATAAACCATGAAGGTGTTTAATTCAGGGAAACCAAAATGTGGTACTCTAAAATTTTGGTATTGGAGAGAGGAAAGACACGTCTTACTACCTAAAGTAAGTTTCTAAAATAATAAAAGAGTGAAATTTTATTTCGGCAATAACTTTCCTATATTATATTTGTGTAAAAGAATTGTCACCAATGACTCCATTCATGGATCTTGATTCCCTTCAGAATACATTCAAAAGAAATCAATAGTGAGCTATACTGGCTGGCCTAAAGTAAACCTGTGGTCATTTGTGTCTTCTAATTTTTATATGAACAATCTTATGCCAATAATGAAGAATTAGATCTACCCACATGAATAGATTCATCAAAGAAGCGCGTCCTACCTGAGGGAATCACTTCATCCACACCAGGTAGGTTAATGTTATATTGCGTTATTGTTCTCAATCAGTGGCATGCTCGAAGCTGTTTAAAATTATAGGCACTGTTACAGTAATCGGAGTGAATTGAAGAGATTTGAACTTGACTTTGGAAGCAAATGTACTTTATTTCATGGTGGAGCATAAGTATGTTTCACCGTTTTTATGACCATATTTATTTTATTATTAGCGTTCTCTGAATTGCCAATTCTATTAGCAAAATATATTTAACTTCAATTAAATTGGCTGGAATTTACACAAAAAAATGGCATACATAATGTCTGTAATGTATATTTTGGGCAGGGCTTGAATTAAAAAAATTAGTATGATAATTAAGAGTGAAAAATGTTTTGAGAAAGAAAAAGAATTTACCAGAGAAAAACCGATCTGCCAAACCTACCTCTTTTAAATTGACAGGAACTGGGGAAATGGCAGTGAAAAAAATGGTACAAGAGAAATTTGAAGGGAGATTAACAGAAGGGGAGTTTGGCAAAAATAATACTTCAACCCACAATAAAGATACTGTCATACTAAAGCCAAAATCTATTAATAAAAGCTGAAGTCCAAATCCATAAATTAAATATTTTAGAAATAAAATTCTAGGGATCACAGATAGACCTTATTTTTTCCTGTTCTATTTGTAATCAAATATTTTATTTATATTCAAAAACAAATTAAATGTTTTATTAAATTAAAAATTTCTAAAGGAAATAATAAAAGATTGGAACGTTGGGCACGTTACTCAAAATGATTTATAATCTACAATACATAAATGAAATTCAGAGATAACTTTGAGTGACGAAGAGCAATTTACAGATATTATCTTTGTCACAGATCACTGAGATATATAAATATATATATAAATATAGAGAGAGAGAGGAAGATACGCGCTGCTTCGCTCTTCAATAGAGAGAGAGACAACAGACACCTGGGCGACCATTTTGTCTGCGCTAATGGAGGTGGGAAATTATGATACGCCGTGAGACGCCGCGATGACTTGAAATGCCGCCTTCACAGAAACCTGCTACAAGTGTGAGAACCCAAAAGGTCCCATCTGAAGTCGAACAAAGGTCATCACGCTCGCTTAAGAACCTACTCACCCTCGCGCTTAAAGGCCGAGTTTATCATCGTCTAGTGATGTGTATGACCCCAGAACCTTCCCGTTTAGATGGAGGGGGAAAACCCCATTCGACCCCTATAAATCCTCCGGCGCCGGAGCTAGTAGTCAGTATCCGTCGTCCTCCCTGCCCGGTCAGTATCCTCTGTCCACCCCCGTCCGTACCTGCTATTCGCGTCCCATTTAACTCTGTAAAATTCTCGCAGAATCTTTCAATCTCCCGAGATTCTCATTGTGATAGAACGAGTTGAATCTGTGTTAAATTCAACTCCTATCCCATATTAGTTAAAACCTCGAGGAGGCCCACGTGCATCTTCGATTCGAGGCTTGGAGTCTTATCAACAGCTGCCGGACGTCAATGTTTAAACAAGGAGGTTATCGTCCCCCCGTTCGCCCCCATACGCCGACCTCGCCAGATCGAGTTAGGCTTATGAACAGATAAGGCATTTTTCTCCGGCCCAGCTGTGCGTTCCCTCCAAGCTTTCACTCCATTTTCCCCCACGCCTAGGAGATGTCCTGGCTATTTATATGGAAACTTTACCACTAAGATCAGATTGGAGATCCAGATTTTCGTCGCGAAACATCACCACGACCCTCTCTCCCTTTGTGCGCCAAGGGACCTCGGCCTCGAGATTCACCATCACTTGTCCAGGAGGACAATATTCCTTGAGTGCCAAAGGTTCGAGCCTTTAGTGACGTCAAGTCCCCAAGGCATTCCCCCCTGCTGTTCAAGGAGAACAGCATTAGAACAGCCATTGTTCGTTTTGAGCCCTTCGCCAAGAAACGGTTCTCATCCCCCCCCTGTTGTTCAAGGAGAACAACATTAGAACAGCCATTGTTCGTTTTGAGCCCTTCGCCAAGAAACGGTTCTCATCTTTCCCCTATTGTTCGAGGAGAACAGTATTAGAACAGCCATTGTTCGTTTTGAGCCTTTCGCCAAGAAATGGTTCTCACCCCCTCTGTTGTTCAAAGGAGAACAACATTAGAACAGCCATTGTTCTTGAGCCCGTAGACAAGAGACGGTTCTCATCCCCCCTTTGTTCAGAAGAGAACAACCTAGAACAGCCATTGTTCGTCCAGCCGTTCGTCGAGAACGGTTCTCCTTCCCAAGACGCCACGTCAGGATCCTTTCATCCCCCCCCCTTCTGCTGGAACTCGCCAGCGGACTGAATATTCCTTCGAGTACCTTCGACTGCACCCTAACGAAGTTACGTAAGCCAAGCGTCACCTTTTGAGTATTGATCCCTTATTTGTCAATTCTATCCTGTGCTTTAAATGGTTTATCGAACCATCCCATCTCTTTAACTCCATATTTGTTTTACCTTTTTTTGATCCCTTAAATCCTTGGATTAGCCCGAGTCTCTACGACCCTTTCCATTCTGTTTGTCAATATTTTCCGTTTTTTGTGTATTGTTTATAGTTATTATTAATAAAACTCTATTTTATTAATGATAGCAATATTATTATCCTTGAGCTCAGTTCCACTTCTTAAGCATTTTTGAAGATACATAATATCGGCCGCCAAGACAGTAAAACGCACTCTAGAGATAATTAAGGAAGTTCCCTCAACGAATAGTGTTATATATAGTATCGTCGGGAGTCATTCTACGACATATATATATATACTATTTAATTTGGTATCAGGTGTGTAAGGTTTAACGCTATATCTTTGCAAACACTGGTCTCAGTCGAGTAAAGCATAGTGTTATTCGTTATAATAATAGAATATAGTAGTTCCCTTTTGTTTTAACGATTGCTATCCCCTTTTTTTTGAAACTTAAGAAGCTGGAGTAGCTCAAGGAACGGTTAAAATAATTTGTTTGTGTTTTTTGTGATTTTAGTCAGTGGTGATTTAGAGTAAGAAACCAAGTACGAATAGGTCACTGCCCATATTTAGGTAGGCTAATTCTATAGAGGCATAATTCTTGTTGCGAGGAATTTTAGTTGGTTGACTAGTGCGCCCCTAGTGCAAAGATGACTCCGTTCGAAATCTTTAAAGCGCAAGGAGAGTCCTGTGGACTTTCCGGAAAAGAACTAATTAAGTACATTCGAGAGGAGCAAAGAAGAAAGGAAGAAAGAGAAATACAACGAGAAGAAAGAGAGGAACGGATAAGACAAGCTGACCATCAGATTGAATTAGCTCGGATTGAAGCAGAATTTCAAAGAAAAATGGAAGTAATAGAAAGGGAAAGAGTAATCCAACGAGAAGAAAGAAGGAAGGATTCGCGCCCCTTCCCAGGAAAGCTGACAAAGTTTCCGAGCCCCGTAAAACCCCCAAACTTCTTTCCCCAAAACCAACAACGGGACTCCAAACCTCCCGTTAAGACTTCTCCTCCATCTCTCTTCCCGAAGCGACCAACCATATGCTTCACCTGTGGTGTAGAAAACCACATGAGCTGGAATTGCCCCCAAAATTCTAGGCTCAAAAGCGGACCAGGCAACCAAGTTCACCAGATTAATGCGACCCCGGCTCCTTCGGTGGTGCAGACCAAAGCAGAAACTTCTCCCCATCCGTCAGGCCACCAGGTAAATTTTTTGGGGAATAAAAGTTCAGCGGGAACTTTGAAATATGAGGAGGGCAGCGTGGACAGCTGTCGAGTATCGACTCTCGTCAGGGACACAGGATGTTCGTGCTTCATCGTGTCCGACGAACTCCTCCCAGTGGCCTCTAACCACGAAAAATTTGCGGTGGTACGTGACTACCTTGGGCGGGCGAACCGATTCCCCGTCGCTAGATGTTACCTGCAGTGTCAATATTATAATGGCTGGGCTGAAGTCATTGTAGCGCCAATAAAATTCTGTTCCGTACTTATAGGAAAGAGCCCCCAAGTAAGTTTCGACCCTGTGTTTCAGGCCGCCCTTCCTCAAGGCCGAGATAAGAAAGAAGCCCAGGAGCCCGTCCTCATCAGAACCCCGATACCGTCCGATTTCTCGGAGACCCCTAACCAGGACTTTAGGACGGAAAAAGAGGAATGTGATTCACTAAAACCCTTAGGTGATAAGGCCCCAGACAAGGACACGGAGACTGTCCTTGGACCCCAAGAAAAAAAGAACCCCAAACGCGCCCATGGAGATACCTTCGTAGAACTGGACGAAGCATCGGCGCTTGAAGAGGATTGCCCCGGGGAGTCCCTTAAGGTAATCCAGACAGTGTGCATCCAACCTGATGCCGATTACCCTCCTCATTCCCTACCAGGCGAGTCTTTGGAACCCTCTGACCTGAAAAGTGACGCGCAGCTGACACCACGTCAGAAGAGTCAGCTCCAAGAACTAATTAAATGGAATCACCATTTATCCACCCTATTAGCTCTTTTCGAGCAACTGCGTGAAAATGGCCTTACCATTGACCCCAGCAAATGCCAGTTTGCCCACGAAACCATCAAATATTTGGGTTTCAAGATAGGACAAAGCAAGTCAGGTCCCCACGAGAACAAGATTAAGGCAATCGCCGACATGCCCCTCCCGATTACAAAGAAGCCATTAAGATCGATCCTAGGATCAGCTTCTCCCTATCAGCGATTTGTTCCGAATTTCGCTGCAAATTCGGCCCCCCTATGCCCCCTTCAGGAAAAGAATTTCTCCGATCGTTTACGTTGGAATGATGTCGCTGTTTCCCATTTTATTCAGCTCAAAAGTAAGTTCATTTCTGCCCCCATTTTTAAGTTGCCCAACCCGGAAAAATCTTTTGGGGTTAAGACCGACGTGATCAACGAGGGCATTGGAGGTGTACTCCTTCAATACGTGGATGACAGAACGAGTCATCCAGTTGCATATGCTAGCCATCTATTATTACCACGCGAAAAGAGATATGCCACTAGGGAAAAGATAGCTCTATCAATTATCTGGGTCATAGACAAATTTAAGCTGTACTTGATATGTAAAGAATGTCAAATAGGAACCGACCGCCGTCCGTTAGCCTATATTAGGAATGTGAGACACTCAAACGGCCGCATCATGCGCTGGAGTTTACTCTTGCAAGAGTCTCGATTTAAAATAAATTATATCAAAGGTTCCGATAACCAGGTCGCTGACGCACTCAGTAGGAATGCGCTACCGAATAGTGTAGAACAATTGTATTCATAGGATTAGTATCTCCATGTAGGTATATACCGTCTTGTACGACTTAATTTAAGATTCTTTTGTAATATATGTAGTTATTTAATGTATGTCTGAATTTTGTAACGCTCAATGTCTAATTTTTTTTTTATGTATATATATTTGTTCTTATTAATTTACTTATAAATTATTTTGTCCCGTATGTACTAAGTTTATAACATTTCATTGTTCCATGCCCTTTTTTTTTATTAAGTTGTATTAAAGGTTATTTTCCCCTGTAATCTAAAGATCAAAATAATCATGTACTGAGGTAATACTAGTTAGGTGCAGGAAGATACGGTTGGTACAAGAAAACGAGTTCCCTACAACGGAGCTCTATCGTTGTCCCTTCTTTCTTTTTTTTTCGAAGTGACAACTTCCCCTGGAATGGAGGGGTGTGATAGAACGAGTTGAATCTGTGTTAAATTCAACTCCTATCCCATATTAGTTAAAACCTCGAGGAGGCCCACGTGCATCTTCGATTCGAGGCTTGGAGTCTTATCAACAGCTGCCGGACGTCAATGTTTAAACAAGGAGGTTATCGTCCCCCCGTTCGCCCCCATACGCCGACCTCGCCAGATCGAGTTAGGCTTATGAACAGATAAGGCATTTTTCTCCGGCCCAGCTGTGCGTTCCCTCCAAGCTTTCACTCCATTTTCCCCCACGCCTAGGAGATGTCCTGGCTATTTATATGGAAACTTTACCACTAAGATCAGATTGGAGATCCAGATTTTCGTCGCGAAACATCACCACGACCCTCTCTCCCTTTGTGCGCCAAGGGACCTCGGCCTCGAGATTCACCATCACTTGTCCAGGAGGACAATATTCCTTGAGTGCCAAAGGTTCGAGCCTTTAGTGACGTCAAGTCCCCAAGGCATTCCCCCCCTGCTGTTCAAGGAGACCAGCATTAGAACAGCCATTGTTCGTTTTGAGCCCTTCGCCAAGAAACGGTTCTCATCCCCCCCCTGTTGTTCAAGGAGAACAACATTAGAACAGCCATTGTTCGTTTTGAGCCCTTCGCCAAGAAACGGTTCTCATCTTCCCCCTATTGTTCGAGGAGAACAGTATTAGAACAGCCATTGTTCGTTTTGAGCCTTTCGCCAAGAAATGGTTCTCACCCCCCCTGTTGTTTAAAGGAGAACAACATTAGAACAGCCATTGTTCTTGAGCCCGTAGACAAGAGACGGTTCTCATCCCCCCTTTGTTCAGAAGAGAACAACCTAGAACAGCCATTGTTCGTCCAGCCGTTCGTCGAGAACGGTTCTCCTTCCCAAGACGCCACGTCAGGATCCTTTCATCCCCCCCCCCTTCTGCTGGAACTCGCCAGCGGACTGAATATTCCTTCAAGTACCTTCGACTGCACCCTAACGAAGTTACGTAAGCCAAGCGTCACCTTTTGAGTATTGATCCCTTATTTGTCAATTCTATCCTGTGCTTTAAATGGTTTATCGAACCATCCCATCTCTTTAACTCCATATTTGTTTTACCTTTTTTTGATCCCTTAAATCCTTGGATTAGCCCGAGTCTCCACGACCCTTTCCATTCTGTTTGTCAATATTTTCCGTTTTTTGTGTATTGTTTATAGTTATTATTAATAAAACTCTATTTTATTAATGATAGCAATATTATTATCCTTGAGCTCAGTTCCACTTCTTAAGCATTTTTGAAGATACATAATATCGGCCGCCAAGACAGTAAAACGCACTCTAGAGATAATTAAGGAAGTTCCCTCAACGAATAGTGTTATATATAGTATCGTCGGGAGTCATTCTACGACACTCATTAATTCACATGAGTCTACTTTGACCCGCTTCATCCGCTCCTCGAACGCCGCGCGGTCAATCTCGATTTGTGTTACTCAAAACCAAGATGTAAGTTCACCCCCAAAGTTGTCATTAACCCAGAAAGGGTGAACTTGACCCTCTTCTACGACATCTATATTAAACTGGTGTAAGGTGTGTAGGGTTGACCTACGACATCTATATTAATCTGGTGTAAGGTGTACGGGGTTAACCTTTCGAAAATGCTAGATAGATTAAGGAAGAGTACAAGAGCAATAGGCGACTATTCATTATATAGGTTATATCTATGTCTAATGACCCAGCTAGAGAAAAAAAAATTCTGGAGATCCTTCTACCCTATATCTTTGTGTTTATCGTTTTTTCCTTGCAGTTCCGATTATCCACGATCAAATATGCAATAGAAGATAGCTAATCATGAACCATTACATAAGACTCATCCTGTGAAGAGGAAGGAATACCAAGAAACAAAACAGTTCAATGGAAAAAGGAATGTGAGTTGACATTCAATATTGGAAGAAAGGGTATTTAAATAATTGCAACTTAAAAGAAGAATATAAAAGCATGGACTTTCTTAAGGTGAACCACATCACTCACTAATGCTGAGGTGAACATTGTCAATTTGATGCTTATATTCTCACTTATTCCTAAATAGAATTTCGAATTAGCATAAAATTAAAAGGGTAAATTATCAATTCAAAGTCGAACTTACAAACACTTACATGAGAAAAAGGGACCTTAGCCAGCCAGCCATGAATTGAGTGTATACGTTATTGTGCGTGAATGTAGTCGTAAAAGGAAAGAAAAGAAAGAAGGATTTAGATAAATTTGTCTCTCTTTCTAACTGGTTGTTTCGACATACTAGTTGTAAACCTGCTTAATAAGTAAACTTTATTTTTAGGTGTTTATTTAATAATGGCCGTTAAATGTCAATTGAATGTGAAAAGGTAACTATGCGAGTTAAAGCCAAATTTAATTTTGTAACTAATTAAAACTTGATTACCACTTAATTGGTATTTCTCTGAAATTCAGACATGCAAAGGAGCAGACATCGATACATGCCATGTAATTGAATAAATAGATGACCTATTATATTTTCTATATTCTACTTTACTTTATGATAATTCAGAGAATATAATGCAACGAATCTCATTTGGATAAATATAAATTAGAATACAGTTTCTATACAGCCGAAATTCCCAGAAATGTATGAGTTCTTTTCTATTTCATTTCGAGATAAGTTGCGAACTAAACTAATAAAATTCTTCCATTTTGAAAAGCACGTCAGATTTTTTCTTGCAAAACGGCCGAGGTATATATTTTCTTAACGCCTAGGCGAAAAATTATGGGGCACGTATGTAAAATTGAGGAATATTATTGAAACTCACTTATTTCATATAAACAATTTTGAGTATATTCTATCCATAATTAATATTTGATGTGTCCTTATTTTGTTTTTATAACCGCTTTTATGAGTTTTGGATACTTGAGATTAAGTTGGCACAGGGGTTTGGCTCAATTTTCTGCCCCTCTTAATGAATTTTTGCTGATCATTGACTATTTGATAAACATTTGTGCACCTTCACTCTTGTTCTCAAGTGTGGCCGCAAGTGCTCAATGGTGCTTGAGGTCTGGAGATTGAGGGAGCCTTTCCATCAACGTCATCCGTTTCTTTTTAAACCGACGCTTTGAGACATGACATGTTGCATGGAGCATTGTCTCGTTGAAAGAATACACCATCAGGTATGTCATCATTGAAAGTTTACCAGAGGAAGGTTGATATACATGGTTTAACATGCTGTTGTAAGTGTCGGATTTCATTCTGCCCTCACAAGTGAGTAATCAACAATGCTGGGCCTGACGGCGACATGCAGCCCCCAAAACATTACATTGTTACCTCCAAATTTGATTGTTCAGATAAAAACCCTCGGATAATAAGTTACCCCAAGTTTTCGACGGACATAAACAGTTCCAGGGGTTCTAAAGTTCTGAGGATAAATACAAATTTTAATGATAATATTTAGTATTCAACAAAAATTTTGGTATTGGTTGAAACTAATGTGGAAAACCTACCTCTCAAAGTTGCTTTGATCATACTAAACAGCTTTAGCCCAATTATCATCAGTCCAATCTCCATGCTCTTTTACCTAAGACAATCGCTTCTCCTTTTTATTCTTGAGACATCCACGGCTTCTTTCTAGTCTTAGATCCTTGAGACCAGCTTCTAATGCCCTTTTATCTCACTGTGCGTCTAGATATCTCTTTGTTTGTTGCTGCTCGAAATTCAGCAGCTAAATCAGAAGAGTTCTTTTCCCTAAGGCCAGAGCTGTCCTTTTCAACAGCCTCTCTTCCTTCGGAGTTGTAGACCTTTTGCAACGTTGACTGTCACCGGTTTTAGAACAATTGGTCTCATTCTACCTTATAATTGTTGTTTGTTCACCGTTTCTTGACAATTTTAATTATCTTGCAATTTTGACATGGGATAAACACTCTCTGCACAATTTAATGATGTGAGCTTTTTAAGCTTCATTAAGCTATTTCTTCCTGGCCATTTAAAAAAAAATTACCACTTGTAAGTTAAAGATCGGATTATCCCTGAGAAGATAAGAATAAACGTTAGTATCACACATTGAAGGGTATAAGGTTGACTCAACCGTTAATGCACGATATAAAGACAAAAGGACATATCAGGTAATATGTAGTTATTAAGAGAATAACTAAAATGTTTATTTGTATTAATTCAAGTATAAAGTAAGTGAGTTTCAATCATATTCTTCACTTTTTCATACCTACCTGATAATTTAGTTCAAGGCTGTATCTATGAGATACCATTCCCAATGGTTATCTTCATATGTTCGCAGAATTAATTCACCAGGGTGAAAAACTTTTCATTCCATTAGTATCACCATTATTTACTCATAAAACTAAGGGTATGCTTCAAACTTTCCTCCTCATTTCAATAGCGGTTTATAAATTGTGTTAATTACGGATGTTTTAGTCTAAATATATCATGAAGTTAGGTTTAGATAAAACAAATATACCTAATAATGTTGCATCCATGGCAACTCATCCTTTAAAATTTTGGGGGTCGACAAATACATACCGTTTCCTCATGTTTTCACCTAAATTGATATTCCAGATTGTCAAACTACAACGATCTTTTATTAAAACCATCCACAATTCGACGCAGCATCCGATTATAATTGCTCCCCGCCAAGACCAAACCAAATGGCAATCGGGTCAACTACATCAAGCCATACCGTTGCAAACGCGGTTAGCCTCTTGGATGCGTTGGCTAAAGGGATTTGGTGATAGGCCTTGCACAAATTAATTTTGGAGATGTATTTGGCGTCTTCAAACAGGTGTATGCTTTGATCAATTAGCGGAATAGGCTTGGCGTCAAAAACGGTAACCGAGTTAAGTTTCCTAAAATCTACACACAATCGAAAAGTATGGTCAGGTGTTCGTAACATCCCTATCGGCGACCATTAATCGGAGGACGAAGGCTCGATAATCCCAAAATGTAGCAGATCTTTATTTCTGCGTTAAAGGCGGATCTAAGATGAATTGGGAGGGGATAATATTTAGATCTAACGGGTTCTTGTGTCTTCAATTTGATCTCATGAACAAACTGTTTTAAGCAACCAGGATTCTGGGAAAATACATCGGGGAATTCCTACAATAAAGCGGATAACTGTTAATTAATGACCGGGCAAAGGTGGGGGTTAAAATCTAGCTCCGTGGACGGGTCGTCCTAGGAGAAGGATAATGAGGTTAGAGGATATTCGTTATCAGAGTCTACGCATACATTGTTTACCACCTGAAGAGGTTCACATGAATATAAAGCTTCCATGGTTCCTTCCTCATCCAGCGACACAATATTATTAATACACTCTCGGCGGTGATACTTCTTGAGCATTTTTATGTGATACATTCTATGGCCTGAGGGAGTTTCCATCAAGTAATCAACGAAACCACGAGTTTCTATGACTGGAAATGGACTCTTCCATTGGGAAATCAACTTATTTGTCTCTGTAGGCAGTAATAACTACACTTCATCACCAGGCTTTACTTTTCGAGCTTTTGCTTTTAATTCGAAATAAGTCCTATATCGTTCTCGGTTGCACCTCCCGTTTGAGCGGGCCAACTCTGCACATTTCTCAAAGCGTTCGCGCAGTTCAATCATATATGCGTAGGACGATTTAACCTTTTCATCTAATTGGGGATTAGTGAAGAGCTCCTTAAGTATGCTCATATGTCCTCAGATGCTACGTCCGTACAGCAATTCGAAGGGGGCAAAACCCGGAGTTCTGTGGAGAATCTCTCTGCACGCGAAGAGGGCGACTGGTAGGTTCCGATGCCATTCTCGAGGCTGCGACTGGCAGAACCCTCTTAACTCTGCCTTTAGGGTACCATTTATTTTATCACACATCCCGTTTGCGGAGGGGTGAAATGGGATCCTAAAGAGGGGTTTGATAAGGAGTAACTTACCTACGTATTCCTTAAGTTCCGACGTGAACTCACGGACTCGATCTGAGAGGATTTTTTTAGGGATGCCCACTCGGAAAAAAATGGAGATGAGGGCCTCTGCACAGAAAATACTGCCAATTTTTCTGGGGGCTTCGGCTCAGGAAAATCAGTGACCAAGTCTACGAAAGTAAGGGTATAAGAGTGCCCTTTGCCAGACGGGGTATGAATGGGCATAACCAAGTCTATGGCCACTCTGAAGAAGGGTTGGGAAATGACGGGGGTTTTCTGCAGCGAAGCTGGCGCTACCCGGCCTTTAGCGTTGGCCTTCTGGCACAGTTTGCATGACTGGCAGTATACAGCGATCTCGTTAGAGGCGCCGGACCAAAAGAAGTATTTCTAAATACGTAGAGAGTTTTTTTTGTGACTGACATGTCCAGCAAATAAGCCATCATGTGCGATATTTAATACCAGTTGAGGGTAATAACGGAGAATGCACAACACTCTATTCGACGTGGAGGTTACTTCAGCCGTCGTCCGGAATAGTAGTGAATTCTCCACCACGTATCTTATTCGTTTTTTTCTAGCGAACAGATTCTATTTCGTTTTTCGCTTCCTTCCCACACAGGGGTTGGCGAGTCTGAAAGTCTTTCTTGGCGGTAGCGAATGCTTGAGAATTAAGCTCTTCGTATTCCGGGTTCTCAAGAGGAGATAAAGGGGTCAGGGCCGCTGCCCTCTTAGTTGATGAATCCG
This sequence comes from Ceratothoa steindachneri, assembly GCA_963969495.1. Lineage (NCBI taxonomy): Eukaryota > Metazoa > Arthropoda > Malacostraca > Isopoda > Cymothoidae > Ceratothoa > Ceratothoa steindachneri. The sequence continues at coordinate 5,111,502 of OZ018337.1, forward strand.
AGTCATTACTGGCTGAGCCACCGGATTTGGGGGGAGCTGCGTACACTGGCCTTTTAAGAATGAAGTCGAAAAGAGAGTCGAACTCATTTCCCACTTGTGCTGAATCCAGCCAAAATTGGAGAGGTCTCCAAAGGATAAAGCCAAATTGACCGTCTGTTTGACCAGGCTGAATTCTAGCATTTCTAAATATCATCCTATACTCTTCAGGATTTAGATTAATGGCGGTCAGTAGCTTAGACTTAGGGATGGAATAATTTAAAGAAAACTCTGATGGCAACGAGATGAATATATCACGGAGATGGGTATTAGGCAGAAGCAGTAATCTGGCTAACCTCTCTGTTTCTATGTCCCAATGATTCACCTCAAAGATTTTCTCCCCATTGTGTCAGATAGGAACACAGGTCTTTGTTATCTTTATATGCTGGGAGTTTCATCGTAGCAACTTGCGTAGCTCTAGGCCAGAATTTAACGGAATTGACTTCCACCTGATCCTTGCTCAACGCTCTGTCATGTGCGCGTATTCTTTTTCTCTCTTCTGCTTCCATCTCTATTCTTCTTTCTTCTGTTTCTATTTCGATCTGTATTCTTTTTTCTTCTGCTTCTCTTTCCGCTTACGCTTGTTCTCTCTTTGCCTCTCTTTCTGTATTCTTTTTTCTTCTGCTTCTCTTTCCGCTTACGCTTGTTCTCTCTTTGCCTCTCTTTCTGTCCTTTTGGTTCCTGGCCGCAGGCAATTAGTTCTTTGCCTGCTAGTCGAAGAATTTGGCCTCTTTGGTAGAACCTTTCGAAAGACGTCATTTTACCTATGTCCATCTGAAACCCACCGATGTAAGCTAAAAGTACTTATGCAATCACGAAACAAGTAGCGGTCTGCCTAATCCAACCTTACCTCCCACAATTTCTGTTAATTGGAATAACACTAACCCCCACAAAAACTAATTAACTCCATTAACGGGCTAACCAAAATCAATTAAAATTTTATTTACCGACTTCATCCTCTTATTATGTTCAATTTTTCTCGAACGCTTAGGCTAAACTTTGTTAATAATCAAGAGGATGCAACACAATTCAATATTATTGAGTTCGTATAAATACTTAAAAAGAGGTCGTGGTTTACGGCCAAGTACGTATTTACGTCTGATTCGTACATGAGTAAATCCGTTCCACTTTTCCCTAAGAGTGCTTTACTTCAATTCTTTAACCAGGGATGATTCGTATATTGATATATTTATTGCCATTTGCAGCGTTCGAAGATCTAATTAAACAACTCGGACAAAAATATAATTTTAATTACAGAAAAGAATGAAATATTAAATCTTTGGTGCGAGTTATACTGGAGGCTGCCTCACTTAGACGTGGAGGGTTGGGAAATGGCTGATGGTTCTCACTGAAGAGGTGGAGGCGCGTGGCGAGGCTATTCGACTTGAAAATGTAAGTCGAGGGGATCTTGGAAGAACGGAGGTTATTCCGATCCCTGTGTTGCCATTTCGGGCTTCTCGATGATGAGACAACCAAGAGGTGAATCTTTTCTGGAATGGGAATTCACGTTGGTATTCCTCAATGGTGAGGGGTATCTCTGTTTTTTTCCAGAAAACTGAGATAGGAGATATCCTCTGGCCAAGAATGGAATGAGAGTTGGTTTCGATACCACTGGTCTGCTCTTCTAAGCATCCAAAGGAACGGCCTCGGGAGGGAAAGTCCCGCTCGGTTCCACTTATCTTTTTGATTCCCTGTTCGACTCAGGAACTCGTCTTCTTCTCTCGATTTTTCGCAGATTCTCCCTTAAATTTATCAAGATCGAACTATATATACGTCCATTATCCCCTGGGTTGGAGGGGAGACGAGGGATTTCAGGAGGGGCGAACCCTCACTAGGCAACAGTTAAGACTCTCTCCTAAGGCATGAATTTTTAATGCGGTGACACTTTGCACCTTTAGGTTTACCCATGGGGTAGGTAAGATTTCTTCAATTTGGCGAAAATAGACATAAACAATCGGAGGGGACAGTGAGCCTTTACATAGATTTTCTGCTGCCAAAGCCTTTGGCAGCTAGATTTTCATTTTAGAGGCTTTCACACCATCCTATGTTTATATTAACGGACTACGAAATCTGCTAGCCGAAATCCTTCTTTGTGAGCTATTTCACATCTTGGGCAGCAGGGAAAAGGGGGATGTGTAAATTCTTGGCCCATGTGGAGCGTAACGATTAATGATGTATAAACAAACTAGCCTCTGCTTGTCCTCGTGATGTTTATTCCTCCACATAAGCCATCTTCAGCCTGAATTCTTCGTTATTGTTGCAGCTGCGTTGATTAGGTGTCCCCTTGTTTTCGCTTCCTTTACCGGTGAGGTAGCTCATTGCTGGTCGTGAGCAGAAAAAAATAAAATTAATTTTTTTACTACAAAAAGCTCAAAGTAAGAGTACCATGTACTTTTAGTAGAAAAGGTGAAGTACCCTCTCTGAACTGGGGTGTTGAGTGTTAAGTTTGGGGCCCATCTCTTTAACGCATTGGCATGGATTTAATTGTTCACATATTTAACATATATATATATATATATTTAGTAGTAGTGGAATTAGTATGGATTTTTTCAAAATTTTACATTTTACTACAAAAAGATCAATTATACCAATTAATTTTATTGCAAAAGGATATATTTCATAGATTGGCTAAGTACTATTAATTAATATACCAAATAGGCAATTTTAACATGTTTATCTTTAATAGAAAATTGATATTAATCAACGAATCAATTCCTTTCAAATAATTTTAATATTAATTTTGGTAGCAAAAAATAGAAGGATAAATAAAACTCGTTGACCCAACAAGTGAATAATGAAGCGATGAAGATGTCCTTCTAAATTAATCCTTTCCACACTGCTTTTTATGATACTGTCTCCGATATTTAGCTAAGTGTTGACAGCCCACGCTGAGGAAATTAAAAATTAAATCTCCTTAGGTATCTGAGTTCTATCAAAAGAGTTCAGCCATTGACCTGCTCGGAGCCAACTTATCTAACTCCAATCTTTATATTCTATGTATGTCATCGTTTGAGCGCTTTTTCCAAAAAGAAGTAAATTATATTTCCTAATCAAAGGAAAATAGTGACTATTCAATAATTTACATAAAACCCCTTGTCAATTAACTTTAGCAAAAGTCAGAATTATATCGAAGAATCAAATTCTTATTTATAGCTCTTGGTGATTTCTAAATTCCCGCTGCAAATAATTTATAAATGTCATTTTGAAAGGAAAATTACAAGTACAATTTAATATAATCTTCAGAATCCCACATAGCGCTTGCTTATTAATTAGAGTCACTCTTCCCCATATTATACTTTTTTAAATCGCACATTAATAAACATCAGAGTCGAAGAATTTGCTAAAATTTAGATACCTATCAAATAAGTTAATATAAGCTAGTATTCGATATGGAATTATCATAATGCAACTCCATCTCCTCGCATGATCTTAAATACATCAGCTTTTAAGCATTTCTATCGTCACCATCGATTTCAAGCTTATTAGATATCTTCAAAGCCTTTCCATTTACACCAACCTTTCACAAGTCGTGTTCCCTTGTCTTGTTTTGATATACTGTAGTTCGACGGCAAAAATGTGCTCATTAGTCCTTAGTTCTCATGTCTTTCGAGAGATCCTCAGGAGATCATCACAACATATGGGCAGAGTACTAATTTATAAGTTCTTACTGCAGCTTCAGATGAACAACTTTATCTCCTGCTTTGCCAAGTTCTTATCTTTGGTGATTTTTTTACCTCCTAATACATCAAACAAACACATACATAAAGACACAAACACTCACAGAAAAACATGAAAGCTGGCATGAATTGGATTATCTTTGCTTTATCGTTGCCGAAATTGGAAACCGAAAAGAGGGGAGAAATGCTTTTCCAAAGCGAGGGGAAAGTGAAAGAGGAAGAAGCTAATCAACCCCATAAACTTACACCGGCCGGAACAATGTCACCGAGATCCAAATCACAAATATGAATACGAGTCTCTAATGAGAATTCGGAGGCAGCTTCTTTCAAAGGACCCTTTTCAAGCAGTTATTTATTCTGCGTATCTCCTACATCCATTCGACTCCTGTCTACATAGGAAGTCCATGAATATCTATATAGAATGCGGCTAGGAAAAAGATAGAGAAGTTAGTCATGTATGATCGCTTCATGTACGATCAAACTCTTTGAGTCTTTATATCATTCATTGACACTTGGATATAAACTGGCAATTCCTACAGAAAGTTCTTTTACACATAATATTTTTGCTCTGATAAAAAGAATAATTAATTAATTTGCCTCTTCTCCATTAAAGATTATTAATTTCATAATCAATACAGTTGATCACTCTCCCTTATCCATACAAAGTAAAAATTTCGCCTCTATTTATTAGAAAATAACCCGGAATCCTTACCATATAATATACTATACGATGTTAAATACAAGAAAATTACACCAGAATTAATAAAAGTAACATCCTTAAAGACCGATCGCAATTTGGAGGTGAATAGTGTCTGCTAACATGTTAAAGTTGCCACCAAAAGTACCTCTGAGGGCAGAAGACTAGTTACTTATTTGGTGGGAAATAACAAAGTGAAAAATTTCGGCTACGAATTAATGAAGATTTGTTCCATTGGTAATCCTGTGAAAATCATGTAAGTTTCTAAGAGAGATGTTTTTTTTCTTCTCGTAGCAAAATATATCTTGCTATGTCTCTCCATAGTTCAGTCGTTTTTGTGTCATACGTGCAAGAATGGCGTAACAGCAAACATTTCTTTCAGAGCTTAATCCATTTTTTATGTAAAAAATACAGGGCTTTCTTAGTTGTAAATTATAGATCAAGTTGCGAACCAACCATAGCTTGTTACATCATATAGCGGCCTCCGTAAACCTCAATCCTTCCGTCGAATAGCCATAACAATTGTGACTTAACTTCCCTACAAAGTTAAATAGGCGTACCGTGTTTCCCCTATTATTTTTTCCCTATTTACTTTAAGCCCATTGCAAGACGATAGCTAAATGACTGGCCAAAAATTTTAAGTTTGCATATTTTCCAAATTGATATTATTTTCCCTTTTGTTGCTTTGGGTCTGTGATAGAGTGTAGCGGCTACCTTGCGTATTTTCAATGGTAACCTTTGATCACATTTTTCTGAAAATTTCTTCCGCTAGTTTGATCTTCCAGCATCATTGAAGTTATACTATTAAGAGCATATTTGTATTATTGTTCCAAAATGTCTTATTAACCCATTTCTAATAATAATTTAGGACAGTTTACTGGAAGTGTTTAGGTGTTTAGAGGCTGACTTTGATGAAATTAGGTAGAGAGAACCAGACATCATTAGTCAGATAAGAATCTAATAATTAAGTATTTGATAGTTCTAATTTGATTTAAGGTTTTCATCCAAGGAGAGAGGAGTCCTTTGGGGGTATTAATTTTTATCTTTTGATTAAGATTAAGGAAATTCATTTTTGAGATAATTAAAGTAGCATCTGTTTTTTATTTTTGTTATTGAGCAAGTCGGTCCAAAAGGCAAAATATTACGAGAATAGTGTATTCTTCTATATATTCAAGCCAATGATAAAATAGGGTAGTAATAAATCATAGTTAAAGAGTTCTATCTTCACTTTACACTAATATTATTATAGATTGTTTTGAAACTGAGTATTGTCGAAGTATTGTTGTGACCTTCTTTTTGTCAGAGCATTATATATTTAGCTGTTGGCCGTTTAACAATTACTCCGATACTATACCTCTTTCGGAAAGTATTTATATATGTAATGATTTTTAGTGAGTCAATCTGACATTACTGCTTAGGAAGGTAACAAATTCCTCTATTGCCTGAGTGCATTCATTAATTACTGTATTATGTGAGCACCACAGTGTTAAAGCCGTTTTTAAGGAAGAACCAGTAAATATGTAAGGATCCAGTGAGACACCAAAAATTAACCAAAAATATATATATTTTTAATATATCAATTAATTCAAAATATTAACACTAAATTCTCAAAGTTTAATATGGTTCTCAAGATTTGAATAAGGGTCTATCTCTGATGTGAATTCTGATCACAGTAAAGTAGGCTACACGTTAATAAACCTATTGTCAGTTAGTTAATTTATGGAGACCCTTTAATACATCATTTAACCATAATTTACGTTCTTCTAATCTAACTAAAAATATGACCGAAGTCACTAACTATTATCTCTTCTTTAGTTAGCTTAGGTAGGGCATTAAAATCCTACTTAATCAAAACAAATATATAAAGTCATTCGGACATACATGAGCTTGAAAGGAACAGGGGTTGACGGATGTCGCTATATTGGATTTTTCACGATTCTTTGCGTTGCAGCTGGCGGATGGTGGTTTGTTTCGAACTCGGTTAAAAACGATGTTTAATTCTTTTTAATAACTTTATCTATCTGGTTATACGTCCAAAAAACGGAGAGAGGAGTTGTGCTCTCTGGCTCAAGGCGTACTCCTCTTGGTAGCTCTTAAGTTCTTTTAGTATCCTCGTCTTCTTTGCAGGGTTACCAAACTGGGTTTTGGTATACGAGGTGATCCAGGAAGTAATAACACGGACTTATTTGGGGATTAAAATTTCTTTTCTCAAAATTACTGAGATTACAATTCAAGAGTCACACAAGGCTGAGCAGATCTTCTTTTGTCTTGCTCCTGAAATTCCTATTTGGCACTTAGGAATTGTGATGCAGCCAGACCTCTTAATAAGTTTGCGAAGAATAAATCGGTATGGCACCGATAAGAAGAAGAGACAAACTTCTAATTGTTAGAAGTCAAATTCGGAACTGGGCGAGGGACTGATCACAATGATCTAGTCTTCTATCGTCTCTAACAGAATAATCAATAATAATCATTTTTTCTCTCCTCATAGGGCTTATTTATAGTTTGTCGACCGCCCAACCTAAGGGGGACAGGGTAATGATAATGAGGAGAGCTCAAAAGGGGAGGGTGGGTGCCACCGCGGAGCCCAGGTCTGCTTCTTAATGAGAGGCACCGACGACCGTCACATTATTTCTCCTCAGTGTTCTTTTTGATCTGGCAGCGCTTTTTCGCGTTCTGACCGCGGGCATCCTGACCTCGTAAGTAATCTGATCTTTTAAGAGCTGCTTATTGGCCTTTTGTGGCTACATTGGTCCAGCAGCTCGCCATCAACTCCCCATTCAGCAGGGAGATCAGAGCTTCGGCCGTTTGACTCTTTTTTAGACGACTAACGCTCTCCCCTCACTCATCATTTGGTACGTTTCTCTCGCTCCCTCCGAAGAGGGACTTTAACATATATCTCCACTTGGCCCTCTTTGTGGTGTTATGTTATAATTTATCTACAAGTATAAGAACTATGTATTAAGGAAGCACTTAAGAAATTAAGGGAATAGTTTCTAATCGTAATGATACATTCCATATTAAGCACACTTTGTTGGCAAAAGCATGAGACTATAAGAAATATCGATCGAGTCCTTTTTTTAAGTTCATTTGTAGGAGGATTTGCTGCCAAAAGGGCCTTTGAGCTGAAACTCTGTTTAACTGGTTGATATATTTCCTACGCCCGAAAACTTTCTCTTTCTCTGCTCTAATATGCTCTCTTCCTTGGTGGTGTTTGTTCATCTCAGAAATGAGATATTTCTCTATTATTTACTTATACACAACAATAAGAAATATAACCAACAATATTCCAAATTAGAATTAGAATTGCTAGAAAATAGGGCTTAATAGGAGAGAAAACTTTCAACCCAGGTTTATCTTATCAGAACCATGTAAATAATTGGCGTGATTGTGACTGAATGGTGAAGAAAGAGACGCCAGAGACAGTCAAAATGACATCAAAAGTGACTATCAAGAAAAGTATTTAGTCACATTATGGAATAGATGAGCAAATGAAACAGTGTTAGAGTGATTTAGGGTTGTTTATCTTTGCAAACACCGAAGAAAGATTGCTAAGTTAATAGTGAATGAAGCAGGGGATTGTATTTCGAATATGACAACCTAGACAATTTTTGCATCTTAAAATTACATAATAAAATATACATGGCAATATATAGATGTAAAAACAATGTAGAGGATTAAACCTTAAATTAAAAAAATTAAAGACCTTAATCACCTACCTTCTTATCATCTTGATTATTATTTCAATATTACCTAGAAATAAGAAGCAAAAACCATTGAGGAAATATCAGTCGAAAGTTCTGAGGAGGTTATCATACATACAGAAAAAGGTTACACTTGTGAATGTGACGGTATCAAAGGTACATATATAGTCTGATTTGTCTAAACAGTATTTGGGAAACACAGTACCGGGATTGAGCAAAACTATTCAGGTCTTTCCTATTAGAAATAGGTAATGAGAAAGGCATCCATCTCAGAGTTCGAGTTGATATGTTCTTCTAGACCAAGAATCTCTAAACTACGGCCCGCGAGATCAGTTCATCTGGCCTGCTGCTTCAGTGTGGATGCAACAACTACAGGGCAAATATTGATGATATCTTAAAAGCTAAACGCCAGGTTCACAAATCTCAGTAACCTTTTTTGCTGCTTAGTTTGTGAGACTCGGATATGTGCGCCCTGAGTGTGATAATACTATTTTATTGCTAACGACGCCTTCTTTAGTGACTTTTTAGTAAATAAATATGTTTGTTGTCTTTATTCTTTTTGTATTGTGTACTAAATATGTTAGTTGTCTTTATTTTTTGTGTATTCATTATATTGTATTGAACAAAGTGGCCCACGCTCGTTATCCTCTCAGTTATCTGGCCTACTGTGAGAAAAGTTTACCACCCCTATTTTAGACCATATCTGCACCATGGGCACTCATAGTACACCTGACATCCCATAGACTGATAGAATTCCGAGATAGAAGGAGCAGACTAATGTAAGATTTACTATTCTGTTGGCGACGTAGATTATATTCTGGTCTATGGAAGTGGAAAATGGGGTCAGTAGACGAGAATGAGAACAATAATCCAACTAATCAAAAAAGGTTGTTCGACAGAGAGGAGCCATAGCGGACACTAGACAAGATTAGAGACAATTTTTCTAAATTATGTATAAATAAAGAAGAGGAGGGCAACTAAAATTTGAAGTGGAATATAGAGTAAACTCTACTACAACGTGTTGTGATATGGTATGTATAGTACAGCAGTTGTTGAAAGTGGGAAGAAAATGGTAAGAGAAAAACTGTATTTTAGTCATCCTTTTATGCTCCAGGTGGAGGTTGGCACCCCAAACTCATTATAGCAAGCATGGTGGCAAGTTGATGTTCAGTAGCCGAAGAGTGATCAAATGAGTTGAAGCTTCGTGACGTGCCAAACTTCCGTGCGAAAAACAATTTGAATTAAAGATTTTTAAGTGTGGAAGGATATCAGGGAATGTATAAGGGACAGGCCATGCGAGGCAAAGGGTGAAGATGAGAAGTAGATTATTCGAGAATAAAATCTCAGTCAAGAGAAGTCGTATCTCAAGGCTCAAAGAGTTGGGAGACGTAATATAATGATGTAGAAATTGTGTTTTTGAATCCGTTAACACCGGGGTATTTAGTAGTAATGAGTAAAGAGACGATGTGTAGGGCCTCTTGGATAGCGTATAGTTATGTTGAGTAAAAAGAACATCCCTAAAGCGAAAAAAATGGCTGTCCAGACGCCCCGTTTGCTCATGGCGAGGTAGAAAGATAATTTCCTTATAGTAGTCTGAAAGAATGGCCGCAGTGATAGTAATTTGGAACTTCTAGCAAATATGCGAAGAGATTTACGGTAGTATAACACTTGGTCACAATTGTAAAGTAGTCTTCTGAAGGAATGGAAAGAGAGGGCATGTCTGTGTTCATCACAGAAGAGAAGGAAATGAGAGAACGTTCAGAAACAAGCTTTAAGTAACGTTCTAATCCTATGGAGAGCAGCTGAATTGAGAGAAACTTTTCCAAACCTCGAAGCAATGATTAGGAAAAAAGATTTAGGATGAATGTGGTCTAGAATCCTCTTAGTATATGCATGCCATCGTTAAAAGAATACAGCCAACTTGATAATACCCCATAAGAATGCGTCTTGAATTTCGTAAGTAAAGCGGAAAAAAGCTTAGAGATCACTATGTGAGAGGATAAACTCAATCTGGCAGTAAGAAAACAATTGGGATGAAAGAGTAGGCGAGAAGGCTCCAACGTCTCCTTCATATTGAATGGAACAACACCATAAAACCTTCAATAATTCTGATCCTTTTGTATTCCTATACGTAGAAAAGAAATATAATTAACTAAATTATCTATATCATCCCTTTTAATCTCATTCACTCTTGACATCTTCTCATTATTAGTTCACTATTATTTTCTCTATATTATTTTCTCAAGCATGTTATTGATTCGATATTGAACAACTCACTTCAAAAATATAACTTGACTTACGTCTTCCAAGTTTGATAAAATTCTGTTTGATCATCCTTTTTCGTTTATTAGCTATCTCTTCTGATTTTATTTCTACTGGGATTCTCTCTTTTGACTATGGATAAATCTCTGTGTCATAAATTGCTGTTCATACAATTTGTTTGCTGTATCAGGGGAGATGTTGCTTGAACACTTGTTTATTGATTCTCTTTAAAGTAATAAATGATTGATCTAGTAGCCATGAAATGCTTTGCATTATAGGGTTATTTTGCTATAGAACAGCATCAACGGTGAAATTGAGTGATTTTATTAGGTTAGATATGAACTAATTGCTCACACTATACACAAATTGAATTTATATATCAAAGAATATAATTTTACTGGTGTAAATCTATTATTTTTGTAATTAATAAATGCTGAAAAGTTCAATTGTTAATAATACCAGCTGGTTGAATTGTAAACAAGATATTTGTGAATGGAAGTAATTTATCTTCAGAATTCCAGAAGAGTTTGGAAAAAAATGGCACAATAGATGTCTTGGATTAAGATGTTCCGATTAAGATTTAAAAGTTATAATAAAAAGCTCTGTTAGTGAATGAGAAAGACGTTTGTTTTCTTATCATCTGCTTGCTAGGTCCATATATATATATATGTCCAGTAAGAGAACAACCTTTCTAAATTATTGAAACAGAACAGGATATATGTTCACATCAAATGCTTAATACTGAGTTAGAATAAATGGGAAATAAGAAAATCTGAATAGAAGAGAGGAAAGTAGTAAAGAACAGGGGTTGATTGTAATACCAAATATTGCAGCTAATATTCTCATGAGTGACAGCCCCACGAAAGAATATGAATCTCCTAGATACTGCAAACAATCTCACCAGAAAGAAACGGAACCAGAAGGCACTCTCTTGAGTCTTACCTATAGAGATAATAGAGAGGAATTGAAAAGAAAATTCTAAACTTAGTAGGATGGTTGGTAGATGTTATCCAGGGAACAGGAAAACTTTTTTTTTGCAATGCGAGTGTATTTCAATACATTTGTGATTGTTTCTGTGTAGTAAACTAAGAACTATACTTTGCTTGAATCTCTGCTACTCTATTTGGCAAATTCGCGTTGCCAAATAAAGCGAACATTTGATTGGCTACCACAGTTCTTATTAACGTAAGTAAACACCGTTTGACTGGTAGCTACCCCTTTTATTACGAGAATGGTTGGAAGTACTCCCAAGGTAAGTTACTTGATCTTAGAAATCTAAAGGCCAAAAATAGACTGAAAAATCGTGAAAGGATGTAAGTTTGGTTGAAAAAATGTATCACAATTATAGTGGGACTTCTATGTGATGACAATTTTGCGATAATGATCTACTGATTCCAATTCAGAAAATTTAACTATCCTTAGATGATTAACTGTTCTGATGAGGGAAGTTCATAGAAAACATTATTAAAAATATATTAACAGCGTTATCTTAGCCTAATACATTCGAAAGATGGACAAAAATTCAAGACGAATTTGGGCGGTCAATGTAGTGGCATTATTAGACAACTGATCTACTTCAGCTCCAGCGTGACACCCTTCGTCCTCAAACTGGGAGAGCACAATCGAGGATAGCTTTTCTAGCTGTTTGGTTTTTACTTTTGGATTTTTATTCAGAAAATCTCATCTTTGAGCTTGGAAATCAAACGCTTAGCTTGTGACATTTACAAGACAAGATCTCTGTCAAGGCCATTGAGCTCTTTTTTGTTCGGATGGTATGGGTTCCTGTATGACACTGTACTCTACATTTTCAATTATCTATTTATATTGTAAATTGTTCCTTTTTTGAGAGTGGCATATTGCTTTTGGGGGATTAGGTAGAAGTAGATCATTTCTGTGTGGTACTGATACAATAGAGAATGGAAGAGTGACATACGAATTAGCAGGTCCATTTTGGTCATTTCGATGTTTTGAAGGATCCACCATGCATAAGTTGCAGGGGCTTGAGCGGTCAGAGGATTTATACCATATTGTGGTAATAATAAACTTCACGGCTCTTCTTTCCCATTTCTACCATCCTGTAAAAGTTTAAAAATGTACTATATTACTCTTTAGACGAAACAGCATAAGAGCTTAAATTCTTATCACATTTAATTTTTAATTCAGTACAACAGGCAATTTTCGTACCTTCCAAATATTTCTTGCATTGGTTATAAGCAGATTGCGGTGCTCAGTGTTTGTATTGGTCCCCAGCTGGCATTAAAAAGTATGCATTGTAAGCTAAACGCATTCTTATAGATGCTGTCACCCTGAAAATCTTTACTATTGTTTTGATCAACTATCCGCAAATAAACAAAATGCATTTGGGCAATTTTTGCAGGGTCTTGATGCCAAATCTCTTCTGATTTGTTCACTATTATACCTATAGCCTAAATTATAGCAGATCTAGGAAATCCTTTATAAATATTTCTGAAGTAATATTCCAGGATATTCTACAAGGTTCTAGAAGCGTGTGTTTTGGCAAGTATGGGAACATTCTTAAAACTTCATAAAATTCTACTAAAATCTAGAAAGTTTTCATTGATTCTATGATAGAATATATTGGAAGGTTTCTTTAAAATATAAATTATCGTACAGCATTTCAAAGTTTATTTTAATAAGATTTATAATTGTCTACCATCATTTCAAAAAAGGAAGGCCGACAGCCAGTGACAAGTAAGTTCAAATTCTCTCATTGTGCACCTTCTGTCTGAGGGCATGCAGTACGACTCTTCAAAAGTGAGGCCTCGCCAGGTTCTTTTGTTAAAGAAGAAAGACAAGCTGGAGAAAGTGCTGCTAAGCTTTGGAGTAAACTGAAGCATCGTTCAAGTTAGATGTTGTTTTTTTCCTTAGACGAGAATAATTTCCGCCGGGACCAGTTGTTAAGCCCGCAAAACAAATTCTGGCCCGCTGTCTCCCCGATAGATGTATTGAGAGTCTTGAAGACCAACTTTCCTGTCCACATCATGGTGCTTGGTGTGGTAGGTAGCGAGGCAGTGTTATGACCCTGTTTATTTTTTCTGAGGGCGCAACTAAGTGAGTGTAAGAGTTGTTTTTGCCCTCGATCCAGGAGGTGGCCTTTGGAAGGCAATACGTGTTGCAGCTGCAATTGGCATTATGCCACACACAAAGTAGGACCATGTTTTGGCTGAAAGACAATTTCTTTGACCACATCGGTCCGAATATCTAGCCACCTAACTTCCTAGATTCTAAACCCCTGGACTATTTTTGCATGTACATGAAAGAGAACAGCAATCCGCTTGCACCTCTAAGGCGCAGGTGAGGTCCAAAATCACTGTATGTTTCGCCCAGTTAACTCAAGAACGGTCGAAAAGGCCTGTTGCTGAATCTGACGCTGCCTGGAGCCCGTGATTGAGGCAGATGGCGATTAAATTTAATAAAAATTAATACAAGTCTTTAATATGTATACTTGTTATATATATATATATATATATATATATATATATATATATATAAATATATATATATATACATATATATATATATATATATATATATATATATCTATTATCATGGTGTCATGTAAGTTTTTTATAGTTGAGCCAGGCAACCAATTACATACCGCACTTTGTATATGCTGCTTTGATTATGACGGATCGATTATCGCGCACAAATTAGCTATTTGGTTCAAATCTAAGAATTCCCTAGCCAAGATTCAAAATTTCTGATGTTATTTTCATCCAATAAATGAGAGAAATATTGCCCTAATTATCATGATCTGAATTCTAATGAATCAAATAATGGCGCTGTTCCATATTTGGCACTATGAGATTGCGAATGGATGAATTGATGGCGCGTTGCTATGCACTATGTAGGTGCGAGACAATAAATTATAATGAATTAATGCCAAGTAAACCGAGAAAATATAAATTTAAACTTATAGCAAGTCAGCTGAAGATTGGTTTAGCCACCATATCTGTGGCTGTTAGTTGAAATTGTTGATTTTGCGTCTCTTACTGAAGATTCATGTGATTGAGAGTGGGAGAGTTGTGCAGCGCCGACATTAAATGTCCCGGTGAATCGAACTGGTGCATCGGTGAGATAAATGTGGGCTCCTCCTTGAAGAATGCGATGTGATCCATGGTTCTAATTTCGTTGAGAGAATTCAATGATGACTCCAGAAAATTAGGTCATAGCTTCATACGATGATGAAAGTCACTCCGAGTAGATGATAATTATAGCTTGACGTCACTCCAGTAGATAATGTTGATTGCTGAAAGTCACTCTGGTGTCACCTCTTGTAGCGAAAGAAGAGAGTTGATGCTTGATTGGGGTGGGGTCATCAGTTCCAAGTTGAAAAAAATATTCCTTCTCTGCTACATGAATCCAAGTTGGGGATTCGAGTTCATTTTTTATGGGTGTACAAAAAAGGTTTTATTTAGATTTGCAAACAGCTCAATCGATATTAACTTTATTTATAACTTGAGGTTTAATAAGATGAATGGCTAGAGCTTATATATATATATATATATATATATATATATATATATATATATATTCGGAGTAAGAATCCAATGGTAAAGAAAATACTCGTCTTCTGTCCTGATATATTGAAAAAAAAGGGGATTTTACCCTCGCTTCGTCACGTTCCTCCCACCTTTACCGAGTCGCCTCTCAAAGGTTCCCTTTGCTCAAGAACTTACATAATTGTAAGATCATTTCTTAATTAATTATCCCTCGGTTGTTTCAAACTTAATTGATAGGGTCAATCATCTTAACCGTGAACAGTCAATATTTAATTGCATTGGAAGTTAACTTGCCCTATATGTGTATGTTTTCTTTATTCTATTGAATTATATTTTTTTATACATATTTGAATATTCCTTGGCCTAGCAACTGTGTATTTAAAGCACTCTTAGGGCCATCCCCAGGTGTAGCCTTAATTTCGGTCGGTAGTAGGCCAGTGTGCGTATAACAGCATAAACATGCTCATTTCACGACATATATATATATATATATATATATATATATATATATATATATATATAAAACTGGTATCAGGTGCGGAGTTTGTAAAAGATTGCACCGTACCTAATCCTTTGCTATTTTCTTAAAGATCATTATTTCCACTCTATGCAGTTGCAAGGGCCAAAATTATTCAAGCAAAAATATTAGAACAATTTAATTTTAATAAGCAATTATATTTTATTTAGTTGAGCGTATTTACGTGGGTCAAGATATTACTAATTAAACGGCAAGAATAGCCGCCAAATTTTGGTTTTGCTGTGCTAAAATTACCAGAAAAGTAAGTCTTGAGACTGATTCCCTCGGTAGTTTTTTCTTTTTCTGGTGTACATAATTAATTGGAACCTTTACTAAGTTTTGGGGAGGGGTTAATTGTTAATTACAAGAAGGTTAGATTTGTTAGGAAGAGCCTCACTTGTTCTGGTAAGCTTTCTCCTGTGCCGAAAAACAAACGCAGCATATTCAGGATTCCGTCCTTCGATCGTTTTCATAAGCAGGAACAGCTCATAAAACTATCAGGAAAGGATTTAATCGCTTAAACTCAAGAAAAAGAACGAAACAAATGGGCAGAAATTAATGAACAAGCACAGAGAGAAGCATAATAGATAGAACAAATACGACAGCACGATAGCGAATTATGCCGTGATCACGTAGAAATGACTTCTGTGGGATCATGTAACCATCAGCCACAAGCATCTTCGTTAAAACAACCCACGTATAATGACGGAGAAGATTATTGTTCTTATCTGTCCTACTTTAAAAAAATCTTTGGAGTCAACAATTCGGATTTACAATCAGATTAAGTGGCTCGTCTACTCCCACTCTTAAACACTGGTCTGTGTGAAATCTTCATTTCTCTCCTCTCGGAAGCAACCCAGGTTTATTTAACCCTAAAATCAGAGCTGCACTCTGCTATTAATATGACTCCGGAGTTCGATCGGGTAAGATTCCGCTTGGCATGATACAGCCGGAACAATCATTTAAGCAATTTCGGTTACTTTTCACCGCAATTTACAGTTTTGGGCTGGATTCCTCACAAGTGACTAGCGACTATGAGTCCTTAGTCGACTTTATTTTAAGGAATCAACACATAGCTATCCTTCCCCAAGAATTGAAGTCCTTCTTAACTGATAGAAGAGCTTCTTAGTTTAAATAGTATGTAGAGGAAGCCGACTTCACGCTTCCAGCCATGAATTGTATCCAAGGAGATCAAGAAGATTCACCCCCCTTCCTACAAACATAAGTTTGAGCCTAATAAGTTCCACGCTAAGAAAATGGTAGCTTTGTGAAGATTTAGGTGCTCAATAAAACTAAGACTCATCCTGAGCGTGAACAAAAAGACGCAAAGAATCCAACATTTTATTGTGCGCCTTCTCTCTACCCACGTAAAGCCATCGTATGCTTTAAGTATGCTACCCCTTGTTCCTTATTTATAACTTTGCCCAGAACTCGAATCTAAGGACCACCTCTAATCAATAGGTCAACCAGGTAATCGCTTCATTCCCCCTAACCCTCTGCATCGTCATCGAAGTCGCCTTTGCTACCTCTCACTTCGAACAACATGTACATTTCCTGGTCAATGAGAGCTTCCCAGGTGGGCTCAACTTTGAAAACGGAATGATGCATGGGTGCTGAGTGTCAACCCTTGTAAACGCCACGGGTTGCACATGCATAGTAGTCTCGGACAAGCTGTTGACCCCAGTAAGTCCCCAGCATAAGAGATTTCCGGACGTTCACGACATTTTAGGTTGTGCCACTAAGTTCTATGTGCTAAAGTGCTACATACTCCACCAATATTCCACAGGATGGGCCGATGTAGTCGACGCCCTGATAAAGGTTTGCCCTGTTCTTATCGGACAGCGCCCAGCTCTCCCCAAAACTCATTGCGCAACCAGTGATCACCAACACCCAATCTGGAAATATACCGTTAACCTGGTACCTTTAACGTCCTCGTCAACCAAGGACGTCGAGTTATCCAGCAATGATCAGTTTGCTGAAACTCAAAAGAATTGCCATTATTTACAACCCCTGTGGGAGAGGGCCAGAAAATAGGAGCCCGAAACCGTTCGAAAAAATTGAAGAATTGGCCACATAGAAAAGTATTCGTAGCTATATCGATCTTTTCTAGGACCAGATAATGCCCCATTCACTACCCTCTCTGTACCCAGCATGTATGTATGTCAAGTTCTGCAGATGGCTCACGGGTGGTTAATGGCTGGGCATTTAAGCCATGATAAAACGGCCCAGCGCGTTTTCAATTATTTCTTTTGGCCAAGCGCTGCTAAAGAAATTTAATTTCCGACTTTTACAAGTCCTGTGATATCTGCCAAAAGCTCAGTGCCAAAGTTCATGTTGCCCCATCTCCCCTTCAAAAGAACCCAATCGTGTCTGAACACTCCTTCAGGGTCGTGATCGATTTGATAGGCCCTCTCCGTCCGCCACCTATTAAGGGACATTCCTATATTTTGAACCTCGTAGATTGTCCCCATGAAGAATAGTGATAGTGTTTCGTGTGCAGAGTCGTTGATTTCTATTTTTTACCAAAGTAGGAATCCCGAAGGAGTTCCTATCGGACATAGGCCGTCAATTTACTTCAGAATTGATGGAGTATGTAGGAAAGCTCCTGCTAGTCAAACCTTTTTCCTTAACCCCTTATCACCTCACCTCATTCGGAATGTGCGAGAAATTAAAGGAACTGTCAAATCAGTTCTCAAGAAATATTGCCAAGCCAAACCGAGAGAATGGCACCGTTAGCTCCCCGTGGCTTTATTTACGTGTCGTTATATCCCACACCGAGTGCTCGGATTCGGTTCGTTCAAGCTATTGTGTGAACGAAACGTCTGCGGGCCGATGAGCATCCTAAAAAAATCATGGTCAAACCCCAATCTTGATGAAGAGATTAAGTCCTCCTCCGCTCATGTGTTTGAATTGCGTACTCGCCTAGAAAACTGTGAAGACCTCACCTTCAAGAATTCTGAGGTGAATTTTTACAAATAGAGAACGTATTTTGACAGAAAATCCAAAGCACGGAAATTCGAATCAGGCGAAGAAGTACTTCTTCTGTTGCCTTTTGAGTGTAATAAGCTCCTATCTCAGTTGAAAGGACCTTTTACAGTAAAAGAACCCCAAAGCCTAGTCGACTACTTAATTTAGACCCCTTCAGGTAATATATAAAGTGTACGCAGTCGACCTGTTAAAGTGTTACCACCGACGCGCGTGCGTTAATAATGGCGTCGCTTTAGACGACGGTCTGCGTAGAAGGAGACGACGAATACCCTTTGTTGTCTCTCCCTTCCCCCTCAATCAGACTCAGGCCCCGAGCTCGATTTTAACCCCCGTCCCTAACCCATCGAGAAGCCTTAATTGGCAAGCTTACCTAGTAAATTAACGGACGTAGTCTCCGAAACACCAGATTGTTCAACTCAATTCACTCATGAAAGTGTTTTAAAAACGCAAGACCCATTAAAAACTAAGCATAACCCTATTTCCGTTCATTAAAGCACAGCGTTTAACGCCGAAGTAGAAAATTTGCTCAGGTTGAGGATCATTTTGCCTTCCTCATCTGACTTTTGTACCCCAATTATTATGGTCAGAAATACCGATCAATCATTTGGGATGTGCCTCGATTTTCGCAATTTGAATTCGGTCACCCAGTACGACGCCAATCCAAACCTTTGATTGATTAAACCCTACATCTTTTTGAAGATGCAAAACACATCCCCGAAATTGACCTTTGTAAGGCCTACCATCGAATTCCGCTCTCCGAATTTTCTAAGCGCTTTACAGCTTTTGCTACAGAGAAAAGCTTAATGCAGTTTACCCATCTCTTCTTTGGTTCGGTAACATCGTGTGGAAACTACAATCAAATGATACGTAAAATTGTGGGTAGGTGTCCACCCGTACATTAACAGAGGCATTGTCTTCAGAAGAGATCGAAAAGGCAGAATATTCCCCTAAAGGCATTTCTTCATCTGGTGAAGGAAGAAGATCTTTATTTGCTGCGTGTATAGGGGGACAGGAAGATCATCTAAGTAAGGAACCGGTCTCATAGCTGAGGAAAGGTTGGGAATTTTTTTTTTCTAGAAGCAGCATTGAAACCAGTTATATTTGTCAGACAAAAATAACAATCATCTGCCTGGCTTTGTGGCTCTCTACATTAGAACTACCATTGGGATATAAATATACACTAATTTAAGCTGAATTTTGCCCACAGGTATTTTTTAAAAAACTTGTAGGATGTATTATCCAATTGGTGGGTTTTAAAGAACACAATTCCTAAAATTTATAATACATGTATACATGTATACATCTAAAATTAGAGGTGATGAGTAAAAACTAGTTTCATATCTGAAATCGACACCCCCAAATTATGGTAGAATAACTACTTTTGTGCTTGCCTAAATTTATCTAAAAAACCAGTGTAACACGAGGTTCAGGAACATCAATATTTGGCAATTAATCATTAAAGAAAGGAAAAAGATAAAGACCTTCAACTTTTACCTTGGTAAGTAATGAGCAGGCATCGAAAGCTCCTAAAATGTGTTAAGGAACGTTAATTACTTTTAATAAGTTTCCCAAGTGTGCAAATGAAATTTTATTGTTTGTTGCCGCCATAATTGATATTCTTCTTCGACTCATCTTTAAATCATTTTAATGGAGGCTGAATATTTTTTTAAATGAATCTTAGTAATATCTTTGAAAGAAACGTATATTTGGAGGCACTTAGCTTTCGTTAGAGCACCAGGTGTGGCTTGTATCTTATTTTTAATACCATAGTATTCTATACATTATCCTAGTGTGAGTTACAATTGATTTTATATAGTTAATGAACCATGAGGAGCGTTTTATACATATGGTACACTGTCCAATTTATACACACTAGCGCTGATCTATTTAAGTAAAAGCTATGGCCAGGTGCAGCTTAGAATAAAATATATATTCATAGGCAAAGATCTCAAAATCATTTAGGGAAGAAACGTTCCCTCTTCGCACCTCTAAAAACAATGCAGGCAGTCAAGTTTGACGCTACCACATTAAGATTTATGACCCTTCCCCTACTCTAAATTTTTAGAATAATAAAACGGCACAAAATAGTGAGGGAAATAAGGATTTTTTTATCTTTTTAAGTTGGGAACCAAAAATAAGTTGAAAAAATTGAGACCAAACAAAATGATCCTGCGTCAAATATGCTGGGAGGCGACTCGATCTTACAGTTAACACATTTCAAAAAATGCTGGCCAGACTACGCCTGCGAGCCCCTTGCGGAAAGATGTTAGAGAAGGATACGAATCCATTTGTGCAGAATGATGTCACTAAAATCGGTAACTCTACAGAGGAAAAAGAATAGATAAATCAAACTTTTCGAAGTAATAAGAAAGCCGACAGTTATATCTGATAAATTTACATATCGTTTCTTATATGTATATATATATATATATATATATATATATATATATATATATATATATATATATATGTATATATATGGATCTTCTTGTGACTAGTATATTCAATTATGAAGATTATTATAAGATTGCTTTTTAATATATCATCAAAGAATTTAGCCCTTTTGTTCGCTCTTTAACCTTCTTTTATTTTTCGTCTTCAAACTCTTGGCAAAACTGGACTCTGCGGTCCGGATCTTCATAATTCAATGCAAATTAAGAATCTCGGGATGTGAGATTTCCATTTCTCGTCTTCACAATTGTGAGGACACTTAATTTTCTTTCTTACTTTACCCTGTTTCAGAACCATTGTGTCACGCCTGTACATGGGATTGGTTGAATACCGGTACTACCTCATCTTTACTGCTAGTATAGGTTGTGGATACCAAGACTATTTTGTGAAAATTCCCGTATACTTCAAATTTGTCACCAATTGAAGATAATCTACAGTTGTCCCACTTAGACATCTCGCACTTTACGCTGTGGCTCGTTCAGAGTGATAATTTACTAAATTATTTTCTGATGAAATAGGAAATGTTGAGGAGATCTATGATGTAGTTATAAATATATTAAATATAACGTTTAGGAGTGAGATAAGCAAAATTTCCTTCATTGTAGTATTTCAAAGATTGCTGGACAAAGATTTTTACATGGTTACAGAGTTCTCAATCTGTGAAATATGCCCCTTTTTATAGCTGAGTTGGCTATATATATTTAGTTATTTTTTTAATTATGGATATTCCCATTAACTAATGTATATAAATAAATTTGCATCATTTTAAATATTTTTCCTAACTTAAATTTAGATTATAAAAAGTATTATTACACTTCAGCAAAGCATACTGGCAGGCATTCATACCCATTAGAGAAGTTAAAAAAAATATAAATTATTACATTGAAGTCAAATTACTTTTGTTCGAAAAAATTTTAAAAATGTGACATCACTAGTTTTGGCAAATAAATTACTTTTAATAATACTTCTTATTGCAATATTTCAATCAAACCTGTCGAGGTTTAAAAAGTTTTGTTTCAAAACAAAGATTTCAAATTCCCCACAAACATTTCGTTTTTCCAAACTAATTAATATTATATATTTTTTATTTTTTAAATCATTGATATCCATAAAAAAATGTTCATAACATTTCGCTTTTTGGGCCTTATAATTTATCGCACTCTGTTTAGAAAAAAAAATTATTATTTGGCAATACACCAGAGCAAAGCCTAGCGGCAGTCATCCAAGCCCATTCGAGGATTTATAAAAGCTATCGATAATTATGTAATAGATAACTTAATTTTGTTCGAAATATTGTAAAAATATTTACTAATTTAGGAAACTATACCCTTATCCCAATTAGGATTAATGTCATACTTTTCAAAAAATTGCAGAGAAGGCAAACAATATCTGGCAACTATCACATCTTCCAAGAACACTCCCATGGAAACAAAGTGCTTCAATTTCTTTCATCAGTCCCTTTTCCCAACAGTTTATCAAAATTTAGTGATGATAACTGTATATTTCAGGATGATGGCGCACCTTTTTACAAAAAGAAAGCTATAACAAAGTTCATGGCTTCGAAATTACCTCAAATTTTGGAACATTAGTAGAGAATTTTGCCAAATTTATACTCAATAGATAATGTGTGGACGATAATCAAACCGGCCGTTGGTAAACAAAGGCCATCAAAATGTAAGCAGTTGCGGAGATGTAAAGAACAAAAACGGAGAATATTAGTCAAGATATAATAAAAAATTTGGTTTCCACGATGATTAAGCGAATTGAAGAAGTCCTGAGCAATAAAGGAGGTCGTTGTAAATATTGACCACGCATCGAATCTATTTATTGATAATATAGATTTGGGCTGTAAAATTGTCTCTATTTCTCATTCACAATATAAAAGGAACATAACACAAAAGTCAACGTTTGCTTACTTCTATTAGTTTTCTTATATGAGAAAATATAGTAGACTCAAAACTTTGTAGCAATGAGTGTAGACACTGTTAATAAATGTTTATTCATTAACTAACACCGAATTTTGAGTACGAGGTTTGTTTATCTAATACAGTTGAATTGTGTTGAAAACTTTGCCTAAAAAAACGAGATAATCTAATTTTAATTGAAAGTTGAGGTTATAAATGTTCATAACACTTTTGATTTTACCGATGCTTTTGTAGTAGGGGTTTGAAGATATACAAAAACAAATAGTGAGGGGATAAGGGAACTTTTCTTGAACACGATGGTGGTAACAAATTTTAAATAAGCCAAAAGAGAGAGAGAGAAAGGCGAATATTTATATGATTTGTAGGACATGTTATATCTCATACAACTCACAATAGTTCTTTACAAAGCCATTACGTGCCTAAATAACAACATCTAGCACATCTATCTTCCATTTTAACACCAACTTCTATCACCCCATCCTTTTTTACCTGCTTTGAGTCACCCTACAGGGATGGGTTCTCTGTAGACTAGTAATTAACCGTCTGGAAGTGTGACACACCCTTTTGTTGTGAGTCTCGAAAATAAAATGGGGTTCGATAAGCTTTTTAGCTTCTAATCATCTTTCTTATACCCTTTATTTTCCATATTCTTATCACCTTTTTTCCTACGTTCTTGGATAGAAGAGATTGTCGGTGAAAGAAGACGTAAAAGCATATCGAATATATATCCTGCCACGAAGATCTGTTGCATAATAAAATATTTATTAGTAAAATTATTATTATCAGTAACAAGTGTATTATTACATTCTCACGATTTTATCTTTTATGTAAATCAATTGGTTTTGTGCTTAGTATCATAATTGTCATTTATATCTTCATTATTGGAATTAGTGTTATAATTATTGTTTTTTTTCATCATAGTCATGATTTTTATTATTAATATTCCTGGTTTTTATTTTCATTATTACACACGCCAAGCATTGTGGACAATTGACCAATGAATGCGGCACACAATCATCATCAACTATTACTTTCTCGATTTGTTTTGTGAGCGATGCCTCAAGAATTTAACGGCCTCAGAATCACATTTGCTTTATATGTTTGCCCATAAGTGTTGATAGGCTTCAAGTCTAACCATATTGCAGGTCATGGAACACGTATAACTTTAGTGTGTTGTTGGAACAACCTTGTAGCAATGTTGGAGTTATGTATGGGTTCTACATAGATTTGTTCTTGTGTTGTGAAAGCAGCTTACTCGTCACACAAGGAACATGGTTCAACACAGTGTCTCAACATCTTGTTCGTTGGAGCGGATGTGGATAACTGCCAATTCTTAAGGACCTTTCGCAGCTACCCAGCCCTAAGTGCCCTTGCCTGATTCTAGAGGGAGGGCCAGAAGCTACACCTCTGCAGGGAAGAAATAAAGACGCGCCAAACTTATCGTGAAGAACACCTGACCAAATAGGTTGGATGAATCAAAGCTATTTCTAATTACTACGAGGTAATTATAAGAACTCTCGCTACCCTGGTGGATACGGCGTTGTTTTTATAATTTCGAGGTGTCGAGTTCAAGGCCAGGTAAGACCAGACACAAAAGTCATTGCCAGTAGTGATCTGACTAATAGTTGGTGGGTGGTTTGATATTAGATTTCTCCTCATACGCATAGCACATCCCCATTATTCGTAGCAGAACAGTGATTGATAGGATAACATCACTACATAGAATCAAACTCCAACTGTACTGTTATAATAATAATCATAAATAATAAAAATTACACTAATAATGATAAAGCTAATAATGATAATAATAATGATTAAAAGATTATCAGATAGGCATGAAATAATAGCTCAGAAATTCGCACAAACGTACATTATCTTCCAGAGCTAAAATGCAGTATCTTGTGCAGGCATTCTTGCTGAATCAACCTCGCTGCTTTAGCTAACTCGTATGACAACAACAAGCCATCTTCCCCCTTAAATATTTAAATTCTTTAATACCGACGACCAATTTCCAATGGTTTCACCTTTTTTTTTAAAAAATCCATTTTTAGGTAAACCTTATCGGGTTCCACCTCTAATCACCTTAAATTTATACTATTGTTTAATATTAAGGTAAGAATATCCACTATCTTCCAAATGTGTTCACATTGGTCTATTTGTAAGAAATTTCCGCCCTATTAACCTTATCATAAAGTTACTGGTTAGATATTGTAAAAACCATCCCTTCGTGTTAAATGCTTTATATAATCATTTGCTCAATTGCAAAAATATAAAAAAAATTAGTAACTAAATCAAATTCAACTGGACCATTATTATTGATCCCTCTTATTATGTGTAATATTTGATGTAACCAGACCCATTGTAATGAGCAAGTAAAATATTATAAAACTCAGTGTTAGAGAAAAGAGACTCTCAGACATAAACCCACGACCTTAAAGTTGTCTCATTACATCCTCACTTCCCGTGTAATTCTACATAACCGATTCATATCTTCAACCGAGTCGCCCTTTCCTTTGCGTCGAGCATCGTGTTTTCTCCAGTCGTATAAGAGGACGTTACCAGCCGTAAAATGGTGTAATCTTCCTCACCAGTTGTAACATATAACGTTCCAAGCTTCGTGCCTTCTCCATTCGTAACAGTCGACATTACCAGCCGTAAGCTGGCGTGACCTTTCACACTAGTCGTAACATTATCCATTTTTACATAACGTTGACACAGAAAGGGCCCCGATTCTCTCGGGGGAAAAAGGCGCCTACCCCACCACTGGGTATGTTGAACACAAATTCTAGGACACTTCACCTCACCTTGATTGTTATACTGATATTTATGTTTATTTCATTACCACGCATTTATCGCCTTTGAACATAGTATGCTGACGCTGACTAACAAGATGATTAAAACAAATAAACTAGTAAAACTTCCCTTAAATCTTATTAACACTTCTTTCTTTGCTGTCTGGAGGGCAGCAGTGGAGATTGCCGTGATGGTCAGAGGAGAAATCCGTCTTGTTGCAGAGAACAAGTTTCTCAAAACATCCTTCAGATGCTCAGACCACACATTATCCTTTCCTTTTATCTTCCAAAACAGTTTCCCCCAAACTTGTCCAACTAGAGTTTCCAGGATGCGAAGTCAACAGGTCAGATAAAACACTTGTTCAATAAGCATTTTGTCTAGTATTGGACTAGGCCCTGTGTGAACTCCACTGTTATTTGATGTAGTGTCAAAAACTAGGGAAGTAATTTTCCATGTCTTTGATAAATCCAATTAAGCCTCAGCTTTCGCTACGACAAGCGTATTGGCGATGAGAGCTTATTCTTATAAATTTTATTCAGTGTATGAAGCTGGAAAATAAACTAGCTCAGCTAATGTATCTAAATTAATTTTAGGTTTACTGCCCTTGATAAATTTGAGCAAGTCTCCTTCCCAGTGTAACGTCGCGTACATTGGTGAGTTTTCCCCAAATTTGGATATGTAACTGTGGCTGATATTATACCTGGACACCTTCCTTTTGCGACTTGTTTTTAAGCTTATGATGATGAAGTTATTCAAATCATCCCCACCAATTTTCATAATGTCAGAAAGGAGGGTGATTAATGATTTTTTGCAAACATCCAGAACGAGGCTGATGGTAATCTATGCCTTTTGTGTTAGCATCGGTCTCAGTGAGTCAATCCATGAGATGGACCTCAGATGAACAAAAGCCTCTTTTCTGTAGTATCTTCGAATGAGTAAAGCAACTTAAGACATTAATTGTTAAGTATATGCTAATATATTATTGAATAAAAGGTCAATATTTTTGTAACGTTCAAAGTAATTAGTTTTAGATTGTTCTTGTCCATGCTACGGAATTTCATTCCCCTTGCGTTTTAATGCAAAATAATTGTTTTCAGCAATTATATTAAAAATATTCCTAGTTGCCAAAACGCTCTTAATCAGCCAGCTTTTTCGCGTAACATTCTTCCTTAAGTTAAGACAAACAATCAGAAAATGTAATTTGATATCAGAAATTAAATGGAAAATAAGAGTGTAAATTAAGACAAATTATTGTTGGATTGAATATTTTATTGCCAAAAGTTTGTCTGCAGATTATTATTCATTACGAAGACATAGAGTTTTAAACCTAAACATAATATATAACTTGATCAAAAGTAATTGAAATAAAATTAAAGGAATTTACAAATAGAATAATTTTTGAAGATTTTTCTTTCATAATTTATTTTTTCAAAATTCCTCAAAATTTTTCGAATTTGTATATAATTGAGAAAAATGATTTTAAGCTTGAAAAGAAAGTTTCATATTCCTGGCATTAAGACGGTTCAAACCAAAATCTAAACGTGCTAGAAATTTTACAAAAAGTGATTTTCATTAAACACAAATTATAGACGAATAGAAAAATCTAATTATACATTTGAAATTATCATACCGATATTATCTAGGAGAATTTGGTCTTCTCTAACAAAAGCTTTTTTCTCTAGTGTAATCTATGTAACTCTCACTGCAATCTCACAATAATATATCAAATTTAGTTTATAAATATGCATATAAATATATACGGGGTGTTCCAATAACTTGGACTGATTTTAAATGTGAGTTAAGTTTAAGCGTCTAGTGATTTTCTTTTTTTTTTCTTTCAGATTTAACAACTTCAATCTTTACCAATTTTAACCATGGAAAATTAATAATCGAACAACGTGTTAAAGTTATCAAGGCCTATTACGAAAATGGCCGTTCAAACAGAAACGCGTTTCGGAAACTTCGCGATTTACTTGGTGAACATGATCGACCAACCGAGAGTGCAATTGGGAAAATTGTTCGTAAATTCAAACAAACGGTGTCGGTGGCAGATATGAAAACGCCATTACGTGCTCGTTTACGCCGTTCAGCTGAAAACATTGCTGCAGTGCGCGAGAATATGGCCGAAGATCCAGAAGAACCTCTCCGCAACAACGTTACATAGAATTTTGACAAAAGATTTGTCTCTACACGCTTAAAAAATTCAAATGACAAAAGAAATGAAGACTGCTGACAATTTGAAGCGCCGTACGTGTCGTCAATTGGGTGCACGAGCAAAGACAAGCTGAGGATGAGATTTCGCTAAAAACATCTTTAGTGATGAAGCCCATTTTCATCTTGGTGGATTCGTTAATGAGCAGAATTGTCCCATTTGGGCTAATGAAGATCCCAGGAAGACTGTTGAAAAGGCACTGCATCCACGAAAGGTCACTGTTTGGTGTGCATTTTTTGCTACCACAATCATTGAAACGTATTTCTTCCAAAATGATGCCGGAAATTCTGTTACGGTGACAGGCGAGCAATACTGTGCAATGATAACTAACTTTTTATGGCCTGAATTGAATTCTATGGATGTCGAAGATTTGTGGTTTTAACAGGACGGCGCGACATGCCACACAGTCAATGCAACAATGGTTTTATTGAATGAAAAAGTTCCCAGGTCGCATTATCTCTCAAAACAGCGAGGTCAATTGGTCACTACGATCGTTTGACTTGATGCCTTTGATTTCTTCCTTTGGGGTCATCTCAAAAGTAAGGTCTATGCCAATAAGCCAACAACAATCCAACAGCTTTGTGATCTCTACAAGTTTTATTATTAAAATTTATAGGAGTTAAATATTCTTTCATATCATTCTACCATTAACAAAAATTAGGGGGGAATTTACAGAGGGACAGGTCTTCTGCATCTCGATATAATCTTTAGGTTGGTTTGATGCATAATTAGAGAATATAGTGAATAAAGTTCACTAAACTTGTAATAATCAACGGGTTGGTTTTCCTATCTCTTTCTTTATTATTCAATTTACTTTTCTCTCATATAAACCTTTCATATTCCGCTCGTCATTTTTATTTTCCTTTCATTCGGAAATTGTTTTTTTAGTTTCAGGAATATTAAACTTCAAAAGTGGCCATAAATATATTTGGGGAATTTACATTTGAGAGGAGAGGGAGGAGATTGTTTAATCAATTTGAAGGATCAATTATCATTAAGCCTCAATTCACCTCTTACACTTTTCGTCCATCTGAGGCGAAGTTTGATTGAAAAGGTGGCGTCGTAGAAAATATAAAGGAGTGATTTTGTTTTCAAGAGGTAGAGTAAAAAATACGAACATTTCAACATGTTAAATTTATGTTATTCCCTAATTTAGTGAAGGAAACTTTCGCTTCGTTCGATATTTGTTTTGATTTTCTCTCTTTAAAATGTAGGCATTGTGCCTGGCGCACGCCTCATCAAGACTAAAAAGGTTAGGTTCGAAGAGTTTCTCTTTTATTAGGCACGAGTCTTCTTCCTTTAAGTTATGCTATTGATCATTGACATTATACTACAGTCACCTAAGACGTCACGGCCATCCACTGCAACCCTAGATGTCTCCAGTCGTGGCGGTCCTGGGTACCATTGGGTTCCGACTCCTGAGGCTGACAGAGTGGGCTTGTCCCAATATAACGGCTTGACGAAGCATTCACGCACAGGTCATCGTCGAAGTGAATCATTTTAAACTTTTTGAGTTTTAACATAATTAATCCTTTTAAATTTAAAGGCTAGTATTCAATGGTATGGAGTTTTCTAAAATATAAAAAGAATAATAGGAAAGAGAGATTCAGAAATATTTTCCCAAATTAATTAATTTAAGGCTAGTTATTCGTATTTTTTAATCATTTCTAAAAGTTCTTTCTAAGAAACCCCCCAAAACAATTTTGATTATCAAATGACTTAGAATTAACAGAAATTACAAATCGCGACCTTCATTAAATGTATTAAAATTAACGCATAACTGTATTTTGCATTTTTTCGTATATAAAATAAGATTAGATGGAAAAAAAACCCTCTGAGGATTGTTTTTCCCCTATAACAAATACATTCCGATAATAAATTTCTCTCTGCACGAATAATACCAAGAGTAAATTATAAGGTGTGTCCTAGGAATCATTATATTTTTGATTAGACCAAGATCCCATTGACAGAAACAGATAGACCGTAGGCCACAGACCAAAGGTTTGCATGCAAAGCGTGACTTCCTTCTGCAGGAAGAAACGAGGAAGCCGTTCCTCCTGTTCTAATGATAATTATAACTCGTTAAAATCCGCAGGATCGCTTGGTTTATTTAACATTGTTAGTAATACTTTATTGGGCTAAAAAGAGTTTTAATTTATGACAAGATCAATATTATTGATATTGTAGTAACTGTTTCGCTTTAACAAAAATTACCTGGTTAAATAAAAAAATAATTTCCAACAAAGATCGTTCAGCCGAGAGAAATTATAAATCACACGGTAAATCATGATTGAATTACCGTGTTAACTACGTCACTGGGATAGGCGTAGAGGATGTGCCTGGTTTATTTGAGTTAAGGTGGTTTCACAATGCTCATTTACATACATTAGAGAAGAAGTTTAAAACAGTTCATTAAAAGTATTGAACACGAGTCATTTACTGGGTAGAATCAGGATTATTTTCCAAGCTTTTCGGTTTAATTATTTCGAATTCGAAACTTAATTCAATCCAAAAATAATCGCTTTGAAAATTGACCTTTACTAAAATCCTCGTTTATCCGGATTTTCTGATTATTGTCGATAGTGGACAATATCTAAATTCTATGCTGTTGTGGTTGAAATCAGAGAGTATCTAAATTCTATGCTGTTGTGATTGAAATCGGACAATATCTAAATTCTATGCTGTTGTGGTTGAAATCGGATACTATCTGAATTCTATGCTGTTGTGGTTGAAATAGGACAGTATCTAAATTATATGCTTTGTGGTTGAAATTGGACAATATCTAAATTATATGCTGTTGTGGTTGAAATCAGACATAATATAAATTCTATGCTTTTGTGGTTGAAATTGGACAATATCTAAATTCTATGATGTAGTGGTTCAAATCTGAAGCTTACAGGCTTATTTAGTGCCACTTTTGTCACACTATTCAGAGTTTTTTTGCCCTGTTAGCTTATCATCATCCTTATTTCAAGTTACCAGAATTTCAAGGATTAACGTTCAAGACAAAACTAATTGATTAAAACCCGCTATTATTTAGGTATTTGATCTAAATGTTTATTCATAAAAAAAATGCTTACCTTGACGCTTTGGGCGACTCTTCCGTTTCTCGAGCGGTAGAAGAAATGTCAATGCTGATTTAGCCCTTTTGGGTTATTTCTGATGAAGATCCTCCAATTTGTGGGTTTCTGTATAGAGTAATGTATTTACAAATTCATCACATATTTAAGATGTCTCAAAATTCGCTAGGATCTAGACTCTCCTTCCTGCCTAGAGGATATGCCGTTCGATTTCTAGCGTTGACACAGGGTTTCGATCACCGCATTCGCGGATCCAAATTTTGAGCGTTGTCACGAGTTACCCACTTTTCCTTCTCTTCCAAAACAATGGCGATGTATCCCTAATTCCCCCGATCGATACCTTCTAGTGATGAAACGGAGATCTTCAAGAACAACCTCACCAATCCGCTCATTAATAAGTTTCACGATCTTGAATGTGTCCATTAATACATAATATCACACAGTTACCTCCTTCGTGCCGCAAATAAGACAAGTATCTCAAGGTTTGGGCTTGCCACCTATTGTCATTCTGATCTTTATGTGAATATTCGCGTTTTGGCTTGGCTCTCGTCCGCTAAGCGAGGGACTGAGTGCGCATATTAATTACTATTACTAAAACACACATGTATATTTATACATACAGTCCTTTTCTTGTGTTCATAGAGATCCTACAAAAAACGATATGCATATGTATGTGTAATGTCTGTATAAATATACAGTGTCACTAAATAAAGTATGTGTTTTATACAGGTAAAAATAATTGTTGTAACTAATTGTTTGGATACAAAATTTAATTAACTTCGCCCAGCGCTATAAATGTTTTTCCCTTGAAAGTGATCGAACCCCCCCAGATGAGAATTCGGAGCGTCTAACATTGTATCAGTGAAGTGAAGTGTAGCTACAGAGAGTTGTGTCAAGAGAATATTTGTCCTGAAATATGCAGTAACCCTGCTGAATGCTCGTTATGTATGAAAGCACACATGACGTAACTCTACTTGAAGTTATAATAGTTTTGGGAATATCTAAAGTGGAGATAATGGTACATAACCCTGACATCATAAGGTAATCTATGGAGGCATTTAAGGTTAAAACGGGAGATGATCAGAGAATCCCCTTCATTACTTTTGAGCGAAGTCGTCAATAAATGGACTCAGACATGCATTAAAAGTGACAGACATCATTTTACGGACGTTAATTAAATTTGGAATTAAATAGGTTGCTACTAAGCGGTTACTATAGCAACGGGGAGCCGCCACGTTCACACCGCATGTGGCAAGCCTTGGTGTCGCTCTTCATCCACGCTAAGCAAGTGACTCTATTCAAAAGCCATATTTAACAGCAGGAAATCAAAGGCCGAATAAGAAGGAAAATCCTTTGCCAAATCAGATTGCTCCCTTGGACTAGCTTCTACATTTCCCCATAAACTCTTGTTTATGTATTTAAAAAAGTAATTTGTACCTTTTTTTAATTGACTTGAATACTCGTACGAAAGGAACTAATAAAAACATTTCTTCTTAAGTTAATTAGTAAATATTCATTTTGAATAAACAATGGCCAATCTTTGTTTCAATATGCGTTAGTGATATGGCACGGGGCAAATATGGAGATATTGGTAGTAAAAATTTAATTTATATGGACCAATCATTTGACTCAACTAAATTCGCAGCATTATTTGCATTATTGCATAAAAAACAGGATATCACACACTATGGTTTCTGGGATATCGAAACACATTTTGATATCAGTCTCTAAAAGAAACAGAGATTTTAATTCGAAGAACGTTTTCTAAACTCTGTTCTTAAATAATTCCATTGCTTGTCTCATTTATATTGAAGTAAATACAATTCGAACAATGGTGCCCAAATGTATGAACGTTTGAAAACTGATATGGAATTCATTTATGAAACTGAATTCACAGCATTATTTGGATTATTGAACAAAGAAGAGGTAACCACACTGCGTCTGTGATGCTCCCAATATTTAGTAAAGTGATGATTGGGGTCCTTTTTAACCCCTTTTGAAAAGACTTTTGAGGTCAAAAACTGGGACCTTGAGGCTGACGGTGTAGCCTCATTTCCCTCCCGTCGGAGGCAACGATTGACTATTCGACGTTTAAATCTGAACTACTCGCCGCATACAATATGGCCCCGGATTTCTATCCCGCTAAATTCCGCAACGCCCCTATATAACCAAATTAAACTTATCGTCGGCTTAGGTATACGCTTCAAAGACATTTTAATTTCTGGGTTGATTTATCTAAAGTTCCCAATGATTAAGAAGCCCTAGTCCACTTCGTTCTATTGGTATCGCTTCCCTCTGCAATAAAGTCTTTTGTGGAGGACCGGAGGTGTGACACGTTCAAAGAGTGTATCCTAGAAGTCAACACCTTTGCAGCGATCATAATTCCTACGCTGAGGAAGGGAGAAAGACCGCACCTTTATCCTCAATGTCCAATAGTCCCAGGCCAAAAAAACTCTCCATAATGGAACCAAGTTAGTAAGGTAACTGGCCCTCGAATCCCCAAATTTCCTCTCATCTGAACATCGGGACATTAAACACTTCTCATCCCCTCTCCCTGCGTCATAAATCCCCTAGGAGGCATATTGTGTTATTCATGCGGTGCTGACGGTCATGGGAGGCCAAACCGCCTTCAGAACTCTTAACTGCCTAGTGGTTCTCTCCAACAAGCCCACTAAATTATTGCCACCCCTGCGCCACCACCCTCGCAAACAGAACCTCTACCCTTTCGACGGCATCAAGCTTTGCTGGCCACCACGTCAACTTTATATTTGAGAAGAGCTCCCCTGGACGTCTTAAGTTTGAGACCGGAGTAGCGAATGGCTGCCGAATCTCCACCCTTGTATGAGATACAGTGTGTACGTGCATCGTGGTCTCGGATAAGCTATTCCCACCGATAGACCTGAATCATGTCAAATTTGCGGTAGTACACAATTACATGGGGCATGTGAACAAGTCCACGTTGTGAGTGCTTCATTGAGTGCACGTACTTTACCGGCTGAGCTGAGGTCGTAGCAGCTCATATTAAATTCTGCGATGTCTGGATTGGTCAATGTCCCCTGGTATCCACCACCCCTCTGGCTCTACCCATGATTACGTGTTCCCAGACGAAGAAGAGACCAGACACGCCTGCTCTGCTTGAAACCCCCTTCGTTTAAAATAAAAGCACGTAATGAATGAAGAATTCACGAGGAACAAAAAGGATTGTGATTCACTTCGCCTTCTCCGGAGAAAAGCACGTAATAAGGTGCAAGTTCCGATTTGTGGAAATAACGTAATCTCGTACATCGTTGAAGATGACCTTTTGTATCGCGCGTGCTCCGAAGGCAATAATTCCGAGGCCCTAGCACTGTGTGCGTCCCGCTCCCATGCCCCGCTCATTTTGAAGACTGTTTATTATAGTTTAATTTCTGGTCATTTTAGCCACGCGTAAACAACTCAAAGGATTTATAAATATTTTATTGGGCCCGTGCGACAGATGACAGTTTAAGCTACTGCCGATCATGCAACATCTTTCAGAAGACGGAGACCAGATCACACGTTAAGCCCGCGCCGTTGCAGAATGACGCCCTCATATCAGAAACCTTCTCCCGAGTCGCAATCGATCTGATCGGCCATATTTACCTCTCCTGCAGTGAGGGCCATAGCTACGATGGGTGGTCAATAAGTTTTGCGAATCGGTAGGGCGAAACAGAGGAATGGGGAAGGCAGTTTTGGGGGGTGTTAGGACAAGTTATAACAAGTCAGGACCTGCAGCTGAACGTTCCTGCCCTGTCTATTTAAGAAGCAGTAGCTGATCGCGGATCGTCAGTCACAAATTAATTTGTCAACAATGGAAAAAAGATTGAGCACCGCGCAGTGATCGAATTTTTGACCAAGGAAGGCAGGAATGCAAAAGAGATCCATGAACGCTGGAATAAGAGGTTCCGCCATGGTCATAAGTCCCTTAAAGATGACCCTCGTCCATGACGCGCGTCAGACGTGACAAACGAGGACAATATGGCCCGTGGGAAGAGGATGATCCTCGAACATCGACAGGCGAAGGTCAAAGAAACCGAGCAAAAACTTGGAATATCACATGGAAGTGTTATCAACATCATCCACGACAATTTAGCCATGACCAAGGTCTCTGCCCGTTGGGTCCCTATAAACCTCACACCACATGATCGACTTCAACGTCGTCAAAGTCCACAAGGCCAGAGTTACACAAGCTGCCCTGCGTGATTGCTGATTCGTGGAGCTCAACCATCTCCCCATAACTCCAGATCTGTCCCCTAGCGACTACTTTTTATTCCGCCAGCTCAAGGCTGCACTGCGTGGACGCCGGTTTGGGCACCATGAAGATGTCCAGCTCGCCGTCCAGAGTGGATTGAACTGCAGTCGGGAGATTTCTGATTGTCAGGAATACGAAGCCTCAGGGACAAGTGGCACAAGTTCAATGAATTCAAGGGTAGTTAAATTGAAAAATAATAAAACACTTTGCTTCATATCTTGTTTCCTTATTTTTGAATCGCAAAACTTATTGACCGCCCCTCGTATCTGCTTACCCTTGTTGATTTTGCCACTCAGTTCCTTGAAACAGTGCCTCTGAAAAAGATAGACACTATCTCCTGTGCTGAGGCACTCATATCTATCTTTTCTCCAGTCGGATTGCACAAAGAGGTATTATCCTATCTTGCCCGACAATTCCCATCCGAGCTAATGGACTATGTTGGCAAATTTTTAATGGTGAAACCCTAATTTACCGCCCCATTTCACCCTGCCGGAAACGGGATTTGCGAGAGGCTCAACTGTATTCTCAAGTCAAATCTAAGGAAGTTGTGTGCAGAGTGGCCCCGAGAATTGCACCACTACTGGTCAGTGGCTCTGTTCACCAACAGGGAGATCCAACACCGCACCCTAGAATTTTCCCTGTTTGAATTGCTATATGATCGGAACGTTCGAGGCCCTATGAGCATTATAAAATAACTCTTTTTGAACAGAAAATTGGACAATGAAATCGAATCTCCCTATGCCTATCTTCTGGATCTACGGCAAAGGTTAGAAAAGTGTTCAGAAATCGCGGTTTAGAACGGTGATACTAACCTGAACAAATATAGGACGTATTTTGACTGTAAGTCCAAGGAGCGGAAATGTAAGCACGGTGAAATTACTCCCTAGCGAAAATAAGAAATTTTGAAGTCAATGGGAAGTCCCCTTCCAAGTGATTCAAAAACGTGGCCCAGTTGATGATTTAATTCAAACATCATCAGGTAGAAAGCTATTTCATGTTGAGATGCTAAAGAGGTACGACCGCCATACCTGTGTCAATAATATTGTGGAAATTGATGAAGAGACACTAATGGAATCAAGCTACCTGCTGGATTCCTCAAATCTGGTGCAATTTGTCTATGTGAAACAGAATAAGGAGTAGCCATTGCCCACTTTGCTCTGCGCCACCGATTCCCTTTCATCTGTATTGAAGATTAGCGACCAGCTTTCGACCATTTAGAGAAGTCAGCTGCACTCTCTACTGAGCCATTTTGTAGCGTGATCCCTGAAATTCCTAGCTGTGCTGCCTAGTTCGTGCCTAACATCCTTCTCAACACTCAGAAATACAAAAGATCAGGAGCCGAACCCACTGATAATCCATTTAAGAGAAGCCTTTGCATAATTTGTGGCATACGAAAATTCAAAATGTTCCTTATAGGCCAAGAATTCATCATTGATGTGGACCACAAACCGCTCTCGTACTTGCCTAAAGTAATGAAAGAATTATGCGATGGCCTTTGATCCTCCAGGAATTCCAATTTAAAATATTGTATATTAAAGGATCTGAGAACTGTATCGCAGAGAGCCTTAGTGGTACCCTTTCAAATTTTCTGATTATTTTTTTTTGTATGTCTTTGTATCAATAGTTTGAAATACCTTTTATTTCGCTAGCAAAAAGATTCTGTAGCCTTTTTGTTTGGTCTAGCGCATTTGATTTTCTTTTGTAATATATAGTTCATTTCATTTATCCCTGTCTCGTTTGTTATATAGTTACAGATCTTTAATAACCTGAGGTGATCGAGCCTCTATTTAAAATTATTTCAAACCACTGTGGTCATTGCAAGATAATGTTCTTTGTAATGTAACCATTCTTTAGGCGGTGGGATAATTATTGATATATGGTTACTCAAATTTTAAATTTCTTAAGGTACTGGAGGTCGCTTCGAACTAATATCAAGTATTTCCCATTGTGCGCCCCCCACCTTCCCTAAACCCATTCTTTCAGGACATCGAAAAAAATTAGGATGCGTAAGCTCCATTCGTCTTTTGTCTGATGTCACTTGCCAGAAGTTCCATCTTGGTAAGGGAGGAAAGGTCAGAAAGCGAGAGTAAAACCGTCACGTGAAAAGAGAAGCCCCATTAAGTCGAGAACGCGGAGCCATACCCTGGACGAATCGAGCTATTTGCGGTAATAAAACATAAGTATGGACCGTAGAGAGGGCGGAGAATATAAGACGGCCATTTAGAACGAGACACGAGTATTTATCGATTCGACTCCGTCCACCTCCTCTCTCGAGCGTGAAAGCAAAATTCACTTCAAAGGAAGACAGCTCTAGTCAATTAGCTATTGCCTGAATCGGCTTCGTTCTCATCTGTCACGTACACTCCCTCAAATTTCAATTCTCGAGGTAAAAGTATGGATAGAGACAATCTGTACAATGTCCCTCTCCCCCCTGTCGTTTTCCATAGACCTCAAACCCTAAAGATAGGCTCAAAACGACTTAAATCGTTGATCTGCATCCACTCATCTCGTCACTTGTTTGTTAGTACATTGGCTCATCATCAGACGCTCAATGACTCCCAACTGAGTCTATTTACTCCCCGAAACCCTTTGTCTGACAACTGAAAATAACAAGTATCCATTTTCATTGAGTATCCAATCTTATTTTATTTGTATATTGTATTTTTGTAATTAGTAAAGTTTAGTATTGTACTGCAACTTTCTATATCCAGAACCGCTAAGCATTCATCATCATCCAAAGGGCCAACCGCACTCGCTCCTATAGTTGTTCAATTCTACGCACTTTTCCGAAATCTCCATTCCCCTAATACTAAGCTTCACCCTCGTCTGGATCGAACAGTGACGAGCGAAGGTCACGCCTCTGACCTTCACCTTCCACCCTGGGATAGATAAAGTATATATATATATATATATATACCACCGGTCAATCTACGACCCGAAGTAAATGTAATTTTCCCAATTTTAATCCTCTAGTTGCTGTGGTAAAACTTACAGTGAAGCGTTTGTCTATTTCAGCGCCTAAGTTTTGGAAAAGGTTTATACACAAACAACTCTTTTTATTTGCCCGGAAAAAGGGTCACACTTTAATAATTCATGAGACAAGCTTTATAAGTGCAGTGGGCGGGAATGGGGCTGCAAGATTAAGAAGACTTTAATTATCTCATTGGATTTCCCTAAAGAACATTATCAGAGATTAGAAAGCACATGAGGAAAGCACACGAAAATATTTAAGAAATCTTTTACGAAAAATTAATGTTTTTACCAAAACGTGCGCACCTTGGAATACGTGATCGATGAATTGAAGGTCTCAATTGAAAGAAAAGATTTTGATATTAACGCAAAAAGTTCGTTGAGTTTTATTTAGTACATAAAAAATTAACTATTTGCATTAATGAAATACATCAATATAAATAATATGTATATAACTTTAGCTATCGATCATGGAATAAATAATAAAAGTAAATTTCTTCATCATCTTTAGGGATCTCTGGCACCATTGCAAAGGCTTTTGTAAAGCAATTGGCTTTATTTCTACAGAGAGCAAAGATTATATGAGTTCAGAACATACTTGATGAAGTTAAACTGTAGATCCATTTTTTTTCGATTTCTAAAGGGCTTTTGAAATCGCTTAACATTTCGACTTAATAAAGCTAAAGTCGCACAGATAAAGTGGAGGCGTGCAAATTTAGATTTAAATTGTCATGAAAATTGTAAGAAAAGAGATGTTCTCTTTAAAAATAATTCATCAATACCAAAGGCACTAGCTACCTTCTTCTATGATCTGTTCTGTCACTTGCTTCCTTTAATATAAACTATTTTGACACGAATTTTTTCTGTATAATTTTAAACTTTGCTGAATTACCGAACATCGACAGGTCCACAAAACTTAGTACCTGTATAAACTTGCAACTTGACATAATAGAAAAATGTTCGGAAATATCTTAGATGCAAATAAAATTAGTTCAGAATATTATATCAGAAAAGAAATTCTAAAATGCGGAGTCCAATTTTAAACATAATCAACAAAGAAAAGAATGTCGGAGTCTTAATCTTGAATGATTTAAATTTTTCAAGAGAATCCGAAATGGCAATCTGAAATGGCAGTTTTCTTCTTGTTCACTTTTAGGGGAATTCCAAGAAGTTTCCCTATTGTGGCAATCAATGTCAGTGTTATAGACTTTCTTTGGCTAAAACAGGCTAATTTATGCTAAACCTGATGCAGGTACTAGCTGACATGCATCCAGTAATAATTCGATGACTGAATGAAAAAGAGCCTCAAGATGCGGCAGCGCTAGCATCTTCTCATCTGACGAGGCCATTCAGCTGGTGCAAGGATATACCATCAGTAGCCAATCAGTGGTGAGACTCTCGATATTAAGCCTAATAGTTACTGTGTTTTTGCTTCCCTCTAAGATATGGGAGAGGATTACTTTCGTTTCTTTCGCGATTCAATTTTGCCAAACCAAGTCGCAGGTGACAGGCTAGGAGAAAACGTAATACTATCCGCCGATTTTGACTTTGCAGGTAAAGTTACCTCTTTTTACGAGGTTTAGAGTCAATGCGAGCACTAATATTGTTTATTATCTTGAGTTGTAACAGCATTTTACAGTTAAAAGTCGTTATTGAGAAATAATAAAAACATAAAAACTGTTGCGATTGGTTTGAGGTAACAGCTTCTTTCAGAGATTAGTACATAAAAAACTTTATAAAATTTCTTTTCCAAGAAGTTGCCGAACATTTTATCAACCTTTTGGGAGCCATTTTAGCAACAATACTACATATTTTAGCTTAGAAAGTGCGACCCAAATATAAATGCATCTTTTTCCAGACAGATACAGCGCAGCGAAAGTGGCAGTATAAATAATGTGCATCACTAGACACACAAAATCGGAAGAATAACTTCCTTTCTTTCAACAAACGTAGTATTAGAAATTAATTCAAGGATCTCGCGAGTCTCATGGCTCTGAAAATTCTAACGATTTTGCAATATCTAAATCATGGAAGAAATCAGAACAGCAATACTTTATAGGGAAATTTAATGTGAATGAATACGAATTTTTAATATAGTTAGTGACTTTTCATATGTGGTCAACAATATAAAATCAATATTTTTTGATACCGATACTATAGGCAATAAAGATATTTTAGTCGTCTCTATGGTTATCAACAAAAGACAAAATAAACAAAACAAACAAAGATACGATTATTTGAGTTTTAATGAATATATTTATATACAGGCAAAAATGTCCCTATTTATAATGCTGTAATTTTTTAGCCATTAAAGATTGAATATAGAAATTAGAATCATTACAAATAACAATACTTTAAATTTCATTTGCTAACATTTTAACATTTCAAATGACCACCAACGGACTCTATGCATTCTACAGAATATTAACATTCATGGATGCAATGATTTCTCGAAACTCATTCATCAGTTCTATGATATTAGATTGTGCAGCTCGAAATAGGCTTTCTTTAACAAAACTCCACAGAGAGGAGTCTAAAGGTCACTTGGTCGACAGCCGAAATTGACCCTGTGTGACATTAGTCGTTGAGGAAATCGAACCTTCAACAATTTTTATGATGGCACATGCAGTATGGGCTATAGCACCATCTTTCAGAAACCATGCCAAGATATCTGGCAGCGTTAATGAACAGAGCTTGTCCTGTTTTATGGTCTTGAGAGAAATACGACCCATGAATCTTATTTCCACTACTCTACACCATACTTGCTATCTTTGGTGAGTGCAAAGGTTTTTTAAAGTAATTATTTGCCTTAGTTATTGGCCAGTTTTGATATTTCTGTTTATTTGGCCTTTCAGGTAAACGTGACAATCATCACTGGCTTGGTATTCGTGAAGGGATATCTTAGCTGCAAAGAATGCAGTCTACTTACGTTGAAGGCGGCCAGATGGATAGACCAGCTGCAAAGGGAAAATAAGAGATGAGTGTGTGAGGAGACTAATGGTTGGCCAAAGGTACAATTTAAATACCAGGTTTTATTCAAGGTTATTGAAAGATTAAAAACAAAATTAAACTTTAATTACACTAATAATGTTAATTATAGGAATGTCTACAAAGCCAAAAGAATTGGAGAATAATGTCGCTCTCAATGAAATAATACCTAAAATATTAATCAGTTTAAAGGATTTTAACATATAGGAAGGGGTCAGACTGGATAAAATGATGGTAAACACTGAGGAGTCCAATAAAAAGGTCAGGAGGAGGATATCATATGGCGCGGACAAAGAGGGGATTATTCTCGAAAAGGGGTAAAAAGGTTTTACCTTGACGGCTTGACTCTTGGTGAGAGGAGCCATTCTTACGTGCCGAGCAAGTTTTGTGGCTCGAGGGGCATTGTACTCTTGACGGAGGGGTCGGAATTACCTG
This sequence comes from Ceratothoa steindachneri, assembly GCA_963969495.1. Taxonomy (NCBI): domain Eukaryota; kingdom Metazoa; phylum Arthropoda; class Malacostraca; order Isopoda; family Cymothoidae; genus Ceratothoa; species Ceratothoa steindachneri. The sequence goes on from OZ018337.1 coordinate 5,153,030, forward strand.
GGGTACGAGTACGGTAATTTCCAGGCCAGGTGAGACACTCTCAAATTGGGAAAGGTAATTTCAGACGAGGGACAAGGTTTCCTTGAAGGGATGGGATGAGTGCTTCGCGTAATTCTCAAAGGAAAGAGTCGTTTTTCACGAATTTGCCGATTGACTGTGGAAAACTCACGACAATCTGTCTAGCAACTAGACGTAACCATGAGGTTCGAGTCGAGACGAGGGGCTTTATCTTTGCGAAAGGGCGCGTTTTACTCTCTCACATGTAACGGTTGACCTTAGGTTAAATACCCTGCTAGAAAGCCTCCAGGTATGGCAGTCTCTTGGGAGTAACCATTAGGGCCTGTCTCTTTAGGCCCAAGCGAGATAAGACGATCGAGGAAGCTTCTTCTCAGGTCTAACTTGTCGTGTACGCGAGAGAGAGTCGAAAAATGCGACTTAGTGGGGATAGGCCGACTGATCAAACACAGGGGTTACCAGCTGCTTTGAAGTTTTTCCACACGAGAATCGTTCTCTATCCTTGCGTTTAGAGATCTAGCTTAGGCCCACGTGGTGTCTGCTTGAAGGAGTAGGGGAGGGACTCAAGGTGGACCTAAGAGTTCGTTACCTCGCAATCACTGAAAATTGTGTTATTCATTAATAATTGTTTATCATCGCACATTTCTTTAACCCTGAAGCAAAATGCTAACCTTCGTTGTTTATCCTGCATTGAGATTTCTTGATGACATTGAGTTTTTAATAACCTTAAATTAAGATTTTTTTTGAGAATAGTTTGCACAGCTTTTTTATTCAAATGTGTCTTAACCTCTAATTCTCTCACTTTCTTTCATCAGAATCAACAAAATTCTTATCTTGTCAATAATCGTTTCCGTCATCACACTTTTCTCACGACCGTAATTTTCGTTATTCAAAAAGGAATTCTACTCTATACCTTCCACTTGGCGTAATTTCTTTGGATTTTTTTTTGTCTAATCATATACCATAGTTTGCTTAAAAATGACAAATTGATTTTATTATAGAGCAATGTCGAATCATTAAAATTACAAGAAATCTGCGCTGTTCAAGAGGTAATTGTTTTATTTTTAAGAGCCTAAAACAAAACAGAATCAAATAACAATATTGAGTTTGTTAACAAATACTAATTAGTATTTGTTAACAAACTCAATATTGGTAGTTGGTTCAGTCGAAAAGACAAACCTCCTCTAGGGATGAGCAGTCGTGTTGTTTACGAACTTCATTGTCCTCGGTGTCTCCAAAGAAGATACCTAGACAGCACGATTGGCTCTCTGAGACCAAGTTTCTCCTAACACATGGGAATCAGCGCCATTACTGAAAAACCACTAATTCTTAAAGAACCATCCCCTATCAGAGCACATGCAATCAAATGCAACGCAGATATAACTATAGATAATTTTACAATAATTGATCAAGATAACAATGAGCAAAGCTTAAGAATACTAGAAATCCTTTATTTTAAATCCCGTCCCCTAGTCTAAATTGGGACTCGTCCGCTGCTCACCTAATTATGACATAACTCTACTACAAATGCAATCCTACCAATGTCCCCTTCAATCCCTCCTCCCCACTTCTCTCTGGAGTCAGATCAACAATGGTGTGTTTTGATGGTTCTCCCCTTTATTCCTCGCGGATTTTTAACATTCTAACCCATTATAAATTATGTATTTTCTTAGGTTTTATATTATAGGAAAAAGTCTCTCTTTTTGTAGATATTTGTCAACACTTTTAATATTCTAATTTTTCTAGACAAATTTTTTAATATTATAATTCATTGTAAATTATGTATTCCTTTATATCATAGAACCCGAAGATGAGCAGACAGCTCGAAACGTTATTTGTATCAAATCAATGTAGATGAATTTTTCCGCATTCTATAGATTCTCATTCCTGTTGAAATTATATATATATATATATATATATATATATATATATATATATATATATATATATATATATATATATATATATATAAAATAAAAATTTCAGGTTTCTGAAAAAACTTAGCCGTCCACCGGGATTCGAACCCGAGAACAATTACGTGCTAGATATTGGGTGCCAATAAATCGCATCCGATTACTGACCCACTAATAACCATCATATTTTCCACCTTAAAACCATAAAGGTAATCGATAAAATAATTTAATAACTTAAACCGGGAAATCCTCTTTACAGTGTCAACTAATACGCCGAAATTTAGAAATGCTTGACTTATATTTTTTCGAGGACAACCTGTTTATTTTCTACTAGGAAGAACCTTTGTATTAGATCAGAAATATAGCTTTAATATAAATGTATGGAATATAAGGGAGGGAGTCAAAGACTAAAAGTAAATGCTAGAAAGACTTCGCAATTTAGGTAAAGAACAATATCGGTAAGTAAAGTTCTAGGTGATTTGAACGCTCTGAAATTCTTCTTACAAATTTGAATCTGAAGATTTTATTGATATTCAGAGAGTGAAAAAGGTGAAGTAATCAACCAATGACAAAAAAATGAGAGGAAAAAAAAGAATAAACATAAAGAAATGGAAACGAATGATGCTTCATTTATTGCTTAAAAGCAATAAAGAAGGCATATGGTCAAAACATTTTAGGTCTCCCCACTTATACTTTTAGAGATATGAACAACCATGGATTAATACTGAACAATTAGCGGAAGCCTTCAGGGCATTCCAGGGGTGATACAATAGTCTATTTTGGATGCTAGATTTTACTTTTAAGCAGTATTTAACATTTAGATTTAAAAGATAATAAATACTATTGGGTAATCACGAAAAATACAACCCATAATAAAAACGAAAAATTCTTATACTTTTGATATTTAATTTTTCTGCATAAATATCTTAATTAATATCAAATGAATAGACTTATTTCATTATAAATTATTAATCTTTTAAAATTTATTCAGTTTAATTCCTCTTCATTGAATTCAAAGCATTCCATTCTTCTCATCTGTGAGTTCTTTTCATATTATCGATACGATGGAATAGATCTCATTAGTGATGGCTTCATTTATTTTTTAGTTAATTCTAATGGTTTTTTTAAAATTTCGAAGTTATTTCAAATGATTTTTAGAGATTTTGTAAAATAAATTATATTCTAAGAGTTATAGATTTCTATCTTTTATGCCGTTTAGCGGGTTACCTAGTATTTTCTCTTTATCATAAAATTATTTGTTTTCCTACATATATGAAATTATACTCAGTAGCATTTAAAAATCTAAGAAATTAAAGGGATTTTGATATTTTTAGTAGCAATTCATACTGTAAATAAAAATATAATGGAAAAAGGGTAGTATCTTACTGTAGATTTAGAAAGTAATTGACTGTTGCTCATTTACGCTAATTTACTGTAAAGGAATGATTTTCTGAGTGTTTTGGTGCTGGAATTACCGCGCTTATTATTTATCTGGCAAAAGTGCTCTCTGATCATGATAGGGAATTTTGACTTTTAGTTTTTATCAAAGTTTATTATCATGTAATTAATAAAATGATAATAATTTACATTCAAGATCAAACCTTTCTTTAAACTTTCCTATTTTGGGACAGATCTCACCATAAGGTAGACTTTTAAGATTCTCCGACTATCAAAGTTTAACTAAATGTTTTAGAGTTCACTTAAAAAATGAATGAATTATGTAGTATTTTAAACAGGTAAGTATTTGCCTTACAGTAGAAATATCCAAAGTTAATAAATAACTGAACTTCATTCAATAGACCAACTCAATAAGCAAATTATATACTTGGGGCTGCTGTTCAACCAGAAACCTTGAGGATCGCTAACAACATAAAATTCAACCAAGCGTACTGTCAGTCTGTTTAAAGCAAAGAGATAGTTATCAAGGCTATTCCATCAATAATGATTTATAAGTTTAAACAGACTGGTTAATTACTTTAAATTTCTGCCTTCCACTTAGAAAGTAAATACATCTTAGACAAAGGTTTTGTGGTAAATTTCTGGTACATAAAGGGCCTGCTGTCAATCAGATGATGTCGACACCTAGCATTCTTACGCCGTTCTAGGCATACATATTCTCGCACGTACGAGAAAGATACAATAATTGCGAATCACACAATCTCTCGCTCGCTCAACACTAATTGCCAGCCTTCACATCAACCTACAAAAAAGATGGCCACACACGATTGCTGCAGCAACTTATGAATAAATACAAAGTGTGAACGTGTTTGAGTAACTAACTGTTCTATTCTCTATCAAATTAATAATTAAACGTAAGAAAACCTAAGGATTATACAATGATATAGGCGAATATTTATATGAAAGACGTTTATTTAGATCCGCCTGCATTTCGGATTGTAAATCACCTTAATTTACTTTGGCGAATTGAAAAAAAAACTGTAATTGGGATATGATTACTAATCATATCTACGTCGATGCATATATATAGGAGCAGTCGTACAAGGAATCTTGAACATATATTAAACGTAATAAACAGAAATACTTCTATATATAAATAAGGAAGAATTCAAAAGTCCTACATTAGAATTTGTGATATTTTTGAAAATACAAAGAGTAAATATTACAGTCAGTTATTTCTTAATGAAACCACTTGTGTTGTAAATTATTACTTTAAACAATAATACAGAAATACTAAAGGTTAAATAAATATTCCGATATTTTGAATATCAGTAATGAAAAATGAGTCATACAGATGATTCCAGTTATTAACTAATTTTTACCTGAATACCGAGAAATAAGGATGATGAAAAGAGATGGATAAAAGGGCTTTTAATAGGGTTCAGAGGGCTCTTGCTAGCCTAATGTTTATTGCGTTGGATTTCTGTTGTAGAGACGGCAATTATATTGCAGCGAGGTGATCGACCACTGAGCGGATGCGCCTATAGTCAGCCCTGTGTGAGTAAGTAATTCCACACGCATCGTCAGCGCAATAGCCCATTCAACACCGCTATTATTCCCTACCAGTCTTCACAGCAAAACATTCCCCACTATTTCCTTTATTTTCAAACCCTGTCGATGGAGAATTTGTGTCTTAATCACGAACTCATATTTACATAACGCTACGGCGAAACTGGTGCTGCCCCCATGGTATCCGCAGAAGAATCCAATTTCTGTATAATTTCAAGGATCACGCCCAAGGATGAATAATAACCCCCTACAATTATGATTTAAGATAACCGTGTTATGTTGTTTTATCAATGTTTATCGAAGCAGAAAACTTGTATACTTTGATATACTTCTGTTTAGTTGAAGGAATGGATATAATTATATTTGTAATAATAAGAGAACAGAAAACTAATACATATTTGACTTAGTTTCTTTTGTGAATTTAAAATAGATGGATTTAGCGATTGTTAGAATAATTTTAATGTTGGCAGCATCTACAATCAAGACATTAGCAAATCAATGGATGTAAAATAATTTATGTGAGAAAATTGGTAAAATTGAGAATTCCAGCTGATAGGGGGTTGACCAAGATTTGGGATGAGGGATTCTGTTTTATTGCTAATACTGAAATGTGCATAAATATGAACATGTACTGTATGCTGTCACGATCCAAGATAGGCCTCGTATTTACAAAGCAAGGATTTAGTTCTATATATAAATTAAGGAGGATTGACTGATGGAATTATAAACTTTTCCGTAATTTTTAACTCTGGCAAAGCACCAGGTCTAGGCATCGCTTTTTTCTAAATTACATGTCTTTGAAGGCCACCTGCAAAGTTGACAAGAGCACCATCTCCAAATGGATTCCAGAAGTTGTAAGGCCATCATATATGTCTATATAGCAGAGGTCAAGGCTTGTCAAACTATAACAAAAGATTGGAACAAGGTTGTAAAGATACTCGTATATGAAGAGAGGTGGAACTTCCCACACTGTGTTAGAGCTATAGATGGCAAGCATGTGACTATCAAGTACCATCAAAAAGAGAGTCGCTGTACTACAGCTAAAAAGGATTACATTCGATAGTCATGATGACCTTGGTTGATGCTGACTACAAGTTCCTCTTTGTTAAAGTAGCAGTCAATAGAGTTGCATCAGATGGTGGTAGGGTCTCGGGTGGTTTCGAAGATGATGAATCAATTGGCCTCACTCGCTAGAACCTCTACCTAACGATGACAGACCTGTGTCCTTTTTCATATTGGGCGATGATGCATTTAATTTTTAAAACTTGGCTGATAAAACCACTTTCTCTAAGAAACATGTCCAAAGAACAGAGAATCTAAAATTACAGAGTCTCCAAGGAAGAAATAGTAGTGAAAAATGAATTTGCCATCCTGGCCTTCAAATTTCGCTGCCTCCTTACCACCATGAGAAAATCTCCCAAGGTCGTTGAAGCTGTTTTATTGGTCTTCTGTTGCCTGCACAACCTCATGCGGATGAAGTACCCTACAGCCCAAGACAACATGCTGGATCATGAAAAAAGAGACACCCATGAAATGAATGCTGGCAGGTGGAGGGACGATAATGCAAATCTTCTTGCTATGAATAGACGGACACCAAAGAACTATGGCAACGTCAATTTCAAGGACCAGCGAAATTATCTGGTAAAGCCCCACCACCATCTGCAATTGTATCCTGGCAAGAAGATATGGTGACACACCATTGAAGAGAAGCTCCTGTTCTTAGAAAAGGAGAAAAAAAATTTATTGGCTTTTTAAAGGCCACTAACTTCTCTAAAGAGAACTGACCATGTACACATGTTGTGTTGACAACGCCCCCCCCCAAAAAAAATAACTACCAAACTGTACCTTTCCATTTCATTTTCCTTCTCAACATAATTGTAATGTCATTAAATTACGAGTCTTCCTTTCTTGTCACATTTATCACCTTTTATCTTCAAAAAATTAAAAATATTAATCTTTTCCATCTTCCGTCAATCTTATTACTCAAAGAAGAGAGGTTAAAACGCCCTCTCCCATTTTCATTCAATCAATTTTAACCGAAATCTTTAATTCAAGAAACTCAAATCCTTTCACTTATTTATCCATACATTAGCCATTCCTGCAACTACACACCGATGAAATGTAATATATACACGTCACTCAGTAGCACAAAAGGATCCGCTTTAAAATCAGCAGTATGAGTGTAACACGATTCGACTTCTTTACGTACATCTGAGATCAACTCTTTTTCCTCTATTATGTTGGTCGCACAAAGCACATCTCCTCGTGTCTGATTCTTTTAAACATGTTTCATATCTCTCCTCACTTTCAATAAATACACTTTTGCCTCATGTTTTGAAAAAGAGGGTATAGGGGGTAGCTTCATATCTGATCGCCTATTTATCGGACATATTTAGTGGTCGTTTAGGATTCGTTATAGACTTGTGTATGGATATTTTCCCTCTTTATCAGAAAGAAAATTAATTAATTGAGTCAAGATAAATCTTTAATAAAAATATCCATAAAAGGAAGAAAACAATCTGTTATCAGATATTCATGATATTTTCATCTATATTTAGTTATGTTTACGTAAAGAAACATGTTTATAATCGTTATTTAGTAGCCAATAAAGATTTAATATTAGGAAACGAAAGAAAAAGACGGAATAAATATGCCTAAATCCATGTTTGCAAATAATGTTATAAGCAGTTAAACAAATGGTTCGGTTAGTTATGAAAACACACTAACGATCTTTGTTATTTATTGGCAAGATCAGTTTGGAATTCTTCTCTCTGCCCCAAATGAATTGGTTATCCACTCACGCAAATGGAGAACGTCTTTTAGGTTTGTACGTAAGCTGGAAAATTTCGTGGAGCGAGAGTGGCAGTGAGTGGGTGATTATGACAACCATTTACATCTCGAAAATGCTGCACATTAAGTAGGCCCAGAGTGACCTGTAAGTGCCAGGTTCACCATCATGTGATTAAAATATCAATTGAGATAAGGAACTTAGAAAAGACATTGATTTCTCCTTCATAAATCATTGAGATCAATTTTTCCAGGTGTGTGATTTGAGAAATTACTTATAATCATTGATGAAGGAATAAAATCTGTAATTTTTGCATAAAATATGAAAGAATAAAAGGAGAAAAGAGAAACCAGCAGCTCCTTTGGCAGTCTTCCTCTTTACATGTTTCTCAAGAAGCAAGTGTGGTCAATATTAAAGAATAGGAAGAGATATTCTAACATAATGCGAATATGATCACTTTTGCCAAATATTACTACAGATCTTGTTATAATAACATCGTGCTGACCTTGGAAAGGTGAAGAAACACAAATTTGATGAGTCGCTAGTATTATTTAAAGGTATTTTTACCTATGTACTTAGAGCTATATAATATTTTATCTCATTATACTCTTTACAGAGCACCCGAAATTTAAATCCGCAATCATTGCTCTTAAAAACCTGCCATTAATTATTTCTCTGGACACATTCGATCACATTCTTTCTCTAGATTCATAATCACAGCATAAGCATAACATCAATTTCCCTGTCTCTCAGCAGTATCTCAGAGAAACCATACCAACATAGTAGTCTCCTTTCAATCCTTGCATTTTCTTTTCATCACTGAATCATCTCTGATAACTTAGCCTCCTTCGTGCTTTATTCTTACCCGATGGTCAGCATTTTTTACCAATAAATGGATACTTTTGTTGAATCTTCTTATTATTTTTTATTATTTCTCGCTAACAATAAAATGAAACTAAAACAAACACCTTCAACATTGAGGCGATTTATAAAACATCTTTGCTTGAACCATTGGATTATTGCACTCGTCTTTCACAGAAATGATGAAATGAGCATTTTATGAAATGCTGCAGTTCTTTCTATCGCGGATCGAATTCGACTTTTCTACCAGATCTAATTTTTTTCCTGTTTCTTTAATTATTGTGTTTACTTCTTTTGCTTTTTTTCTCTTTGGTGCTGGCTACGCAATTTTCTTTCTTTGTAAATAACCAATTAAATTAACTACTCTTTTCTTTTTTCTAATTATTTTACTGTTATATTTTACATTATAATTTAGCAGACGGTTTAAATTTTCTATATTTAGATACATTTACTCATTAAAAAAAATAGTTCAAGGGTAGGTGATAAATTACCTCTGCAAGTACCTAGTTTTTAAATTGGATATAAATTGGTTTTAACGCATCCTATGTCTTGGTGAATTACGCATATCCTTTCCTTCTCTGTTTCATTTCATTTCTATCCCGCTCCGATTTACACACTGAGTACGGATTTCTATCTTGTATTTTGCTAATATTTGTCTTGCTTTTAATACATTTAATGACGCTAAGAAATACAATGCCGATATGAGAGAGAGGATTAGAGATTAAGTTGTAAATTTCATCTGATGACTACATAACATTTGAAGAGGATTCCTAAATTTTTCTTTTATAATTCCATTTAAAATATACAATAACCTTAGAAAAATATCTCTATATGACATTTAAAGTTATATTAGACATACTATAAGTAAACTTTCTATTTTAGTGCTATAATTACTGTCATGGTATACCAATTGTATATATATATATATTATATATGAAAATTAACTCACAGGAAAATGAAAAGATGAATCCAAGCACTTTCGAACTATATTTACAAGTTCATTTTCAAAGAATAGCATGAAAATGGAGATGACAACCTTATATATAGTGCAAAGATATGAAGGGAACGCCCATTACATACTACAAACCAATAGAAAAACACATTGACTGGAACTCTGAAAAATTCCTTTATCATTCCGCTGATTTCATCAAAAGAAATATTGTCGAGTGTTCACTAATTGTCATCTTGCCTAATAGAAATATCTCCCCTGGCTCATTTAAACTCGACCCTATTTTTAAAAACTTGTACTAAGTGAAATAACTTCATAATGTAACCTGTTGTCACTCTTTATTGCCTTCCCAACCACGTGTCTATGATATGATCGTGGATTAACACTAAGACCTAAATTCTTTCGTTCTAATGATAATCCTTTAAAATGTTTTTGTTTATTTCACCCACCATTTCCATTCATATATACGGCGTTGTTGTGTGTATATCGTTTTGGGGATGCATATGTCTGTTATTAGTTGCCTATTCTTCTTTTTATTGGTATTTTTTGTCTTGTTTTGGTGTTTTTCCATTGGTTTGTACTATGTGATGGACGTTCTCTTCGTATCTTTGGACCTTATGTAAGGTTGTCTTCTGCTTTTTGATGCTATTCCTTGAGAGTGAACTTGCAAATATATTTTGAAAGTGCTTGGATTCATCTTTTCATTTTCCTGTGGGTTAATTTTCATATTATTGCTTTCCTCACGTGCCACTTTGTGAGTTTTTTATTATATATATATATATATTATATATATATATATATATATATATATATATATATATATATATATATATATATATATATATATATATATATAAACACACTGATGGGCTTGGCTAACTAGTTAGCGGGAGGAGTTAACCCATTAGTGCATAAAGTCCAATTTTTTAGATAAAAGTTTAATATTTTTATATGTTTCTATATACATTAAGGGGAGTATTTGTACAAAATCTTACAATTCTTTTATTTTCATATGTTGAGATACGAGGGGCGGTCAATAAGTTTTGCAATTTGGATATAAGGAAACGAGATATGAGGAAAAGTGTTTTATTATTTTTCAATATAACTACCCTCGAATTCAATGCACTGGCGCCACTTGTCTCTGAAGCTTCGAATTCCCGAAAACCAGAAATCTCCCGACTGTTGTTTAATCCACTCCTGGACTGCGAGCTGGACATCTTCATCGTCCCCAAACCAGCGTCCACGCAGTGCAGCCTTGAGCTGGTGGAATAAAAAGTAGTTGCTAGGAGCCAGATCCGGACTGGAGGGGGGCTGGTTGAGCTCCTCGAATCCGCACTCGCACAGGGCAGCTTGTGCAACTCTGGCCTTGTGGACTTTGACAACGTAGAGGTCGATCATGGGGCGTGAGGTTTCTAGCGACCCAACGGGCAGATACCTTGGTCATGGCCAAATTGTTATATTCCATGTGATATTCCGTGATATTCCAAGTACTTGCTCGATTTCTTCGACCTTCACCCGTCGATTTTCGAGGATCATCCCCTCCACATGGGCAACATGGTCATCGTTGGTTACGTCTGACGGGCGTCCTGGACGGTGGTCATCTTCAAGGTACTCACCACTATTGCGGAACTACCCATTCCAGCGAGCAATGGTTACATAGTAAGTGACGGTGTTGGTATACACTGCAACAATGCGTTCATGGATCTCTTTTGCATTCTTGCCTTCCTTGGTCAAAAGTTTGATTACTGCGCGGTGCTAAACCTTCTTCATTGTTGAAAAAATTGTGACTGGCGATCTGCGATCAGCTACTGCTTCTTAAATAGATAAGGCAGGAGTGTGCGGCTGCAGGTTCTCAATGTCATAATTTGTCCTAATACCCCCCGAAACAGCCATCTCCCTTCGTCTGTTTTGCCCTACCGATTCGCAAAACTTATTAACCACCCCTCTATGTATATTTAGTATTTTTTGTGATAATTAAAAAGGCACTTAGGATGCATTTCTAAATCATACTTGCCACAAGTAAATGCTGCTTTTTTAAGACAATTGGCATATCTCTTTGTGTTCGAGCTTTGCAACTAGTGCCTCAATCCATCATATCTAACTCCACTCTTAACTTGATGAGCTCTTTTTACTCGCATCAATGCAACGGTACCATTTGATTTCGAAATAGTTACTGATAAATTTCTTCGAAAGTCTAGAAGAGGAATATTGTTTTTCTTGGCCTTTTTCCATAAAATCCAGGAGTTTACTATTGAAACCTCAAATAAATATATAAATATAGGCCACCAACATTTTCCTATTGGCTTCGCCTTTATAAATTGTTTGGCATAATGCTTTCCAAAATATGAAATGAGTGATTCATCAATTGAAAGGTGTTCTTCTAAAACTCCTAATTCAAGAAATAAACTGATCAATTAATGATCTTATCTTATATAAAGGTCGGTTGTAGCCATTTTAAGGATGTCATTGAAATGAATTTGATGTAATATCATTCCAAATCTGTTACACCGAATAGCGTCTGAAAAAATGCTAGGACTATCAGATTCCCTAGACCAATAGATTCTTTTCTTTGGATATTTTGCTTAGGCCGAGAGAAATAACACCCGAAACTACCCATAGTTCATCAGTGTTCAAATCCAATTTTACATTTCATTGCTGAGCATAAATCTTTGTTTGTTCAACTATTTCCTCAATAAAATGATCACTATAAAACAATTTGACTAGTTCTAATTCATTATTTACTGAAAATATGTCCTCAGGTAAACTCTCAGTTGATGGTTTAACAGAATTTATATAAAAATGAGGAACCTCTTTACTCCAGTTTTCTTTACTTACTTTCATTATTTCCTAACTTCGCGTGAACTTGCAGATATGTTTTCACCTCTAGTTTCGCAATGTTTTGGGGGTATAAAATCACACCTAGTATTCAATAAGGTTTAGACAAGGTAATTTATATCTCCAGTAGCTTCACAACCAGACAAATCTGAATCTACATCAGTTAGACAATTTAATTCTGGTTCAGGAACATATAGAAGAATAATGTCACCAGATTCTATATTATCTTCATCTTCGTCTTCAAGTGATAACAATATTTCGTGGGTGTTCAAATTCCTTTAATATTAAAAAATCTTTGAAAAGTATAGAACTAAAAATTCAACAGTACACAAAAACAACATATCAAATATATGTAAATAACTAAATAAAATATAAACAAAAATACATATAAACCAGTTATCCAACCGGCTATTTATATGGGAATAGTTATTTATTTTATGCAATTATGGAGCATGTGAACAAAAATGTAGTCTGACTGCATAACGTTCGTTTTTGTGGACACCATAATATTATTCTCTGTGGAATGTATGTTTATCAAAATCTATATAAAAGTATAACTTTACCACGATAAATAATATTTCGTTTAAATATATAAAATAAAAATGCCATAATAATAAATTTACATTTAGAATAATAATAATTTACTTACCCAGATTGCAAGGCAACGTGCTTACTAGACGAAATCCTGAAGTAAACTGATTTATTTAAAAAAAAAATTTTTTGCTTACATTATTCATAGAAAATGATCGAGAATTGTATTAAGGGTAAAATAAACGAAAAAAAATATTACCATACTCGTTTTTTGGTGAATATTTTTCTAGCATCTCGTTTTCTGGACGCTATGCACTAGTGATTTAATAAGAAGGGTGAGAAAACCGGTCCCCAGTACTTGGGTTTTAACAATAAACGTAAGCGAGTAGAGATTGGCCTCAAATACTGATCGAAGACTGAATGCAGTTCACGTTATTTAAAGAGGACGACAAAAATAATATTAAATAATCTCTAAAGGAAATAGGAAATATCTAGAAAAGTGTGTTTAAACTAAAATATTTGGTCAGATGATAAATCACACTCGGTGTCGGTCAAAGGGACAAGTCAAAAGGATTATAGCAATTTAATGCTCTGAATCAGAATGGAGTTTTTAAATGAGCCACGTTAAGCCGAAATACAAATAAAGATTATTAATATTGGAAGACCGGATTATAATAAGATCTGCGGGCACGGCGGCTTGCAATGCTCAAGCTTAAAGAGACGAAGGGTAAAGGCAATTCAAATGGCGAGGATTTGCAAAAGTATAGCTTTTATCTTAAGGTTCTTGTTAAGGAAGTACTAGCGCGAATCCACGAAAGAACGGCCGTTGCAGGCAGCTTGCCAATCGTCTGGGGAATAGTCCAACGAGAATCGTAACGTGTCTTCTTGTGTAAGGCGAGCTGATACTAAGTCGATTCAGCTAAACCTTCAGTTAAATAACTGTGGATGAGGCGGAAAAATAGCCTCAAACCACGGCGCAATTTCCTTAGACAAACATGGAGCTCGGGGAATAGCCGTCTTCAAGCCAGGGAATTAGAGATTATGAGGCTTATAGATTCTACTCCTGAGTTTTTCCAGCTTCGAGAGTAGGTGGTTGAGAGATTATATCACCTCAGATGCGGGGGATTCCCCCTCTATTAAACCTAACTGGGCTCATTAAAGCCGCGTTGACCTGATTCCTGCATCATACAACCTTGATCCTCACACTCTTTGTTACGAGTTTAAGGCCATGTATATTCCTGAGGACCGAGCTGGATCTCACAGCGGTATTCTTCCACATCTCCTCCCTTCCGGAAGATGCCGCTTTTCTACGTCGTGGGGGAGAAAAGGGGCATCAAAGGAGAATGATGGACTGGAAAAAAGGCGCTTTGCATGGAGACGGTCAAAGGGGTACAATTTAAAAAGAAATCCTGATCTGAGACGAGTAGGTGTACAGAGCTAACACCGACTACATTGACCATGAGGGAGAAATAAAACACCCTAAAGGAGTTGATATTCATAGTTAATATTTGAGTATAGGCTCACTTGTTTGGTTGATTAATGAGCAAAAAAAAATGATATAGGAATCAAGGAACAAGAAAGACGACATACATACATGCTAAAATAAAAAAAATAATTAACAATAATACATCCAGATAAATGGAGCATGGACGGAAAATCTATAAATGGAAATATATACCTAGGGGAACATTTGGCATCAAAACAGTACACAATGAAATATACAGGAAATGTTTATATTAAAAAAGACGGTTTTTTTATTTGCTAACCTACAATCTACATGCGCTAGAAAGATATATACAATAATAAAGGCAATAGAGCTGTATCCTAATATAGAATTAACCTGGTTTATGCCCAAGGATTTACGGGTGAGTATATCCTCTAAGCAATTGTCTGACCCCTTAATGTGCAACGTTTTGAACTGGTACTCCTGTATCAGTAAGCTCCAGCGCATGATTTTTCTGTTATTATTCTCGAGATTACGGAGATACGCAAGGGGGCGGTGGCCGTCTCGATTACGAACTCCTTCACTACAAGATACATTTTAAACTTCTAAACACCCCATATTATAGCGAGGGCTCCGTGTTCTATAACTGCATAATTCTTTTCGCGCTGTAATAAATTGCGGCTCGCGTAAGCAACAGAATAGCTTTACTCTCTTCTTCATACTGCAGGAGCACGCAACCTATGCTATCACCACTATCATCCGTCCGGATTCCGAACGGCTTACTGGGGTTAGGCAACCTAAAGATGGGGTAGGATGCCATTTTTCCTTTAGCTGATGAAAATGGGAAATGGCCTCAAGATTCAAACGAAGCAATCCAGCGACTTCTTCTGCAGGAACCCACATAAGAGGGCAGAAAAGGTAGGTGAAATTGGAGACGAATCATCTGTAAAACGAGGCGGATCCTATGAAGGAATAAGCTGTTTTTATTACACAGAAGGCGCATATCGACTAGACCCCTGACCTTGTCCTCTTGTGGCCCGAGTCGGTTATTCCCGATGTGGAAACTAAGATATTAAATTGTATCATAGGCGAAGTGGCACTTGCCTAGACCAATTATGGGGCCATGCTCGCGTAGTCTACTCAACAGTGCTTGGAGGGAGACCAAGTGCTGGTTTCAATCACGAGTGGCAACGTATATGTTGTTAAAATAAAAAAGAGACAATTGACAACAAGTGCTGGATTCTGCGCATCATTCTATTATAAGTAATGCAGGCCGTTACTAATCCAAAGAGGAACTGACGGAACTGCATTAGGCCTTTATCGGTTGGAAATACTGTATCTTTCCTTACGCTCATTCTAAGGGTAATCTGATATTATATCTTGCAAAGATCTAACTCGTTGATGAATTTCACTTTTCTGAATAGGTGGAGGTTCTGGTCATTTAGGGGAATTGGTTCAGCATAAAAGAAAGTCACGGAATTATGTTCACGGTACGCACAATCTGACTTCCGTACCATCATTATAGGGGAGCAATAACATAAATTGGAGGGCTTCATGATGTTAAGATTAATCAAGATTTCAACCTTGGAGTTAACTGTTTGCCTTAAGTGAATAGGGAGGGTATTTGGCTTTGAATGGATCGATTCTTGAGTGATAAGCGTAAAGTCTTGCTCAAATTAAGTGGCACAACTGGGGATTTCTGAGATTACGTCTCCAAACCTATTTAACAGCTGCTGCAGTTGACTATTTTATTCGTAATTCAGCCGCCCATTAATGTCTAGGACAGAGGGTGGTAATTCGGGTGCGCTGGGCAAGGTAAAGAGAAGATGATCCTCATCCAGCTCCTCGCAAACGAACTGTATCACATTTAGTGAATCCATGGGGTAATCAACCTCCATAGCTGATTCTTCATCGAGGGTCACTATGTTGTTTATGCACGCGGTGGTCCCTTTTCAACATATTGACATGAAAAAGTTTCTCTCCTGTGGGTGTTTTGATGAGATAGTTCACGGATCTTTGAATCTCGAGAACGAAGAAGGGGCCCTTACCCTGGCTAAGAAGCTTGTTGCGCTTGGTGGGTAGCGGCAACAAAAATTGATCACCCGGCTTGAACATTCTCTCCTTCAATTTGATATTGAAGGATGTCCTGTGCTTTTCTAAATTAAGATCCGCATTAACTTCTTTGAGATAGATTTCAGGGTCCAATTTAATATTTCACAAATTCTACTTGCGGAGGGATGAAACGGGGTGGTAAAAGGGGTTTTACCATCAAAAGCTTCTCAACATACTCCATTAACTCCGAAGTAAATTGTCTACCTCGTTCGGACAATACTTCATTCAGTATGCCTACCCTAAATAAAATGCATATGAGGGCCTCGGCACAGGTGGCACTCTCAATTCACTTCAACGGTACTGTTTGGGGGAAGCGAGTAACAAAATTCACGAGTCGGAGGACAGAACTATGACTTTCGCTGGAAGGGATGTGAATGGGGCCAATGAGGTGAATGTCCACGCGGGAGACGGGCTAGGAAATGCTTGGTCCCTTCTGAAAGAGAGCAGGATTGATGGGCCCTTTTGCCGTAGTTTGCTGGCAAATATCACAAGATTCGCAGTAATCTGAAATGTCAACAACAGCTCCCAGCCAAAATAAATACCGGTAAATCCTCTGCGCAGTATTGTTATGGATAAAGTGGCCACAAAACACAATTTCATGTGCGATTTTAATGACTACCGGAATGTGTGAACGTGGAACACGCAGCGAATCATGCTCGGGGTTATTGCCACCCGAGCAAGCGCGGTAAAGAACTTCTTTTACAATGTAAGAGACCGTTTTTTGGCCGTGGACAGAGTCTTGCTCGTGGCGCCGTGCTTTTTCCGATAGGGGAAGGAAGGTCTCGCATTCTTTCAGGTCTCGAGCAGATTTTTCGCTCATGAGGCCGCTAAAATCAGAGTCACAGGGGCCTTGAGGAAGGGCTGGCGTCTGAGATTCCATCGTTGCCTGGCCTCGCGTAACAACAGGCTGAGCCACATGGTTGGAGGAGACTTGAAGACACTGTCCGACCAAAACCGACCAAACTTTAATAGGATATGAAACCACTTATGCCCAGCCGGTGAAGTACATGCATTCCAGAAGAGACAATTCACAATGGGGAAGTGGTTCGCGCCTCTCAGGTAGTTATGAACTACCGCCAACATTTTGCGATCAGGGGCTGCTGTGGTAAGAATTTCAAAGGACACTAGGATATAGGTGTACCCTGTATCGCGATCGAGAGTGGAGACTTGGCAGCTATTCATGGCCCCATTTTCGAATTTTTAACCTCCTAGCGAGGTATAGTCAAAAAGAAAATTAACATGATGACCGGGGAGCTTAAAGACAAGAGAGAAGTGGCGGTTTAAGGTTAAGATGATGGGAGAGCAAGAGAAGCGCTCACTTGGTGTACCGGGTTATTCCGGAGCTGGGAGTTCTAAGGGCATTTCGTACGTACGTGTCCTTCTACTCCGAACGTAAAACGATGCAACGGTCTCCTGGGAAAGGACGACGCAGGGGGATTAGTAATGAGAGATTTAAGATCCAGGGTTCTCATGGGAAAAAAATTCTTGGCTTAGAGGGACCTCGATACCTTGAAAAACTTTATAGGTTACGAGGAAAGAACCTTCAGGTATAAATTATGGCTTGCCGCATAGACATCCGCCTCTTCATTACTTTCTTTCAAGGTGTAGGATTCACGGTCCTTCACGAATGCGGGTCCTTTCCCAGGAGATCGTTAGTTTGTTTTACGTAGGGAGTAGAAGGACACGTACGTACGAACTGCCCTTAGAACTCTTAGCTCCGGAATAACCCCGTTCACCGAGTGAGCGCTGCTCCCGCTCTCCCATCATCTTAACCTTAAACCCCCGCTTCTCTCTCGTTATCTAATATTTTCCTTAGAGAACTTAGCATTTATGTTTTACTCATGGCATGGCAAGATTTTTGGGACTACTCTTTTTTTCCAAAACAAAAAATTAATAAAAATAATCAAACATTACGTTTTGTATAAATATATTGTATTATAGATTGAAGGTGAATTAAGAAAAAAATTATTAATAAATAGTCAATTGATACTCGAAGCCATAATCTTCAATGATCTCTCTTGTACTTCTGGGCCTCTTCTATTCATTTAGACATGCCGGAGCCCAGATGTTTGTGAAATCTTAACTGAAATTGCTTCAGTTTTTTTATATAAGCATCCGCAACTGCTCACAACTGAAATGCTTCGTTTTATTAACCTCCAGTTTCATTATTTACATTCAGTAATTCAACTTCAGTAAGGTCATTACGTTCACTTTCGAGTAATGAGACCCTCCGTTGTTACAGTGATTAGGTGGTGACAGTTTTAGGTTCCTCGCATGTATAGTTCACATGAATTAAGATAAAGACAATATAATTATTTGTGCTACCTGGGAGTATAGTGTTGTACTTATTTAATTTACCATATAATGGCACCAACGATCTTGAAAACACGATAGTGCTGGTGTCAAGCAACTACATGGTTCAATGTTTTAAAGGGCACTTAATTTCATGTTCATCGATATGTGCAAATGTTTTTCAGGTATTATTTAATTAAAAAATTTAAAAACAAAGAAGTAGTAAGGAGAGATCTGTAAAAAAATATGATAAAGATATAAAAAGTAAGAATGTTTGGAAGGTATATAGTTACGGATTGACCTTCGTGCGTTGAGGCAAGGAAGGCATGTGATCATCTACATGTTAGTTGTAGCATAATTGTTCCTGATACAAATGAGATTCCATTCAGGAATAGTAAATATTCACAAATACCACATTAGTGTAAAGGTATTTTATGATAGGGAATTGACCGCGTTTTGTTTACACCTGGTGGGCTAGTCTAGAATTTACATTAGTCGGGTTTTCTCCTATCCCAACTAAAGTTGCGTACAGATATAATATTATACGTCAATCATGTGAGCTCATTTAAGTATCTGGGGCTTAGAATAACCCCAATCCAAATATATTTCATAAATGAAGAATACTTAAATCTCTGATGACCACGTGTTGTTTAGCGCATTGTGCGTTAGTTCAGGACAGTTTTTCTTCTATTCCCAGCAAACTTTGCGTACATTATTTTGATATTCCAGGATTTACGAGTACCTTAGTTGTTATTTTTTTTATGCCCAACTAAATTTGCATAAATAATGTATTCCTGTGTCTCCATTCTAACTGAATGAAGAAAAAATAAATAATATTAATGTTGTTTACGCATTGTAGGTCAGCCCTATAGATTTAACTTATTTGTTTGGTTTTTCGTATTTATTTAAATATAAAATGGGACCTAGTAGAAATATCCATTACAAAGACTCCCTGTAAAAATATACCTTTTTTTACTCCGGTATTTTGTATCACCGGAGTATTTTTTATAATTTTTTGGTTCGGGGGGAAGGGGGGGATTTTATCCTCGGGGTATTTTTTCCTCCAGTTATTTTTCCGGCTACCATTCATTTTCTCTAAACGAATCCTTTGGAAATATTGCTAGTCTCAATGCTAACAAAACCGTCATCAGTTCCAATCTTGGAATAATTACCAGTTTCATGGGTGCTACCTTAGCCTTAGACATTAATCAAGAGTTTTGCACAGTAATTACTTTATATACTATGCAACTATAAACCTTGTCACCAGCATCACAAAATATGTACAGACTACCTGGCCCTCTATTTTTTACAGTTCTAAATACAAAACTTAAAGTTTCAAACAACCATTAATTTCTTTCAGAAGAATATTCCATTTCAATTTCAAATCATCAGGAAATTTCATCAGTCCAATCCAATTTCAATTTCCACATTTTTTTCTAACAATAGTCTACCTCTAATTGTCATAGCCAGTAATATCCCCAGAGGATTAAATATCTGCGTAATTGTTTTCAAAATTCCTCTTTTCGTAGAGTAAAGAGTTTTAAGGGTTTTATTATGCACTGAGAGAGTATCTTGCTGCACATACCAATCATTACCCAAAACCTTGCTCTAACTTTTATTTTTACAGCAATTCTATAAGCCTTTGCTTGAGCTTAGAGCTATGGGCTGTTAGAAATCCATTTCTTTAAATATAAATGTGGTTGTGCAAAGATTTCTTTAGCACTAAAGTAGAACTTTATCACGTTATATTCCTTGCTATCCATGTACTGTAAGTTACATCATCCTCTATCAAGCACAAAAGCTATTCACAGTAGCATTTGACATGAAGGGTGAGCAGGCTGCACCAAACACACTAACCTCAATCTATAACCACAACAGAACAATTTGGATCCCGTTGATCTTTTAACCACAGAAACCTCGTAAAATCCCATCCTTCTCTCTTAATTATAACATAAGGAACGCTTTCTTGATGCTAATAATACAGGCGAATTTATCTGTCCGAAAACTGAGAGGTAATTGAAAGAAATCAGATGTTAAATGTGGTCCTGTCCATAGACAATCATTCAGACAAAGGCTACCACTACCTTGCCTAGTTTTCATCCTGCCGAAATTTCTTTGACAGTTTTCAGTCTATTTAGAGCTAATCCGTAACTTGTAGCCAGACCTTTTTGCCTACCTTCCAAAGCGCTGCTACTGAGTACTCTATTGTACATTCGAGATCTTCGAGAACTCTTTTTACCAGCATAGAGATATCGCTATCATCAATCCCTATGTGATCCAATGAACACAATGTTTCCAGATCGTGTTTAGGATTATGATGTTCAGTAACGTACCCTAAGAACTGAAAGTATTACGACTTCGTAACTTTCCACTGTTTTCGAAGCCAAATAACCAATTAACCGCAAAGTTTCATGATCTTGACTTTGATAATTTATTTATTATAATAAACTTATTTTAATGAATATACGCTCTGCGCTTTTGTCCAATAAACTACCTTTTCATACAAGCGTTTGGCCTTTTTCTTTCAAATTCATAGAAGCATTGGGTAAAAAAGCCAGTTTCGATGACATTATCCGTCTATTGATTTAAAAAAGTGTGTTAACCTTCACTTCCCTCTTTTTTTGTTTAGTACGTTTCGCTTCCTCACACTCAATTGTTCAGTAGAGTTTACTTTTGGATAAATGATAATATGATGTGTATAAGAGCATCCATTTTCACAATCATTTACACTACAACTTGCAATAAAATGCCGATTTGAAGTACAAACAGAACATAGACCTTTACTTTCTAAACGATCTACCTTATTATTTTTATCAACATAATCCTTACAATAGTTTCACCAATGGTTCCCGTCACACAATGCACATCTTTTTTCTTCACCTTTTTTCACCTCAGTATTAAGCTGAGTTTGTTTGAAAGTAAAGGTCGAAGCAGTATTATGTCTTAATTCTTCAAATTCTGGCACAAAGTCTCTCAAATTATTAAACTCAATACCCAAATTTTCCATGAATGTTTCGAATTTCATCCAGTCATCAACACATTTCCTCTTTATAGTCTCCCTCAGAGTACTTGGCAACTTTGAATATAACAAAGCAGTGAATAATTCTTCTAATTCCAAGTTCTCACTTTCCAAGGATCTTATACTACATTCAAAATGGGCTTAAAACTGTCTAAGAGACTCTGCCTTATACATAGGTGACTCGATATACAATAATATCTTTATCATTGCATATTTAAAGTCTAGAGGTCTAACATAGGTTTCCTAAGCTAAACATATGTATCAGCTTCTAGTTTTATACCATTAACCAAATTTAAAGTTCCGCTTGTAACAAATGGTGTAATATCAAGATTTGGTAACTTGACATACACAGTTTTGGCTATATGACTTTGTTTAGACTGTTTTTTTGTCAGGAATGTTCGATTCTATTTTTTTCTAAGTAACTCTTCACCTGTAATTCATAATTCTTATGTGCCATTATCACATCGGCTTGTTCCTCTTCAGGAGTCTTATCCAAAATAATCTGAACTAACTCAACTAGAGTAAAAGACTATAATTAGTCCTAATTATATCACGTAGCGGTTCAATGCTATTTACATCTTTGATTTATAATAGTAAATCAATTTTATTCTTTACTCGAGAGATGGCTGACCTCTAGCCACCTCTTCTCTTTTTTAATTGCTCCATGTTAAAAATGTTCAAACACGTTGAGCAAAATTAAATTTAATTAACAAATTAACTAAAAAATGGACTAATGCCAGCAACCTAATTCCAGTCAATTTCTTTTGAGTTGGATAAAATTATTTAAAAAAAAACAACTGTATAAATTCCCAAAATACTTAAAAAAAACAAAATATTTAACTAAGGCAATTGAATAACTTAGGTAAGGTTACTATTCAGTCGGAATTTTAAGCTAACAGAATACTGAATAGTAAAAAAGAACAAAATGGCCGCCGCCATCTTCAAGTTACTTTCCTGAAATTAAGTTAAAATTTCATTTTTTGTTGAATTACCAATTTCTCCGTCACGGCAAAAGTTTTTCTACCAGATATCCACAATAACTCATATAATGATATAGAAAAGTCTAAATTGTAACGATTTCCTTTTGTTAATATTAAAATAAAATAAAAGGAAATGTGAACTAAGTGTCATGTTGTCTGACTGACGATTACGTCATAGCACTTGTATCCCTCCAAAACTTTCATTACCTCAAATCAACAAATTAACATTATCTTGACATCATGTATTCAGTCTAACACCTTGTCAATCCTAAATAATTAATTTTATCGAAGGATACTTATTGATGGACAAAACCTAACATAAGATCTATGTTTTTGTAACCATTCTGAAGGTTACGTGTTTACACCACCGTTTCCATGTGATAGACTGCCCAACTGAACCACGGTTATCCAAGATCATTAGTTTTGACGGGAAAGAACGATTGGTTCTTCACTTGGTTAGAGACAGCTATTATATATTTACAATTCCATTCGAAAACAACTTAATGACAATTACTGTAAAAGAATTCAATAGAATAAATCTGCGTAACGTAATATTTACAAATTCGAAATAAGAACACATACAATGCCAACTGAAATTATATACCATTTACATTGTACATATTTAAAGGAACTCTCTCACATATCGTACATCACAAATCATAATGATTACAATCATTTTACCTTCCTTATTGTAAAGCTTAATTATAATATATTATTACACAAAAACATCAATTCTACCCGTCACTAGACGTATTTACACTCATATTAATTGGACCAATTGTTTACTCTGATTCACAGAATATATTGTCTATTCCCGACATCTGCCATTTGGTTATAGATAAGTTGTGTCAAATTTTTGCTCCTAACAAGTTGAATAAAATTGAATCCAGTTCTCTTGTTTTCAAAAGATAAAAGTAGATTATTAAGGAGTGGTGTTAGTTTATATTTACGTAAGTAAAGGAAGTGAATATTTACATTTAGAGCCCCTGTGATGCAGAAGCATTAGAGTAAGTAACTAGTAGAAAATTGTTCACATTTCAGAAATGAGGAATGTAGTCGAAAACACACGCTAAGAGGTATCAGCTAATTAAGAGGAATGATTCAGAGGTAGTGTCTGTATGCCATTCATCAAGATTCTGTTTTTACAATAATAAAATCACAATTAACTAGCCTGTAGTACTCTGAATGATACTTGTCTTTTCATTTTAGCTTCTTCCCACTTTTCTTAAGATTTCAATAAAGGCATTGCACTCTTTTTGATAACCGTTTCTTATCTATAAAGTTTTAACCTACAGCCTTAGATCTTTTATTATTGCTTAAGTATACCTATAAATATGTTGCTGTATCTGTGGAAGGATGCAACCAATACATTTAGAAAGCAAAGTACAAGTACAAACTACATAATAATCATTGTGAAATATTGAATATAGAGAGGTAATAGAACTGTATGAAATCCTGCTATTAGTGTGCGGGAGGTTACAGTGAAAATGTTCATATATAATTGTCGTAGAATTCTTTCTGATAAAAACCCTACTTACCTGACACCACTTTTATTTAGTGTCGTAGAATGCCCCCCCCTTTTTTTTTTGTTCTATTCTAAGAGTGCTAAGCCTGTCTAATATATATTGATATTATAAGAATATCTTACAGAACAGAGCCGTTACCAAACACGTAAGGATATAAAAGAAACGCCCACTAATTCACAAAATAAACTTATATTTTATCTTTAACCATTGAATACACAACCATTATACATTAACTACAGCAATACTCTAAATATTATTATAAACAAGAATTAATTAAATTAGTTTACCCTCCAAAAATTTGGTTAACGTTATTGACTCAGGACGCGAGCCGTGTGTCCAGTTGTAGATTGGCGAAATTCTACGGTCGTTTCGGCGAGGGTAGCAGCTGGGGGGTCCACACGTTCTTCCGGGGGGAAGGGTTCTTTAAGGACGAGAACCAAGACGGTGCTTTATGCAACACCTAGGCAGTCGTGGTCTCTCTGGCGAGATTGAGTCGAACTTGTTTCTTAAATCAAGTTAACTTGGAGTGTGGTGTGATCACCGAGTAACGAGCTCGAGAAGGAGCTTTTCTCCTTCGTTACTTTATTCCTTATGGACGAGGACTGAACTCGGGGAGGGTCTTCTTCAAGGGCGAGGATAACGGAGGGGGGTTTCTCTGGCGAGAATAAATTACTTAAACGTTTGGTGTGGCCACCGAATAACAGGCTCGAGGGGAAGCCTTTTCCTTCTTTTTTTCTTAATTCCTCAAAGGCGAGGAATACAACTGGTGTTTTAGGTGCACCAGGATATGAGGAGTCTCTCTGGCGAGAGTAAGTCGAACTTACCAAAGTTCACTTATCGTTTGGTTTGATAACCAGGGACTTAGATCAAGGATGAGCTTTTTCTTAGCTCCTTAAGGTAGGTAGCCCTGCCTCTCTTGCAGGGTACTTCTTGGTCTGGCGAGCCAAGTACACTACCTCTCTAGTCTCGGTATTTCGGTTTGATCCGAAGACTTCGTCACCTAGAGACTGACGTATACTACCTCGATTTTCCTCAGAGTTCCTCATTTATACCTCGCACCCCCACTAGGGGAGTGGTAAGGGGGAGAGGGGCTTGAGGACGGCCCCAGGAGAGTTCTTTTTCCAAACGGTCTTTCCCACGAAGTCAAATATCGGCTCCTCGTTAGCCATCGAGATTGGGAGAAACCCGTCTCCAATTTCTTGTTCGACGTGAAACTGGATCTCACTCTCCTGGGGGAGATCTTACCTTTTGACCTTTAGGGTCTTTCATGGCACCAAGTTGTGCCACGTTGTGGTTACTCTTTAGACTCGCCGAAGCCTGGGGCGGATGTCCTTGCGGTAACCGCCTTGGGACTGCATCACGAGTGAACGGGATGGGGGGTGGGGAAGTGACCATTCCCCTACAATAATTATCATATTTGTTGATTAATATGATATTCCATTTCAAAGGAATATCATAACGGGGAAAACGTGTGAGTAAACTCTGAATGAGAGAACCTTGAGAAGTACACTAACGAAGAGGGAATCAGAGATTGACCAATCGTCCGATGGTTCGACGGATCTCATTCCGGTTTAAAGAAAGTGTTTGAAACGGATTTTGTAAACCTGTTTAAATTCAAGATTGCCTAGTTCTAGACGATCAATGGTCAATACACAATGTGTCGATATGTCTCTTTGTCTCAATATTTTACGGGATTGTATGTAAACTGAAGTCAAGCTGTAACATAAATGGACTGAGGTTGGAAAAAATATAACTTCATAACAATCCTTCACAGACTGATTGCACCAAGCCTAAATTCATATACCACTCACCTGAAGCTGCTAATAAGCTTTTAGTAGAAAGGACGTCGACTGGTTTAGGCACGTACTCACCTGCAAATGGAAGAAGGGAGGCTTGATTGTGATCTAATTGGCAACTTTTACTAGTAGGTGTGTAAATTGAGCAGCTTGTTGCTATCTCCCTGAATCCATTTCTGTTTGATCGCTCCTATTGTTCGAAGTAAGAAGGTCACCAGTTATATAAGATAAGATGTGTAGGCTCTTTTCGAGTGACCTGGTTGCCAGTCATCGAGTTTTGCTACCACTCTTGAAGGAACCAAATAGGCTTCTTGGTCCACCATGGTGGCTATTGGTTTGATTCTTACACAAAGGCTAGTATAGCATACAGTGAAATTAGGAAAATGCAAATGTAAGGAAATGTTTGGACTCTACGAAGGAGAACAAATTATTTAGGGCACAAACGCAATAGGATGCCCAATACTCCGACAGTGGGGTTTAAAAGAAGATATAAGAAATAATGGCTTGAATATGCAAACTTATATAACACTAAAAGAAAAAGTTTAAAGTCCTAGGTAAACTAGTTTCCTTTAAGAGAATGTTTTAAAATATCATCATTACAAGGGAATTTTAATACTTATAAATGTTAGATAATTGAAAAGTTAGAAATTAATAAGGTTAGATAAATTGTGTTTAATTCTGATGTAATAATCCTTATCAGTGGAAAAAAAAGAGGACCAACATACTAATGCAAGCTCATAGTTTGCAAATCTAACCCCTCAATAGAAAAAGTCGTAATGATGTCATGTTATTCCTCAAACGATCCATCTCATTAGAACTTTTTTAACTTCTATAAAAACCTGATTTTTTTACGACATAGAACCAACACTAATTTTGCAGTCAATAAATCTGAATCCTAATGAGGATAATTAAGTTCCTATCGAACAAAACTATTTTCAATGTTTTATGTTGTTGACACTTTTTAATAAACAATCAACTTTACACAATTATTACCGTAGAGGCTAATAAACCCTTTGATATTAAGAGGTTTATAGGATAGGGGGCTTTAAGCCATACATTCTGCGGATCGTAGTCGAAATCCCTTGATTTAATAATGAAATACACATGAAGATGATAAAGTCTTTCACCTGCAATATCAAACCACAAGGGTGTATTCCTCCTTATGGCCGCTGTGGATGCTCGGTTGATATTGTTATATACACCAAACAAAGATCGGGAAACTTTATTTAATATTTTGTAGCTTTCATTTGGTGATTGTCTACAAGGGTATAGGTCTCTGTCCCTTTGATCACACTTGTGACGATCGTGTGCGAAGACTGAACGAGGTGAATGATGAGCTAGGGCAACCATCATCTAGCTGTTTAGCGAGGAATGAGTTAATAGTTGTATGTAAGATAAAATAAAAAATAGAGTAGGATTGTTTGTTTTGAAGGGACAGAAATAAGACCCTAAGAATAAGTCCGATTTAGCGCCAAAAAGGAAAGCAAAGAGATGCAACTACTGAACTTGAAAAGGGAATATATGTCATAGAAATGGGCCGCCCCAAAAAGGATGTTTTTTCGCGGAAACAATCTGTCATGGCAAGATAGGGGCAGCCCTTACTAAGTTGTTAGACACTGGATCAGGTATAGAAATTGACAAAAAAATTATGAAACTTGAGAATGGGTGGTGCGAGACCCCCCCAAAACAAATAACAATAGATACATATTAGCGGATTGTCAGAGAACTGTCAGTATTGTCTAACGGACAATTTTAAAATTTCACCCGCCTTATCAAAAACTTGTATGCTCGAAAAAATATTTGACTTACTAGTGCATAATTTAGATCATATTATTTATGAAGAAATGTGGGAGAATTAAACGAGTGCCATTTGAAATTACTTGTTAAATTGAAACACATACCTCCAATTAAGCTCCGAAATTCAAAACTGGAAATTATAAAGTATCAAATCCAGGAAAAAAAGTCAACTAAAAATTTATAAATTTGCCTAAACAGGAGGAGTGACTTCGCCAATCCTCGTTACAGGAGGAGCTTGTTTTTGTAGATTAACCTTCAGTCTGTGGCCTAGGACAGGGTCGACCTGGCTCTAGCAAGTTATTTGATCTAAATTGCTCAAAAGGTTCCAGTACATTTCTCTTAATAATTTAATCTTGCTCCATTATTTTCACATCGCTTATTTTCTAGAACGAGAGACAAGAAATAAAAATTTATTGGAATTATTTTAAATATGGAAAAAGCAATAATTTCTTTTTGCTATAATCAATTTAGGGGCAAGTAGATATTTCCTCGCGATAGATAGTAAAACTTTAAAATATACTAAAAAATAAAATACAAATGTAGCCATGTTTAAATTTAAGTTTATTTTCTGAACTTAACCATTTGTAATTATTTTAGTTTTTACAAAAATTCCAAAACCTTAGATAATCACATTTATTTTTTCTGATATTCGGCATGTTGTTTTTTCAAACTAAAGAAACTCTTGGAAGAAACTTGGAAGAAACTTCATGTATATCTAAGTCATGATGAATATAAGCAACCATTTTGGTACCTTGTGTTTAATTTATCCTTTTTCATTTAATTTACGAAACTGTCAGAGAATTTCCTATATAAAGTTCTACTTACGAGTAGAAATAACCAATTTAATCAAGGTAATGGGGTAGAACGTGTAACAGTGCAATGTCCTTCATACAACTAAAACATGGAGAAGTAGCCTTCACTTTCTACCCCATTTTCCTATTATAAACAAGTTCTCCCATTCGTGTCGTCTTTTGCATCGCTATTAAATATCCGACTCTTTTTATGATGCCTAAGCAAACAATAGAAGGATAAAGAGGACGTTTAAATAGCCAAGTAAAATTCGTCGTTGAGGTAAGATCAAGCGATAGTTTCTTGGTCCGTCTTGACATTTAACTTTAGGTTTCTTACTCAACTACGGTTTGTG
The DNA here is from genome assembly GCA_963969495.1 of Ceratothoa steindachneri. Taxonomy (NCBI): domain Eukaryota; kingdom Metazoa; phylum Arthropoda; class Malacostraca; order Isopoda; family Cymothoidae; genus Ceratothoa; species Ceratothoa steindachneri. The sequence goes on from OZ018337.1 coordinate 5,181,999, forward strand.
GAATAAAATTAAAGTCAAAGTTCTGCTGGTTTCAGTCCTCCTACTTAATATATGATTCCGTACAAGGATTTCCAAGTCATTACAAATACTACGCATCTCGTTGGTTAAGCAGTTTTCTTTTTAAATCCTCAAGTAATTATCATTTTCAATTTTCTTATATATTTTCTATCATTTAATTTATTTAGAAAGCAAGTTTCTCTAATCCAATCGATCATATCTTCCATAGCACTATATTTTAAGAAGCCAAGTTTTTGAAAAGATTAAATTAAAAAAAGAATGATCTTAGTTTAAGTGTAACTTTATTATTGTAATTTTATTAAAAAATGTTAAATTTTTTTATTTTTTTAAAATTAAAGGCTATCATTAAATGTTTAGAGTTTATACAAGAAGGATTATTATAAAAGAGAGATTTAGAGATTTTCCATACTTATTCAAAAGTAATTCTAGTTTTTCCCTATATTTGAAGATTTTCTAAAAATAAAATTCTAATAGTTCTGAAAAAATAAATATGATTAGTGAATATTTTGGAATAAAAAAGAATTACATATCATGAAGTTTATAAACTGTCTTAAAAAAAGGAAAGCTGTTATTTGGTTTATATTTTCGTATATAGAAGCAAATTTAGATGAATCCCCGACAGGATAATGTAATCTACATGGATCTAAAAATATTGAGCAAGAGTCAATTATTAGGAGAGATGTAAAGGAAACACTTTATTTTTTAGCCTAAGACCCCGTTGCTAGAGCCAAATATACCGTTGGCCACTGACCAAATATCTACCTACAAACCTTAAGCTCCTTCTATCAAAAGGATTTGCAAAGCCACTCATCTTGTTTAGGTGCGAGTATATCAAGACTTAATTGAAATTTTTTAATAAAACAAATATTTTAGTTTATATAAGTTTTATATCAGCCAGTTTATGGCTAGTGAGGTCGTTTGTTACGAGTAAAGATGGCACGATGCTCGTAACGTCGTATGATACGACTGGTGACGAAGATTACGCCAGTCTACGGCTTGTACTGTTTCCTTTTACCACTGGACAAGGCACGATGCCCAGAACATCGTCCGAGACGAATGGTGAGAAAGAATACCCCAATCTACGGCTGGTAACGTCGTCTGTTACGACTGTAGAAGGCACGATGCTCGACGAAGGAGGAGAGGGGCAGTCGCTTGAAAATGTGAATTGGTTATTTCGAATTAAATGGGGGGGAAGAACGTAATGAGACACTTCCAAAGTGGTGGATTTAGGTCTAAGTGGCTCTTCTTCCTCACAAAACCTTTATATGCTCATTTAAAGTGGTTGTGGTTACATAAAATATTGAACATTGTAGGAGGGCTTTTATAATAATGGTTCAGTTCAATTTGATATAGTTACTAAGTTATTTAACAATTTAGGCAAAGGCCATATACAACATGGAACCCAGGCAGATGGTTTTTACAATATCTATCCTGACATCTTTATTATAAGGTTAATGGGGCGGATATTTCCTACAAGTTAGCCAATATGAATACATTTTGAAGGGAGGGGTTACTCCTACCTTACTATTAAACAATAGTATATAATTCAAGGAGATTAGAGGTGGAGTCAGACAGGGTTCACCTAAGAATATGTCTTTTGCAACCAAAAACAATGAAACCACATGAAATTAGTCGGCGGTAATAAAGAATTTTCCTAATTAAGAGGGAAGATTGCTTCTTGTTGTCATATTGGTCAGCTGAAGTATGGAAACGAGGTAAGCGTGAAAGTGGTTAGGAAAAGTATTGAAATTGCCATCTTGCAGAAAAGTAAAAGATTATGGAACCATTTCGTAAAATAATGCGATAGAATTGAAAACTCCAAAAAAATATATCAACCTCAGCTGTTACGATACAAAGAAAGGTAAATTATATATGGAACATTTGTGGAGAGATTTCAAAGAGGAACAAGACTTAGGGTGGATTTTTATACAAAGAATAATGTTCCCCAAAACATCTAAAACGAGAAACCGACTTCTGAATATGAATGCGACACAATTTTAATAGGAAATAAAAGACAAACACTGATTTGAGAAATTTACTTTGTAATTAACACTAGAGATAGGTTTACAGGAAATTAGGCATTTATGTCCATTGTTAATGTGGTAGAGTTAAAACAAATTAATATTTCACTAGTCTTTCACAGACACAATGAACACCAAGAGTATGTTATCTAAAATTGCGCTATTCACTGGATTTATATATTCAGAAAGAATATACATATAAGCAAATATTGCCTCAGACACTCCATATCTATATAAGAATGGCTCGCACGTCGTTCATATTTACCAGCACTAAATTTTAAATCATCCCCTGCCTAAAAGAAGTGGATTTCATTCTCGTGTGTTATTTTATGCCAATAGAATAAACTTTAACTATCGCGAAATTATTTCATTCATGATCAGGTCTACTTCAATGTAGCTTATCCCTAAAAAACAACTTTCTAAAGCATTCAAGTTGAATAAAAATAATTTTTTCGCTATAATATTGAGGTAGGTAAGAGAATAATTATACAATGGTAAAAATGAATATGTTGCTCAAATAAGTGTGGCTTCCTTTCGGTAAATCTCAAAGATTAATATCAGTTAACTTCATCGTTTTTATAAATGCCTAGATAACACGTCCTCAAGCATAATACCTTCATTATCTGTGATCCTTTAGGATAACACGTATGATTAATTACAGCTTATCCCGCTCAATTGTTTACAGTTGACTCTGTTTACTACTGCATTTGCTTTTATCTTTTCTTTATTCTTGATTTATATATATTTTATACCGTTATTACTCTTTTAGCAGTGTGCATAGGCCCATATTGGTGACGGCTATAAGTAATTGGCAAACTTTTTTTAAAAAACCAACACCGGCCTTTTCCGATTGATCAAAAATAAGCCCTTTTTTTTGTTACCTCTTTTGGGGAGGAAAAATTCCGCTTTTCCCCAACATAATCAATCGCTAGGTGTCACCATCAATCAAACGTCATTGTTTGTCTGTCTCCTTTTTTTCTCTCTTGTCTTTTGATTTGGGCTATCGATGTTTCCCTCTTTCTAATAAAATTGTTTACTAAACCAGTATATAAAATTCTTTCCTGTCTATTTAATAATGTGCCTTCTTAGATTTCTCAGAAAATTTCTTAGCTAAACAAATAAAGTTAAATAAAGTATCCCGTGAAAATGCATAAAATTTGTATGAAATATCGTTATGAGGTATCAGGTAATTATTTTAGGAAATTTTATCAAAATATATCGAGTGCAAAAGATGGGAACTGATTAGATTCATGTAGCAAAACTAACTGGTGGAAATGATCACTCATGTAGTGTAGTATATGTCCTCTTTCAGTAAGGGTGTACTAGTTCATACACCTGAGTTCTTATAGGCTATATGACGAGCATTCCCTTCAGAATTATTATTAAAGACCTTTGCCATAAATCTGTTCACATTTTTCTGTTTTATATTCTTCGCCAAAGAATTTTTTATCCATTAAACGAAAATACGGTCGCTCTTTAAACAGATTATTTCTATTTTATGTAAAATAAAGATAATTATTCACGGGATATATTTATGTGGCTTAACATATATTGTGTAATTTTCTTTACATCTTTAAGTGAAATACCGTTGCTCTCTCAACCGGCAAACTGTGCTTTCCACCCTTGAGGCACCCGATAAATTAAGCGATCTTCATTACGCGTGAATTCGCACTTTCTAGTTTGTAATATATATATATTAAATTATGTATGCGGTCAATTAATAATTCATGTAGGGAGAAATACTCTTGAATGATTTTATTTCTAAAGAAAAATTCATTATTATTCTTAACGAAGAAGTGTATACGATTTGAGATACTTTGACTTAATGAGGTAAGATATGTAATTGGCGTAAGATTAACATTAACAGATCCAATTGAACTTGATAATATAGTTAAATTTAAAGGATAACAAGTTATTTACTAAAAGTTATTCCTTAAGTCTTCGCATCGGTAGAAAGAAATAATCTTCTCCCAACCATTATCCACCCAAATTCCTGTGAGGCTTGTAGGAATTTAGAGTGGATATAATCTTATATCCTTAAGACACCATAAAATATGGTGTTAGGTCATTAAAGGATGACCGTTAAAAGTTTGAAAACAGGGAGAGCGTCAATGGCAAATCTCTTATTTTAATTCTTTTGTTCCTTCTAACTTTCTTCCGTTGTTGTTAAAGTGTCTTTGGTCGACACAATCGACTTTCTTTTTCCCGTCGAATAAATTCCAAGAACTAAGTAAGTTCAACGTTTAATTGATGGAAGAACTTCGTCTTAACCATTTGGGTTTTCGTTAGTTTCTTGATTTCATTGTAATGTTTTTTTATTCTGTTTTTGCGTAATTTTTGTTAAACCAATGTTTGGTTTATTCATTCACAAGTACTTTCAGAAATCAATTATTTCTAAATAAATTTCGTTTTCAGGGAGGTCTTATCTTGATTCTGGTTGCTCTCTATTATGAGGAATAATACTATTTCCGTGGGAAGTTGTGGTCCAATAACTTAGAACCTATCGACTATAAAATCATTATTGTGGCGTTTCCGATTCTCTCCTTGCCATTGAGGGTTGCCGATCTTATTTTGAAAAGAATGTACATTAGATGAATTAACAAAGAAAAAAAAGAACATCATCACACCTCAATCATTTGAAGAGTTTATATAAAACAGGATAAATTGCAGCTCTTTATTAAACTTGGAGATTTTGGATGTGAGTTAGATATGTTCGTGTATTAAATTTATTAATTTAATGGCTGAGTTGCATTGAACATTTATTAATCTAGGATGGTGAAAGTTTATCAGACCTAAATAGGTAAGAACAATAACCAAAGAGAAGAGGATTTAAAGAATAATTTCTTCTCAAATATTTATTATTATTATTTTATCAATTTCTCGTGAAACCACATATATTAAAATGTAAATATTAAACTTTTGCGCCTTTAACGAGAGTACTTTAAATTTCCGAGGAATAATATAAAGCTAAGGATAAATTCAGATCGCTTTTAGAAACATTTCTCCAGTTTCTTATGGCTCTTATCTATTTTTTTATCTTATACATAATTTTCCCACTATGATCACTATAGATTAAAGGTGCCTTAACTTTAGTAAAGGAAAGTTCCTGTTCCATATTTTAAAAGTACCATTCTCAAACTCATATACTCGATTAACATAGCGAAAACAACAGATTCATTGTCATTCCTTTAGAGAAACGAGACTATTCACGAATTGTGAGAGATAGTAAATATAGTAAAACTGACTCCATCGATTAAAATTAGAGAAAATTCCTTTGATAGAAACATTTAAAATAATTTTTGGAATCTGTTTGAGTGCTAAATTCAGCTGTGAAGCGATTAATTACTATAGCAGCACCTTACTAAAATCTAATGGAATAATACATATAATGATGTGCTAAGCTATAGAGATTACAAGTTTTGTTGCATCGATTACAACAAACTACATTTAATCATTTTAATTTTGAAATAGAAATATTAGATACTCTACTACGTGAGCCTAAATTATAGAAGGGTCATCAGCGGAACACAGTTATATTTTCCTTCTTGATAGAAGAATTTCATCCTTTCCATCATTAGAAGAATCATTTCAAGATATTTCCCTACTAAAGTGATATTTAACTACCATATCAACTAGATCAGGCTCATTATTCATTCTGTGTACTCCTGTCAGTTAAACCCACTAATGATACCAATGCAATACTAAATCTAGGATATAATTTCCAATCCGAACGACGCGTTCAGGTTTTCCCTCTTCCGCACTGAATCCTTATCCACGTGGCCAGATCATCTTCCTAAACTTTCGATGCGGAGCCAAGCTGTGATGGAGTTACTTCACACATTTTTGCCACTTAACTACGCATTTCTCGTCTCCTTCTTCCCATTAGCGAGGAGAGAGAGCATCTTAAAATCTCGGGGAAAGAAATGTGTTTCAAATTTCTGGATGAAGAAGGCAAACAAAAGCAGCTTTGAAGGGTTCCATTAAAGATAGATTCAGGAGACGCGCAGATAAATATAGAGAGAAATATTTGATTAAGAAAGATTGAAATCATAGGAAAGATCCGTTATTATAATATTGTGATTGCCTTTCGTTTTTTTAAATGGAGTGAGTTGCCGTAGTATTAAATTTAAGTCTGGACAGTTAAATTGAGAATTTTGAATATTTTAATTTATTTAACTATAATTGAAACAGAATTAGTTTTGGATAAAGAAGATAACTTAAGTCAACCTGTTTATAAAAGAATGTTTGATAGTTCCAAGACCACTTGCTCTTTAGACCTTTTGAAGGATGTTCGTTTTGTGAGTTCGGATTAAGATGACATTAGAGCTATTCTTATTATTTTAATTGCTTCCGAGACATGTTACTGTCGTTCAAATAGGGAACACTTTATTTGTTTTTTTTTATCATTATTCATTAAGCTAGAAAGTTTTTTCTATATTTTCTTTAAATACTATCAAGGTAACATTTTTCGAAGAATTTTATCTTATTTTTCTGCTATGACTATTGTATATTACATTCATAATTCATATAATTATACTCTATTTGATTTGGGGAAGGTTTGTTTTTATAAGAACTTGTCTTTTTTATATAATTTGGTTATTGTGTAAGAGGCGAATTCTCCTTATATGTTGTTATATGATTTTAAGATATAACAAATTCGAGTGAATTGGATTGCAGTTTGGTTAGGTAATGGTGGAACAGTAACTCAGTTTGTTCGTCAGAAAAAAAAGGGTTGGGGAAAAGATACCATAAGTTTTATCTCGTTTGGAAATAAGCTAAATTCATTATACATTAGTAAGTTGAGTAGTAACCTTATTATAATTTTAACCCCTTTTTTTTCGTGCGCCAACACTTACTGTAGCTGTTTTCTTTTATTTTTTTTTAATTCACTGCTATGAGGACATTTAATATTCTGAAGGTGCATGTACTAGTATTTGTTCGAAGTTTTAAACTACTTTTAAATTTCCTTTTTTTTTTAAATTCATGTTCATTTTTTTATTATTTTTTTCAGTAAACCGTCTTTTGAGTCATATTCGGTGAAACAACTTACTTCAGAATGGCGAGAACATAAATATATTTATTGATTCATTTTGAGTTGCAGATATCCTAAGCTAAACTTTAGGTCTAATCGATGTTTAAAAAATAAAAGAATTTTTTTCTGTAATAAAGTAAAAACAGTATATCTTTATAAGTTCTTTTAAATCAGCTTAATGTATCTGATTCGTACTTAAATTGTAGAATTTTTTGTTGCATTATAAATTACATCAATATAACCAACTCTATGAAGTGATATTCATTTTAATTTTATTTGGAATACTTCCAAAACCTTAAAAATAATACTGACGAAGCCTAACAAAATATGGATAAAATAAGTAAATATGGCATATATGTATTTTATGGTCTCTGATGGTCACAGAAAAACAGATAGGAGAATATAAATTGCCGAGATTGCCAGACGCATACTTTTTTTTCACTCTCAACATAACATCGAATTCATTTTGCATTCAAATGTTACATTTGCTCTACCTCCGAATTAGGATCTTGGCAGGGATTCACTGTATCTCCCTTAGAAAAATCGCAGATTTACGATTTTATATATAGCACATCTATATAAAAATTGCTCCTTTATTATCCCTTTTCATCTCAACCTTCGAAGAACTCTACCCCCTATTACCGTCCAAATTGAGAAAGCATACCAAATAACTATAATTTATTAAAAATATTCTTTTAATTCCTCTAAAAATTGCACATAATATTCTCCGAAAAGGTCTCTCATAGTGCTTAATTTTAAAAACAGGGAATGAAAAAAGTTCTGAGGAAAGAAAGTTGAATTTAAGTAAGGATTTCTCTTAAAAAAGAGAAGATAATTAGAGCTTATGACATTCAGGTTAAAGGTAAAATTTCGGGACTTACATAATCCAACACTGTTATGTGTGTATTTTTGAATCACTCCTAGTAATGACCTTACTATTTATTAGGATAGCGACGCGAAATAAAGTGCATAAATCCTTTTAAACTCAGATTATACTTTCGTAGGTTCAAGGAATGAAACAGTCTGACATTTTGAGGCATTCTAATCATTTATAATGTGCACTTTGATGCATAGCAAATCTTCATGATTATTCTCGATCCTAATTCTCGGCGAAATTGCGTCCTCTCGATAAAAGACTGCTAGGATCGGTCGCATAAGCTAATCAATAACAATGAATGACGGTCTTAAGGCAGCTGTCGATATTCCACGTCAAATGCGGAGAACATGAACCAGAATATGTCTCCATACATTCTCATTTCGCTTGAGAGCGGTGGGGATCTTTGTATATTACAGGGATAAGAAACAAATCTAAAATAAAACTAAAATAGACATTAGTAGTTTTCAATATTGAGCTAGTAAATAAATGGATCAAACTTGGTAGATTATGTTTACCAATGCAGAAAACAGAGTTATTTGTTTAGATTGGATGTATAACATCATGTAGCATGTCGTTGAGGTCGTAGAGGTGTACTGTAGTCCTATGCGCACAAAATTTATTACCGAAATATTTTCTACCTGTAATTTTCCCCATCCCGCTTCGTCTATCTTCCCTTCATTCTTCCCTCTTTCATGATATGTCTGTGTATTTTTCATGTGACATGATATCTCTTTTTCATAAGAAGCAGACTCGCGTGTTATCTTTTGGCTAACACTTTATTTCACACAGAGAAGTAAGGAACTACGGTGTCCATTAGTTTGGAGAAATTTATCTCACATTTTCTAATTAACTTCTCTCTTCAATTTATTATTTCTAAATTGCTTTGCTTTATTATTTACTAGTCGTATAACCTTGTTCTATGTCCACGCCCGCTGGGATATAACGAATGCCTCGACATTAGAAATCCACCACTGTCTGCGATAGAATACCGCTAGATCATTCCTATGCTCTAGATACCATTGGTTTTGGCTTCATCATGAACACCTATCTCCATGAGAAATAATAGGAATATAAATGGTCTCAGTTCAGTTGTAAAAGCTCTATTCATTTAAAAATACATAGTAATAATAGGAATAATGAGGAATAGAAATTTATATCAAATTTAGAGATTGGTTTATGAATTTAATATAATTGGATTATAATCTTCTAAAATTACTTTAATAGTTGATTGTCTATAATAAGCCAAATATTGAAAGAGTGTAGGTAGGTAAGATTATGAGACAGACTATAATCTGATTACTGTCATTTCTGGGTTAGGGATTGCGGCATGCTTAAGATTGCTCCTGCAAAGATATACACAAAAACAAACGTGTTATATTCGCTGCTTCGATCCAAGATAAACCTCGGATTTACATCTTAAGCAACTGTTTTTTTAAATACTTGAAGACCTATGCGTGATAACCCAATTGATCATTTTAAATAAGAAATTCTTTATAATTGACAACAATAATTGTCACGAATAAAAATTAGGTCAGAGTGAATAGAATACAATAGTCAGTTAGAATATAAAGGAAATTTCGGTAATCTTGGGATGTAGTTATGAAAAAACTTTATTAAGCATAAAAGCCACCAGAAGTTTTCATTTTACATTAATTGGAATTGAAATAATCAAGGAGATTTAGAAGAAATTCTCACTTTGATTTTGTGTAATCAATTATTCTAGCGAGATTAGTTGCTTGATGCATGTAGTAGATGGATTGATGGATTGTTGGGAGAGTCACCAGTTCCAAGTTTAAAAAAATATTTCTTCTCTGATACATGATTCGACTTCGTTATTGAGTGTGTCTACCAAATAAGTTCATATTTGTATTTTTCTTGACAACTTGATGAAAAATAAATTTATTTTGTTCCTTAATTCTAATTTATATCTTATTTTCAAGGTGGATAGCTAACGGTGAAGAAGTCGAAGTCATCTGATTGAATGGGTATCTTATATGTGTGAATAATATGTGCTCGTTTCATATGCGTAGATGAGGTGAGCGTGACCAATTAGGTTTTGGGGGAAGAGTTTTGTGTTCGAGAGATAGAGAGCAAAGATTAATTATCAAAGGAATTTTATAGATAGACGGTGAAAAACGATGAATGTTTTAGGAATAGGGTTTCAATGTTACAAACTGACGTTAATAAACAAATAGAATGAAAATGGTAAAATTACAGTTCTCTGGAAACGGAATTTGTTAACCTACAGAAGATAAAGTAAGAAGGCAAGATCAAATCGGTCCTGTCAGAACACGTGATTGTGGTAACGAACAAGTACATGAGTTTGTGCAACTTTTGTATACATGGATCTCTAGAAACACCCAGACTCCTGAATTAATAAATGTAGTTACATTTGCGTGGCTATATATAAAAATATAAAAATTATGGAATAAGATATAAATGGCAATAATTATGAACAATAATAAATACAATAATAAAGATTCATTGGCATGTTAAATAGAGTAAATAAAGTAAGGGGTAAGATGTACATTAATATGCTGGTTAAATTAATACATGAGTAAAAGATTACATTAGTTCTTTGGGACTAAATGTTAATTCCATACATCAAATTCCATTGAAGTTAAATCAGGATTTAAAATATTATACATAATAATTACGTAAAATTTGTACAAAGTAGAAAATAATAATTAAGTCGGTATTTGCATATGTTTAAGCATACAAATGATACATTTTTAAATCTTAAACAATACACGTTGAAATATGGTGATCAAAAGGTCATTTCTGTCAAGCTGTAGGTTAATTTAACGCGTCTGTGTCAATTCACTCAGAACGTATATAGAATAAACATAATAAGTTGATAAAATGCACACATTATGTCTTAATGATACACTGAGGGAGTCAACGTGAATAAGGTGAGTTTGAAAAATAATTTTCAACCAAAATAAATAATATGATCAACAAAATATTCCAGCAAACTTGCAAATTTTGAATGAATGAAGTGAAAACCAGGGGCGTTGCATTACTTGTGCATTTAGAAGTTGACTCTTCTAGTCAGTTCCTTAGAAGAGAATCGCCGCGCGTAGCCATAGGTAGCATTCTGTGAAATGAATTGATGGTGCATTGCCATAAGTAGCATTATGTGAATGCTATGAAATGAATTGATGACGAGTTTCTATAGGCAGCCTTATGTGAATGCTAAAGAATAACTCGATGTCGCCTTGCCATAAGTAGCATGAGGTAAATGCTATTAAATGAATTAATGGCACTTTGCCAAAGTACTATGTGAGCGCAAATAAATAAATTATAATGAACTAATAAAAAATGAAGCCCAAAATATCTGCGGCGGTAAGTTGAAATTGTTGAATGTCACTTGTTGAATAGTGTTTTGCTTATGAGTGGATGTGCTGCGCGGCGAAGACTTTGAGCGTCCCGTTAAGTAGAGTTGGTGCTTAAGTGCGATGAATCTAGGATTCCCTGATAAGAGGTTGGATATTGTCTATGGTTGTACTGAGTTCTGTTGAAAGAATTGGATGATGACTCATAAAATTCGATGTCACTCCTAGGTCACCACTTGTAGCGAGATGAGTCAATTGATACTTGTGGTAAGATAAGGTTGATGGATTGATCGATTGTGACGGGGGTCAACCTTTACAAGTTGGAACAAATATTTCTTCTTTTCTTCCTAATTCGAGTTCGTTCATGAGAGCATCCAGCAAATAAGTTCGTATTTGGTATTTAAAAATATTTGATGAAACAAAAGATTTCGGAAGTTGATTTAAATGTGAATCCTATCTTCCAAAGTAGATTAATCACGGTAACGAAAGTGAAGTGAAGTGATCGAATTTGGGAATAATGTGGACCTCATTTGTGCGAATAGTATGTGTTTGTTTTTTATGTGTAGAAAAGGTGAGCGATACCAATTCGATTTTGGTGGAGGGTTTTTTTGTGAAATGAATGTTTACTAATGCGTGCTCGAGAGAGGGTGAGAGAGCAGAATTATTTATCAAAGAAATTTTATAGATAGACGGTGAAAAAAATGATAAGGAAGTTTGGGGAATAGAATTTCAATGTTACTAGCTGTCGTTAATAAACAAATGGAATGTAAAAAGTCAAATGACAGTACTCTAGAAATGGAGTTTGTTGACTAAAGGAAGATAAAGGGAGAAAGGACTGATCAAATCGGTCTTGTAAATACAGCTGAGTGTGGAAAAGAACGAATATATGAGTATATATATATATATAGGAAGAGAGGGTGGTGAAAAGACATCTCTGGCCGTTAGGAAAATAAACGTCCTCTGATGTAGCTGCTAAGTTTCTACCAACAACAAACAGAGATATCAAGATGTACAGTGAGAAAAAAGTTAATCAGAAGCTGGGCTCAATGGAGTTAAGGCTAGAAAAAAACCGTTGCTGTCCTAGGGGAACAAGAAGAAGCGATTGTCTTGGGCGAAATAGCATGAATATTGGACTGATGATGATTGGGCTAAAGTAGTTTTGTCTCATAAAAGCACCTTTGAGGTAGTTTCTAACATTAGTTCCCACCAATTTTTTACGCTTCTATACACTTTTATTGGATACCCAAAATGGATAAAGAACTCCTCTAGCTGTTTATGTTCCTCAAAGATCTTGAGAAACTTAAGATCTGAGGTGTTGTCCCAACAGTAATAGTTTGGGGCTGCATGACGTCTTCAGCTCTAGGATTTTTGTTCAATTATGAGGGCAGAATTAATTCCAACACTTGCACCATCATGTATGACCAGGTTTATAAATCATTCTTAGTTAAATTTTCTATGATAACATACCAGATGTTGCAATCTTCCAAAAGAACAATACTTTATGCCACACATATAGAGTCTGATAGAATGTTTTGAAAAAGAGGTGAGGTTGGTAGAATGGTCCCCTCAATCTCAAGATCTCAATCCAATTGAACATTTATGGTAAAACTTGGGCACAAGAGTGAGGGTGCACAAATATGCCGCAAAAAGTGAATTAACAACAGAAAATGAGCCATCAACCTGTGCCAAATTAGTGTCATGTATGCAATAACGCATAAAAGAGGTTATAAAAGCAAAATGAGGAAACATCACTTATTAATTGTTGATATATATTATGTCAAGTGTGAAATAAATGAGTTTCAAGCACATTCTTCACTTCTTTATTCCTGTCTCATAATTTCGGCCAATGTTATATATATATATATATATATATATATATATATATATATATATATATATATTTATATCCAAAAAATCCAACAGTTCACTGAACCACAGCGAAAGTACTTGGAATCTGCCTTTCATTTTCCTGTTGGATTTTTTTCATTTATTGCTCTGGTTTGCAGCGATTTGATATTGAGTCAAATCATCTGTCACTCAGAGCTGTTCCTTCAGAACTGTTGGAATCTAAAAAGGAACGTTTCTTACTTTTTCTTGATACATACTCTGGTGCCCCTGAGCTAGCCTTCAAAAACTACTTGCAGGCACTTCGATCTGGTCAAATATAGGAAAACTACATTAAAATCCATTTATTGGCCGAAGCCTATTATGCCATAGTACAAATTTTCAATGGAAGCAACATATCATTGTTAAATATCAATGATCAAAACGCAAATAAAATCATCAATTTAGCATATTAGGACAACTTGAACTACGATGTCTTGTTGCTATCGCATGAAATGTCATCTCACTCAAGTGGAAAAGAAGACGATATAAGCATTGAGCTTGGGTATTATCGACAGGACCATCGTGTTGAGTCTCAGAGAGTTTTATTTGAAAGAACTACCTATTCCATCTCAACTATTAATTCCCTATTAGATGTATCAACTCCAGATTCACTTGAATATTTAACAGTAATATGACCTTAAAAAGAATGCTTTTCCTTGACATCATTTGGAGCTAATAATGTAACTTTGCTAGGGTGAAAGTCAACATCCAGATTACAAGGCCAAATCTATCAGAGAAATGGCTCGATTTATTTTGTGCTGAATTAGCCAATCAGGTTTCTTCAAATAAACTTCATTGAGAACCAGAAAGTTCAAGCACAGACCAGAGCAAACATGCCAGAGGATTTACAACTAAACATATTGCTGAATCTCTAAGAATTCCTTCCCTAAAAGAATGTCTATATTAGAAAATTCAAGATAACCTTGGAAAGAGGTACGGATGAATAAGTTAGATTGATCATCAGAGCAGACAAATTCCGAATGTTGAACATCAAAGAAGATTCAATTCGCCTACAACAAATGAAATTTGAATTTTGATTGTAGAACAATTCTTTGAAAAAGGAGATATTGTTCAACAATATAAAGATGGAAATCTGAAGAAGGTCGCTAAAACTCATAGAGCTTATGACTCCTTACAGTACTTTTTGATATTCTGCCAAGGAACTGATGGTTATAATTTTCTTTTGAAGCAAAGAGATCCAAGAACTGGAACAAGGAATAACAATAAAATATCTACTCACGATTTTTCTGCCTATAGAATAATGGTGAGGCAGGAAAATTTAAATATGCTATTGAGAATTAAACAGCTTCTCACTCGATTATTAATTGATATGTATGCCAAGATTGAGGCAGAGAAACTGTTGTTCATCAAGCTGCATCAGAAAAAGCTCAGAGAGGAGGACTATATCCACCTAAAAGATGCAGTTTTAAGTCATGGCACTGCAAATAATGCTGGATAAATAGTGATTCTGCATTCTTCTTATACTGGAGGTCCTAGCTACAGGCAGGAAAGAATATAAGATAAAATATGCAATTTCAGCCATTATGGCAAACCTGTCTTATTTCTTACCTTTACCTGTCATCTTACATGGAGAGAAGTGAAAGAGAATCTTTTCTGGACACTCTGCTACTGACAGACATAATATTGTGGCAAGAGTATTCAAGCTTAAAGTGGACAAATTCATAGATCTGATTACTAAAGGAAAGCTCTTTGGACAAGTGAGATGTCATATATATACAAATGAATGGCAAAAGCTAGGCAGGCAACATGCTCATTTGCTAATTTGGATGAAGGAAGCAAAAGGTTCTAATGAGATTGACCTTATAATCAGTGCCGAATTACCAAATCCTAAAACAGATCCAATGTTGTTTGAAATCATCAAGAAGAATATGCTCCATGGACCATGTGGTCCTGTTAATCCAAATAGCCCCTGTATTTTAGGCAAAAGCTGCAGCAAAAAATATCCAAGTGACTTAATTAAGGAAACACGCACTGATAAAAATGGGCATCCAATCTATAAAAGAAGAACAGCAAAAGATCGAGGATATTTATTAACTGTGAAGAAAAATGGAAATAATATTAATCTAGGCAACAAGTGGGTGGTTCCGTATAGTCCGTTGTTTTGCAAAACATTCAATGCCGACATCAATGTGGAATTTTGCAACAGTGTGAAATCGATCAAATATGATTGAAAGTATATAAACAATAGTGATCAAGCGTTTTCGGCCTGGAGAATCATAATGAATTTAAACAATTTATTACGAGAAGATTTATTTCCAGTAATGAGGCAGTCTGGAGAATACTTTCTTTCCCTATTCATGACAAAAGTCTCTAAGTTTAGCATCTCGGTCTGCATTTGGAAAATGGCCAGAGAATGCATTACACTGAGGAAAATGCAAGTCCAAAAACACTATCCTAATGGCGTTTTTCAACCCTCTGTACAGAAGAAGAGTTTGCCAAAACACTTCTATATCCTGAAGTTTTTAAATATTTTACCTTCAAAGAAGAAATGTTTTCTATGAGGAAGCAAGGAAAACCACATCCAACAATTTCAGGAATCAGATGCAGTGATGTTCTTGGTAGGGTATATACTGTTCACCCAAGAAATCCAGAAGGTTTCTTTCTAAAATTATTATTGCACCAACAGACTTTAAAATGCTTAGAACGGTTAATGAAAATGAAATGTAAACCTAGAGGCAAACATGCATTGCTCTTGCACTAACAGAAAAGGATGAATATTGGGACAAAACTTTGGAATAGGCAGCTACCACACAGGCTCCAAAGACAATGAGAGACTTATTTACTGTGATAAGTGTCACCTGTGAGCTATCTAACCCATTGGCTCTCTGGGAAAAGTATAAAGAAGATCTATCGGAAGATATTCTCCATCATTTCAAGTTACAACAACCTGAAGCAGAAATACACCGAATAATTGCCAATATTGCATTCTGTGAGATAGAAGACAAAGTTATATCTTCAACTCAAAGGGATTTGCGTCAATTTGGGATTCCTTAACCAAACCGATCTTCACTTCCAGTAAATAGAGACACCTTGTGAGAAACTAGCTACAATATTGAGGAGGTTGCTGTCGAAGTGCAGATCAATGAGCCACTTTTAAATCAGGAGCAAAAAAACAGCATATGAAATGATCCAAAGAAATGTAAATTCCGCCAACGGTGAAATATTTTTTTGGATGCTGCAGGAGGAACTGGAAAAACTTTTATTATAAACTTGATTCTATCAGCTGTGAGAACCCAGAGAAAGATTGCACTAGCATTATCCTAATCTGGCATTGCTGCTACACTTCTCTGAGGAGGCATAACAGCCCCTTTCACATTCAACTTTTCATGGAATTTGAATTTTAATAAAAATCCAATCTGCAGCATCAAAGGAGGAACCACTGTGGCAAATATTTTGCAAGAAAGCTCAGTTATTGTTTGGGATGAATCCACTATGGCTCAGAGAAAGGCGTTTGAAGGTTTGGATAAAACAGTGCAGGACATTAGGCAAAACAACCAGCACATGGGTGGAGTAACCCTTCTTTTCTCAGAAGACTTCAGACAAATTCTACCAGTGATTAAGAGAGGAGGAGCAGCTGATGAACTATATACCTGTTTAAATAATTCTTACCTGTAGAGTCATGGTCAAAGATTTTCCTTGAATGAAAACAGGGGGGATCAACCTGGTTTCGAAAAATTCTATTATCCTAAGGCCAAAATACTGTCTCCAAAAGTTTTTATTTTTACTTCCACTCTTACATGATATATTGATTTCTTATTAATTCTTATTAATTCAAAGCTAAGAGAAATTTAATTCCATTAGGGAGAAGGATTCCATAATTTCAAACCTCTTTTCAGACATTCACAAGTAATAGAGTTTACCAAAAAAATAGCCCCCATAAAGCGCAAATCTCCGCCAAGGGAGCCCATTCCCCATATTTTGAGTTGGAAAATTTTGAAATGCTTAATGAATTTACAACATTTAGTTGAATATATAATTATACACATTAAGAAATATCTTTTATGCTTCATTTATGTTTGGTTGTGTGTATTACTTTTAATATTATTAATACTAATGTGTGCTTTCGTTATCCATCATTTATGTGTGTTAATATAAAGTCTGTCTACAGTTATTATTTGTAATTTTATATTCATATTTCTTGTTTTAAAATTTAAATGTGGTTAATATTTTCTAAAGTATTTAGAAACTAAACATTAACTAAAGTTTGGAACTTCCCATATATGACCTTTATTATAAACATAGTAATGAAAAATACTTAATCATATTTATTCGGATATACTAACCAGGTCTTGGTCAAAAACTAGTCGTTCTTTGTAAACTAATATAGCACTAGTGCTCCACAAAATTTTTTAGAAATCGGTTTACTAGTTTTTGAGTATATTTGAATATGAACCAACATCGTCGATCACATAGTTTCCACTTCCTTGTCCGATGATTTTAACATTAACCTTTCTTTTCAAAATTAAAAAAAAGATGATCTTATTTACATTTTAATTTTTAACATTATCTGCACCGAAAATGGTGCGCGCCGAATAGCGCCTGCGCCAGATGGGGTCTGCGCCGAAACGCTCGAAATGAATAGGCTTGCGCCTAAACGGCCGTGCTGTAATGTCCTAGACCCATTATAGAAGAATGTAAAAATTTCTTTACTAAACTTAATAAAAAATCCCAATTAATATTATATTAAGATACACAAACGTTTTATTCGGAAATAATATATATATATATATATATATATATATATATATATATATATATATATATATATATATATACATAGAGAGACAGACAGTGAAAGAACGAGTCAGAGAGACAGAAAGAAAATTGCGGTTAGCCTGGATTTAATCCACATAATCACAATAATATTTATTATCTCTGCAAAACATAAAGTTTGTTGCAAATTTCTAAAAATATTTCTTCCAATTGGGTTAGAAACGAGTAGTTATTAATATAATAAATATGGATGCACATTTTCATTGTCCAACTTGTCACAAAGGAGGAAATGAAACATAGAAATTAACTAAATTAATCAATGATTAACAGCATTACGCTTTTGTGTTTTTTCTGCATGGAGACTCCCTAAAGTCATACCTCGCGTCAGTGGCAGTGACAAAGTCATTAGAAGACAAGCGGAAATTAATTGAGATCTTTGGAACTTGACATTTTAAATGACTACAATTTTTTTCGACCTAAAGAAAATACAAGACTAATCGGGCCAAAATGATTGAATGAAAATTTTAATCATAAGCTCACCAGAGAGAAAATTAGTCAGTTGTAACCATACTATGGGCCTCTTACATGCCATTTTGCTCCATATATGCATGCTATGGAGTTCCCTGTGTTATGTTCTTCCTAAAATGGGTGGTGAAGGACCAGAATTGACTTTTGTAGCAATTCCTGCCTGGTAGCAAATCGATTTGCAATTACAAGCCTCGAGATTCAACGACGGTCCCTGCCTGTCAACACCTTCTTCTGCCTGCAATTTTGGCCATAGTTTTTCGCATTATTGGAGTTAGGCCATTGCTTGTAAATGCACATAGCTGTACTCGTTGAAACACTGCCAAATTCTGCCACCTCCTTCACATCATATGCCTTGGCACGGCCAAATGGAATCACACCTTTTTCCATTCCATGACGTGGCTTTTCCGGCCCATTTTAAGTAGATCTGATTTGCTATCTCCAGATCTTCACGCTTTCCGCGACACAAATAAAGCCTCACTACCGTTTCGATGTAAACTAAGCTACGCCTCTCGGCTGCATAAGGTTTGTACACGCTACAGATGTTGAATTATATTTTTTTTCCCAGGTGAATAACCTTTTGTTGGGGCTAACCAACATGCACATCTATAAAAGTTGTTTATAAGCTCAAATATTCGTATTCTTTGACAAATGAATGTAAGAAAGTATGGGTTTCTTTCATATATCAATGAATTCCACATTAAGTGTAAAGCTTTCATCTCACTCAGTTGAGTAATGTCCAAGAACGAGTTTCACTTACTTAAAATTTCTATTCCTTATTGATGGATTTATGAAGAATTAGTTCATCTTATTACTTTTATTTAAATGTGCAATATAGCCAAATCGAAAATTTTACTTAATTAGCCATTGAGGTAGTTTTATTTTTATTGATTAAATAAAAAAAACATATTTTCTAAGAAAAAGATTCCGATTTCGTATGCAGACGAAGACTCAAGGAGAAATTGCACCCTCGAATAATAGATGCATGAAATTTGTAACTTAAACCGTTTAAAATTGAATTTAAGTATGAATTCAAATGAGCCAAGGAAAAAAGAACAACTGAAAAATCGAATAGACCTGTGTACCTTTTAACTAGTTACCACTGAACTTTTGCTCTCAAAATGGGTGGGAAGAATTAACTTTTAAGTTTAAATTCAATGCGTCATTAAATGATGCCTTTGGAAATGTTCCCCAAAATATAAAATATCTAAAGTTGCATTATTAAATATTTTTCAAAGCCGGTCTTACTATCTTATCTGAAATGGTGTAGCGGACATGTAATCGGTCCTGGAACAGTAAACAAGGTGATAATTTGAATAATTACAAAAATTGTGAATATAAAAAACATCAACCACCAGCGTGAATTGAAACAGGAAACTCAGATGTAAAAGGCAAGTAATGAATTCAGGTTCCATCAACCTTTTTCACCTAGTATCCATGTTGGCTGCCAATACACTTGTAACTTCTACGTGGATAAGAATATCTGCATACCTTAAATGATTTGTATGGTCGCTAGAAAAATCTACCCGAACAGATGTTTTCTGTATGTGCTCCCTAATCTGCTTTTCTATACTACGGTGGGTCTCACAATATTTAGGTGTTTTGCATCTCATACACTAGATACTTATTCCTTGTTCCGTGAATCCTCTTGATTCGGTTTTAGTCTGCGATCAATTTGCCTGCAGAATGCACCAAATTTATGTTGTTGTTAACTCTGAGGTTGAATATGGCTGCCAAAGGACTTTATGGGACCAATATCACACGATTAGAGGATATCCTGTTATCAAGTCCTGGAACTGATATTTTCGGCTTTCTCTTTAGCTCTGCAGATTGTTGCTCTTCGATATTGGAGTGTCTCAAATGCTGTATGAATTTTCATCCAACAGGAGGAGATCTAACACTGAATATTTGCCTAAGACAGACTGTATTAAAGGAAATAATATACCCTAAAACACATCCTATATTTTATTATTTGTAAATAAATATATTGTATTAGCATTCAGCATTAAAAGCTTAAGTAATGATTTAAGTAATTAAAATGTTATATCGTTTTGTTTATATATAAAATGTAATTAACTACACCAAGGGTTGAAATTGTTCTACAGTGGCCTGATTGTACTTTTTGACGCCTCTGCAAGCCTAGCTCTTTTTTAGCAAACACCCCAAATGACTTTGACCATCCTTATTCTTGATAGCTACAAGATTGCTAGAGACTTAACTAATACACTCATTATTCTCATATTTAACTAAATAGAGGTTTCCATTTAAACATCGTTAATTATTGTCAACGGAGAAAAGATATAGGTAAGAATAAAAGAAAGGACAAATGCAAATATAGGATAGCAAAATATATATACTGAGACACTGAAAGCCAAACTAACCACGTGATAAGGAATATGTGAGGTTGTCTGAAGAGAGCATGCATCAATTATGAAGATTAGGGAGAGAATCCACCAGGTTAACCAGCAATCTCGCTGCAAGATTAGCTCTTACAAGGTAGCTAATATAAACTCTTTCAAAACAAGAAAAGAAAAGGTATTGTCTTTGCCAAGAAATTTTGAAAAAAATGGTAAGGATAGAGAACATATCGATTTTCTACGTTCACACAGCATTGAACCCCACAAAGTAGTCACACGCGAAAGGAATTGGTACTGATACCGGCCTCGATTTAATTATTTCCTTACCTTTGCTACTGTTAATGAGAAAGTGTGTCCTCGCCTAAGGAAAGGTGCTTGAAAAAAGAGGACATTATATAGAGTCAGTTCAATAACTATGTGTTTTAGGATAAAAATTGAGAGAAGTAATCATTATATTGCAATTAACTTGGCAATTCCTTTTCTCTTTTACAACGCTTTGCTCTGTCTTATCCTTTCTTTCTATTCTCCTTTATCTCTAGGAAATTACCCTAATTTTTTCAATTTAGTAGCCACCATTACCTCGCTGCAATGCAAAGGATTTTTTTTCTAAAACTATCAGGTAAATATAAATAATACAGATGGGAACCATTTAAATTCTTATTACTAGTAAAAAAAAACGAAAGATAAGCTTTGTACACTGACAGCGGCCAGTTTTTGCGACCGTATTGGCATTACACGTTTAGTTCAGGTTAAAAATATTAGGTAAATTTTTACATTCGGTATTCAACAATTAACTTTTAAAAGATGATTAATCCATAGACAATAATAAATACAGTAAACTACAATTTATTGTGGCTGAATGTTAAAATTAATGGAAAAATCTTAATGTCCAACATAAGTAAGATGTTTAATTTTAAAGAAAACAATTTTAAATTTAGGAATTAGGTAAAATCAGACTGGCACATTATATATGAATAATTAAACTGATGAACATAATAATATAAGTTTTAATTCAATATGTCGGATCCATCCCAGAGTGCAACGTTTTTCATCAACTATAACTTTAAAATTCGGAGACAGATCACCTTATATATATAACACACAAATACCAACAAATAATATCGGACATTTTAGGTATTAATGGATATTTTTTCTTTCTAAATGTGTTTCTTCTATATTTCTGTTTTTTTATACCAACTTTTTTCTCTTTATGATAAATGTTATAAAATTTAAATATATATGGACGGTACAATATAGAAAAAATGGTAGGAAAACCAAATAATACAATATCATCATTAATTTTAAGTTCAAATTTTAAGCACAATAGTAACAAGGCCGTTTCAGGCACAACGTTTAAGGAGGGATCTGTAAAAACGTAGTAAAATAACAAAAATTGAAAATGATGGAAGATATACAGGGTGGTTCAAAGTCATTCTCCTGTGCAAAAGGCTCAATAAAGTTTTAATATAAGTGAAGCTTTCTTTAAAATATTGCACTTTCTCTTATGGTAAATGCTAGAAATGTCTCCTAAATTCAGGAAAATGAGTCTGCACAAATTATCGCTACATATTATCGAACACATTCTAAACGAAGGAAAAATTTTGGAAGAAAATTTCGCATCTTTTCAATGTAAGATATCTTTTAGGACACAACATATATTTACTCCAAATGTAGCGAAAATTAAAGACTTTTCTGCTATTGCAAAGAAGACCCGAATCTGGATACCAGATGGGAACTAGCCACATTTCTTTACGGTTTGATCTCCCTCAACTGGAAAGGTAAAGTTTCCTTTTGACAAGAGCGAACATCATGATATTACGCCTCCCTATTGTAAGGGGGGAACAATGACCCGATTGTGATATGTTAAGGTTTTGAAATTATTGAGAGAATGGATGGCAAACATAAACTTTGGAACAATAAGGTATCGACTATTAAATTTTTGATGTCATTATTCCAGCTACAGCCGGAATCAATTTCCATAAGTTACTTTGGTGTAGCGACGCAAAAAGTATGGTTTGCTTGTGGAACAGTGATAGTTCTTGAGTATATTGACTATCTTCCACCCTAGCCACTATCCAAAATTTGTTAAGGTGGTCCCTTTGTTTCCCATTGAATTTTCAATTAAACAAAGTATTATGTTTCATGCAAATGCCTTTTATAAGAAGTATTGTACCTCTATCTAAGATTTGAAAGATGCTAGTTGACTAATTTATACGTTAATTATTTTTATCTCCATGCTCTCTACTATGGATGACTAGTGTATGTTATAATGTAACCCCTCGATTGACAATTTACAGAAGAATGGAGCAAGACATATATAAAACAAAAAGATTATTAACAGTTGATCGAGAATACCTCCTAACTTTATCCCAACCTTAATTTTAGAGGTGCGATCAATGACCACTTGTAACCATGGAATAATAAAGGAATTGATGCTAAAACTTGTGATAATCTAGATTTTTTTTAGGTAATTCTGTTCGCTAAACTGCCTGAATTAATTAGCTATAAGCTCCTTAGCCTAGTGTTATTTCTATTTCAAAAGGAACTTTGCTTATTAACTCCAATGAATTGTTCAAAGACCTCATCTACCTGACTTCATAGATTACAATCCATTTCATTCATGCAAACAAGTTATGCTGGAAGACTTTGTGCTTGGTTGCGGGGAAAATTAAGAAATTGAAGAATACGCCAATGTTTGAGGATAGTAGGAATTGGAAAACAAGGAAATTAATTACAATAAATGAAATGTGATTAAAATAATCCTAAGAGTGCTGAACAAAAATTTCAATCACCGTTTTTAACCATATAGTCCCTCCAATTGGTATAGTTATTCGTCCTAAAAATGCCTAGGGTCAATTTTGGACGAATAAGACCACTCCAATTTGTTCTCATAGAACAAATTGTTGTAGATTAAATTTAGGAAAGTCAAGAAATAGTCACATTGAGCTAGGTCAGTGCTGGCGCTCTTACACCACTCAGGTAATTAACTCAATCACCTTTCATATTAAAAATATAGAAGAGCATTATCCTATCCCAGGATCTATTATCAATCTATGTATGTTGTAGAATTTACTCACCTCCTACAAAATATTCATATCAACCTTGCCTTCGAAAAGTCAATTTCGAAGATTCTAGAGGCTTTTTTATTGAGGTAATTATTATAATCCAGTTTTAAAGATATATAGGTAATATATATATATATATATATATATATATATATATATATATATATATACATATTTTATATGTTCACGTCCCCCAATGTCAAACATAAAAGAGATTTCATGATCTATGTTTACCTCACATTATGCATATCTATGATCCATCAAGTTTTACTAAAGGATTTCTCAATACGGAATTAAATTAATAATCTTGATTACCATTACCATTCACAGAGTATAACATAGAGCAAGGAACTAAGCTTTATTGAGTCTAGTCAAAAATAATAAAGGTATATGAGTTTAATGGTAGCAAACCCTTACAGGTTCACAACATTGATCTTAAACGATAAGCAGAACAGACAAACCTTTGCTTGTGCGATGTCAAAGTCCGTCGACCTGGATTTAAACTAATACCCAGATATTAAATCACCAAGGGAAAGTTTAAGGAAACTAAAACAGAGAGGGAAATCAAAGTTTAGCTACCATTCAACTTAATAAGGTCAAATGGGGTAAGTTTAATCCAACCAAATTAACTTAATTATTCTTCTGACAAGGCCAGATACCACGCCGAATAAAATGGATTACTGATTAATAATAACCTGACTAAACTGTAATAAAATGTATGTAAAATGAATATATATTAACCAAATTCTAAAAAACAATACAAGGAGAATAAACATTGAAAAAAAAACCAGTTTTGAAAACAAGGCAGATTCTTACCGAAATAAACCTTTTCCAAAAGATAATAAATGAATGGTAGTGGCATTATGGAAAGACTATAGCAAACAAAATAATAATAAATATTTAAAAGAGTTAATCTTGATAATATCTAAAACAATGGAAGAAAAAGATCTGTGATAAAATAATTATACAAACTGTATGTTCTATAAAGATTAGGAAGAACTGATTTTGGGAACATCAGAAACCCACATATACGCGATTTACATTGACATTTCTCGAAAGCGATTTTATAAAAACGACTTTCCTTCGAGAATCTCAATCCAAACTCGCAAAATGACCTTCCTTTAAGGTGTCTAAGAAGAAACTGGTCTCCTAGCATTTGAGTGCGTTTGCTTAAGCCCTTTGACTTGTATTATCCTTTTATAATAAAACTAATTAGGATGAAAAATTTCGCAAACTAATCTTAAATTAATAAAGTGGCATCTCACTCATACACATAAATTAAAGGAAGACCGGCTATTAATACAACGGTTATTTCTTTTTAACTAATCTTCCATGCAAAAAACTTTGGTTTATATATTTATCTGCGTCTCTCTTCGTGTATCTTTAATGGACTCTTTTAAGCCCCTTACTTGCGTTTTCTGCTTCCAGAATTTCGAAACATATTTCTGGCGTCTCGATTTTGAGATGTTCTCTGCTCTTCACTGGGAAATCAGAAGCCTTTCTCCTTGTCACAGGACTAAACATTTCGTTCGTTTGTATGAGTATATCTATATATATATATATATAAGTGCACAATCGAAATAAAATAGAGAAATATATAGGCATGCAGAACTGAGGAAAATATAAGATTAAACGAGGATTAAATAGAGAGAAATACGTAGGAAAAGGACAAATTTCAAATAACACGATCACGGCTTGGCGCTGTGAACGAGGATATATGAAGTGAACTATCTGGGCACGCCGTTGGCGATACCCAATGAGGGTTAAGCTGAGATGAAGGCAGCGATTCCTTGGGCTGTTTGTTCTTGATCCGTTGCTGCATTGGCACGGATCAGTCTGTTCTTAATCTTCTGCTGCATTGGCACGGATCAGTCTGTTCTTAATCTTCTGCTGCATTGGCACAGGTCCGTCTGTTCTTGATCTGCTGGTGCATTGGCACGGATGCAGCTGTTTTGGATTTGTTGATGCATTGCTGGGTGCGTCTAAGTGGAATTAAGACCTACTCAATAAGAAAATGAGAAAAATTTGGTTGCAGAAGGAGGAAATTTATCAGTTCATTATGAAAATATGGAGAAATGAAACTCCAATGGAGGTCTGCAGAGAAAGGTTGTTTAATATTATGAACCTGAGATATTCGCGAGAGAGTGAGTGAGTTTAATAATGCGATAACGATTATATTCCAATTCATAAAAGAGATTGGGATAGACTACTAATAATTTATTAGCATCCTTTTCTTTCACTTACTAATTTATGTATTGTTTTTATATATTTATTTTTCATTTTTTTAGTAGTTGGGCCTAGATCTCGGCAAGATGTGGGCTTAAACGTGGGCCTAGATTTGGCGTCTAGAGGTATGGCTAGAGGAGGACCGGACTCGAGATGGGCCCTATATTGTGGCTTAAGGGTAGGCCTAGTGGTCCTTCTTCAACGCGTAAGGCTGTACTGGTTACGGTAGAGGGGGTTTCCAGAAATCTTGGCTCTGTCACAAAAGATGCAGATCCTGGCCTCCTTTCGACGATTAGTAGGACCTAGAAAAGAAATCCACTTTTCGCTCTCCTCTTTTTGCTTCTCAGTAGGGACCAGCAGTTTTGGGGAGTGAAAGGTCACTTGGAAATCTTCTGGTCTGTGTGCGTCGCTGCATAAGTTCTAATACCAAACATTAACGTACCAAAAATAAAAACTTAAAAGGTATTTAAAACCGTGTGTTAGCAAACACATCAAGGTAAAATTACTGTCTACATCCATATTATCAAAAAGTCCCCCGACCTTGGATTTGGGGCGAACAGCCCCACTCTGAGAAGTGTAAGGCTCCCCTTCAACAATCTTTGTAGTACAAAGATGCTTTCCCTTTGCAATCTTTGAATACACCTTTGGTTTGTTCTGCCACTGGAATAGAGATACCTCCCACCTTCTCTTTACCAGGAGCTGCCTCATGAACCTCTCGAATTGATAGAAGTTTGGAGGTTTCCTTATTACCTCCTTCTATAGAGTTACCTGCTGACGATTTTTCGTTAACAACAGGTCTCCTTTTTCCTTTTCTATGGCCTCCAAAGACCATGAAGAGGGAGAAAATGGTACCTCTTTGAGAGGTAAGATTGCAGTGTCATTCATTGGTATCCCAGATACCGAATTGATCCAAGGATAGGGAAACTTTGGTCGGCTTTATGGTCCCTATGACGTTTTGTTGGGTACTTTGTTCTATCTTCTCCCAATGGCGATTTTTGGCACCATGGGGGTGGAGCGATTGGAGCCCCCTGTTGTTGTACAGATGGTCATGGAGCTGCCACAAAAATAAACGGTATTATCTTGCCTGGGCGCGAAACTTGTGATGGTGCAAGACAACAAAGTATTTGAGTCCACCCGTGTCAAAATTCTCCAGAGGTAACCTCGCCGATAGTTGACCCTTTGACGGCCAAAATACCTCTTCAAACTTTGAGCAAGACTTGACGGAAGTCGATCCTCCGGCTTCGGAGCCAGGTCAAATGGCCCTAATGTAGTAGCTTCGGGGAATAAAAGGTCCGCTTCCTTTTCGGAAATCGACCAGGCCAACAGTGGCACGTCCCGCTTAGGGGTACGCTAGTGAGGACATCAATGAGACCAAACTTGCTAGTGTGGTGAGCGGAGCCTCGATAATGTCAGGGGTAATGATCGAGGGACAAACAGGAGATTTTGTGTCTACCGCCTTCAAATGCTTTGTGTGACTCACTCCACTAATGGTAGAATGTTTGGTAAATGGCACATGTTCCATCCGATGATAGCATTCGCTAGTTTAATAATTATAAAGCCGAAGTTCACCCCTTTGTACGACAGGAACATTCTTGTGAATGCGGTAGGCTCTTCTGAAGCGTTCATTATTAGTGCTGTTCGGCGGACATTTAATGGCTCGCCGCTGAAAGTAATAACGCACTCTACAATGGTGGTCAATAAAACCTAAATCATGGCTAGTTCGATGAACTGCCGAATAAAAAAGGGGATAATTTCGAACATGTGATGAGAAATTAGAACCAAGGTCAGGCGGCCAACCGCTACACTCTTTGTCAAGTTGAATCGTGACTATCTCCCTGAGTCAGTGCGTCCCATTTCGATTGGTGTCGCAACCGCCTCAATACACTTGTGTCAACCTCACGAAGGTGCTACTACTGCAACATCTTCGGCCTCAACAATCACTTATATGGCCACAATACACAGCGGACTTTGCCGCTTTAGATTATTCTATTTTTAGGAGCTTAGTGAAGCACTGCAATAGCAGTGAAGATGTATTTGACTGAAAGAACTTTTAAAAATAAAGTCAAAAGATTTTCATAAATATGGTATCTTAATGTTAATAGAAAGAAATACCCATAAGCAGAAACTGCTGGAAATTATATAGAGTTGCTGCAAAACGCTTTGTGCGTTAGAATTGTCAATAGCTACTATTCCTAGGTCACAAATTTGTATTTGAAGAGGCCTACTACTTTTAAAGAGCCAGTTGATTTACAATAGTTTTTTTTCAATAACCACTAACAGGTCGAGAGAAATAAAATCTTTGGAACAAGTACTTGATGAGATATGATGAATATGACCACTATATACATAATTCAATACTAAACACCCGAAAATTCCACAAATTTATGAGTATTTAGAATGCCAATAAATACAGTGATGATAAAGCTTAAGTAAAGTTTGTGCTTAGGGCCTGTAGAACGTCTGTCGATAATTTGTAACAAATATACTCGTATACAATTGAACCTTATATTGACCAATGGGCAATAAATGATAAATAAATTCGTCTTCTCAAAGAGCTAAGTTTTAAATCTAAGTCAAATCAAGAGGCAGAGTTGGAATTATTCAAGCGATTTAATGAACAGTGCGTAAGGATGCCCTGATAGGAGAAGAATATCTTGTAAATGAGCTTTCAACGAATTTCTTTTTGAATCTACATAATTTAATCATTTAGAGAATAGTTGATTTCACTAATTCTTGTTGTTTTCCCATTTAGATATCCTTCCAAACATTGAGAGCTTGGATTTGTATGTAGTTAATACTTTAAAAATCTAGAGGAATTAAGAAATACAGTACCTTTTAATAGTTACTGAATTCATCTGTTCAGAAGGGATTCATCACATTCCATATAAATATTTATTTTAGTGAATTATGATCATAAACTAGCAACTTTTGTGAGGTCTCCAAGTGAGCTAACTGGTGTTTGATTTTTTAGTATACAAAAGAAGCAAGTTTTTCATGAAATTTTGGAAAGGATAAATAAAATGTGAAAATTAAACTTTCTCTATAATTTTGAAATCAGGTCATTCACATGACCCATATATCAAGTCAATATGCCAAACAATGAGTCATGCATGTGCTATCACTCAACTGATGGACATCTATGGAAATTTCTTTGATATCCAAATATATGCCAATCGTTTCTTTCGATTCCCAAACTCTTTTCAGGAATTTTCTCAAACTCTTTCACTTTTGATATGTGTATTAAGTGCATTATATATATATATATATATATATATATATATATATATATATATATATATATTAAGGATTATAGTTGAAAAGAAAAATATGGAAACAATCCATAACCGCCTGAAGGTATATTCTAGGCTGTAAAAAATAGTCCCATAACAAGACACAAGACGTACACAAACTTCTCTTAACGGCAGAAGCTTAGGATAATTTGCAATTCCAGTGTTTAAATTAAGAAAAGTTTTATTATCACGAGAAATACAATGCCACTAATATATGAGACAGGAATAATATACATTATTTGTGGTTTGATACCATCGCATTTAGGAATTAATATGCTGTCGGCAATACGAGTAAGTGCCATATAGGTAAACAAATAAGGAATCATAATTCGTCCTAAGTTTTGCAAAGCTGGGAATTATTTTGGTCCAGAAAACAAAATAAACATATATCTTTTTTGTGTAATTTGATCAATATTTAAAATACGCTTCTAATTAATAGACATTTTCACATTGTAACTGCTAATTCCAGAATGCTCTGACCTCATAAAATACCCTTTGACCTTTGGCATCCCATTAACGCTCAATAGAAACAACTTAATTGTAAACGCCCGAGTAAATTTTCTTGCACTAAATTGAAATTTGTATAAAATTCCATGAAATAAAATATCAAAGGACGCTGTTATTAGAATTTGAACCTGGAATAATCAGAGGACCACTCACAATTACAATACTATAATCATCTCAAACCAAACAGACTATAAACATCACTCATGCTGTTCCTCCTCCTTAGGCAAACACAAAGTCTAATGACAATATTCGCAAATGTTTAACCCTGGAGAGAGAGAGAGAGAGAGAGAGAGGGGGAGAGATCATATCGTCACTCAGACACTTCTTCTAACCATCTACCTTGTTGTTTTCTGGTAGACATTTGTTTGCATCCCGGACCATCGTGAAGTGCAACCAAATAGTTTTATAGACAAATTAATGACATTAGAGATGATTTCTGTTGCGCCTAATGATTAAAGAAACATGTACAAAATGTTGAGTAGATAGGATGTTTCAGCTTTGTCCCAATGAACTCTTTGACAGCCAAAGTCAATTGAAAGTGGAAGACTGAGTGAGCTGTAATATTTCATATGCAAGGTAATCGATGAGTGCAGGAAAAATGAGGACGTCGAAAACCTCGTTTAATGTATCGTTTAAGTAGTATAGATGTAGTTCTAATACTAATGCTAGTGCCACCACTATTACTACTATCTATAGTTTTAAAACTACTATGAGGAAGAAGAAGAGTCCTTGAAATACTACGATTTTGACCCTATTACTACCATACATAATATTTATTATACCTTATTTATCTTATGAAGTACAGCAACAATGCAGAGGACAGAAGAAGAATAAAAATAGTATAATAATAATAATTTAAGATCTTTGTACTCGTTGGAACTGGCAGTGGTAAAGAAGATTGAGATGAACCATATTCCTCCTGCTATAATTTTCACGGATATTTTATTCGTTCTCCTAAATCTGCCACACCACCCACAAATTCTCCCATATTGTAACTTTTTACGAGATCTTAGCTTTGCCAATATAATTCTATGATACTACTATATTTTTAAACTGTCCAAGTATGTTTTCCGATAATTTACCATAATATACTATTCCCACCCACTTACGGTAATAGAACATAGTACATAGTATCCTATTGTCGGCATTACTAACGAAATCTTTTGGTGTAGGGATTTTTTCAGTGGTAAAGAAGATTGAGATGAACTATATTTCTCCTGCTATAATTTTGACGGATATGTTATTGGTTCTCCTAAATCTGCCACACCACCCACAAATTCTCGCCTCTTATCACTTTTTACGAGATCTTAGCTTTGCAAATATAATTCTATGATACTACTATATTTTTAAACTGTCCAAGTATGTTTTCCGATCATTTACCATAATATACCATTCCCACACACTTACAGTAATAGAACATAGGTGTAGGGATTTGTTCAGCTTGTTAATGGGAAGTAAAATGGCATACAATAAAAAACCATTGCTTCAGTATAATATTTTAATTCAAATGGAATAAGTTACAACACCCTATTGTGTAAACACCGAATTATTTAATACAATATTACCTCCTGTATGTAGTTAATAATCGTTATGCAAAAATAAATATTGGGTGAAAGCAAATAGATCACAAGTTGATGCTCAAATATCACACTGGTTTTGCACGTTGGAAAGTTCAACAGCTACGTTCTAAGTTTGGAAAATTCAGCAACCATAACATTTCGCTGTTTTATATGTCGATTTGTAGATGATGTACAATAATTTTAGCGTATGAAATACATTTACAAAATCATGAGGATAGATAGTGTAGTAGAGCATATGATTGTCTGTATCGACTTATCGAAGTTAAGTGGGTAATTGCCATGACAATAATATGCACTATAAAGCTCAGACAAACATAGATTTCTAGTTAATGTTGGAAGTTTTGATTAACGACTTCATCAAGAACTTCCTCAACTAACTTCAAGCAACTAATAATTAAATTTGAAATAAATATTTAATTGCAATAAAGAAAATAAGGCTATAGCTAGAACAAAATGAACTCATTGAAACTTACAATCAAAGATTGAGCTTAAAAGACCTTCATGAAACTTTCAAATTCACAGAAAACTCAATTGAAATTTTATATTCGATAAAGCAAAATTCAAATAAAGATTAGAAAATTGAAACAGTTGTGGTGATTCTTGAATCTTTTGGTAGAAACAAATGATCATTCAGAAAATAGGCCGAACCCCCGTTTAATATTTTAAATTACATCTCAATATTAAATATCATTTTACAATTTTAGTACTATACTATTTCAAAGTTTAAAAGATTTTTTTCATGGGGTAGTATTTACTACTAAAAAATTGGCGTTTTAAACTTTTACCGGATTGACGTTCAATCAAGTGAGAAATCAAATCATAGATACTAAAAATAATAGGAGATAGTTGAAGAAATTAAAGTCCAGGTGAAGAGATAATCTAGCGTTGATTTATTTTTTCTTCTTTATTAAATAGAAAAATTCTGTTGGTTTACTTCCGTGCTTTTGCTCTTTATTGACTTTCTCATTTTATAGTTCACTTTTTTGTCACTTCTTCTGAATTTAGGTGTATTTTCTATATAGCCATCTAATATTTTCCAGTAAGTAATTAACATTCAATGTCTTTCGTCTTTGTCTTGGAATGTCGGTTCATTTTATTCAATTTTCGCTATTTCTTAAAATCTGTTGGGTTTTATCGTGTAGAGGATGAGGTTTATCTCATTCATTTTATATTTTTTTTTATTCTTTATTCTTATATTACCCTTCTTCATTCGGTCTTTCTGGAGTTTGTGATTAACTTCATAATTTTCATTTCTGCTTAAAAATTTCAATATTGAGTTGGTTAGTTCAGGATACAGAAGTCCTTTCATGTTTATTTCTTTTCCTTGCCTCCTTTTGCTCACAAGATTCGAGAAACAAATGAAGTCATGAACTGCAGAAGTACAAGGTAATAATAGCTGTCTTTTAAATAAAAGCCATAAGTTTCCTTGAATGGTTATAAAGAAATGCAAGTATTTTTATAGAGTTAAAATGTAGAAGCAAAACAGCTCGTCTTAGGCAGTCGAAATAACGAATATAAACGCGAATTTAAACTTCTGAATGTGTCTTCTGGCAAGACAGTTTCAAGTGAATAAATTTTATAAATTCTTCAAAAATTCGGTAAAGAGACTGATCTAATTCAGTATTTGTTATATTTATATCTTTTAAAGTCTCAACGTATTTCTGGTGCAATGAATATAATTTGCATATGCTAATTTCACTTATCAACTAATATATATTTAATATATTTTTGTGATAAATGTACAGATAATTTACATATTTTTTTAAAAAATACCAAACATAAATTGCCAAAATATAAATAATAAAGCCTTTTAAATTATCAAACATAATAGTGTGGATATATGTAAACTCAATAGTAAATAGTAAAAGCGATATCCACCTTATTGAGATACATTATACGGCTTTCTCCTTGCAAGGGAAAAGTAATTTCTGGGAGCTTCAATTTTTCTAAAAACAAATTTCCATCTTTGGCTATAAATATTCCCGATGTTGCCATCAACATATTTTCCAACGACCCGAATCTAACTTGTTATTGAGTTATTGATGTGTCGTTGAAAAATATACTTGCCCTTGACAAAAAAATATTTACAATATTTTTTAACTTCAGTAAATTTGTTAGTTCTTTTCGAAATTCCGTATTGCAAATTCAAATGAATTTTCTGTACGATCAATATTAGAAACATTATTGCCAACTAATTCTTCATACAGTAAACATTTACTTAATGGTAAATAAATCAGAGAGGCCATTTTGGATTTTAAAAATCGGATCATTTGCTTGCTAATGCTGTATATAATTCAATAAAGCGTGAACATTAAACTTTCGCAATGATTTTTAAGTTCCAACACAATAAATCGTATTATAAGAAACTACATGAAACTCTCATTGTAGGATAAAAACTTTTCTTAACTTAATGACTCTATTTCGATGATATGCTTGTAGAGATCTTGCTTTAAACACCAGTGATAGTTCTTTATAAAACCTTCTTTTATGTTGCCTTGTCACGGATGTAGGGATGTTGAATTTTTAATCTGTCCAAATTCCGATTACTTAAGTTCGAGGGAGCATACCCTGATAGTATTTTCCCTCATAATTATAGAAAATGATTGACATTGAGAATGCATTAAACTTTTCAAAGTGTTTTGGATCAAATATCGTTAGCATTCCTGTAATTCGTAGAAAATATGTTACCTAACCAATGTTGGTCATACAGAACGAGGTGGATTTGAAAAAAGACATTTAGCTATAGTAAACCTTTGTTAAAGTTTGATTTTAAGATATTATTATTTAAAAACTGAGCCTATTTTTGTATAACTCATTTTTTAAACAAGTGGCCTACCAAACTTTGAAGCCTAAGCTAAAGCATATTCTTAAGTCTCATCTGTATACACAGATGCTTAAAGGTAAATTTAGCTAAAATTAATTATATTAATATAATATTCGGTTCACAAGAAAACAAAGATGAGAATATGATGAGATTGTATAATTAAACCGTATTGCTAAAATATTATTTTGAGAGTTTTTTCGAGTAAACTACATTTTAGCCCATTTCCAAGTATATATATTTTAGCTTTTAATATATTTTGCAATGAAATTCTTCCTAATTTAAAGAAGTCCTCTTGCTCATCAGAATATGGGGTAGGAATTCTAGCATTTGCCAGAAAATGGCGCTTAGAATCCGTAGAACATAGAGTGGGGATGACAGTATTGAACACTTCGCTTTATTTATATTCCTCTTCCACAGTCCATTTAACAAAAATATATATTGTATATTTTTCTAAACGATTTAAGGAATTGACTTTCTTATTAGCTTCCTTAACCCGACGTTCTTTATAAAGGTGTGGTGACAACCCAACGATGTTTTCCTGTTTTCTCATAGGCAAATCTAATTACTTGCTCTACAGGCTAGAGATAAATAATTAGGTATTTTGCTAAGTTATTCGCCTATCAAATGCAGATCTTATTCAAAATCACGGAGAAAAGATGCCTTTGCATAGTAGTAGAGAGATTCCCATTCGAATCTTTGTCCATTACAACTCTTCATTTCAGTCTGCAATAATAGCTATAATGGACAAAAAATGTTTTAAAGATACCTATAATGGTTAATACAAGAAAGAAGACATTACGAAGTGACAGGCGAAAGTCTTCTTTCTATAAATTTAAAAGAAAAATACCGAAAATTCTAATGCATTTTAGAAAACATATACTTCTTTTGTCAAATTGTGTTCCATTAAATTGCATATCCGTATTTTACATACGTTTTCTCCTATTATGCCACCTAATATTTGTTTTTTTTATAATAACTTTACGGGTTGGAAATTTGTTTTATGTTTTGTATGTAAAAAGGTTTCTCAATATCAAATGAACGAAGTTTCAGAACATCTTTCTGGATTTTGGATCGTCAAATGGCACATTTCTGCCTCAATCTCAACCTGTCTATCCTCCTCCTTGGCTTTATCTTAATCTTGTTCTTCATAGAACTTGGCAAGGTAATCTCACTCATAGAAGACAACTAAATGTCTCTTTTAACTGTTGAAGGTTTTTAAAAAAGCTTCTGGTGACTGTGAATTTAAAAAAAAATTCCAATATTGCCCTCTGTCTTGCCTCTTTTATAAAGGTACTACTTTGCTTCAAATTTGTGAAAGGCAGTTTACATCTAGTGTTTAAACCCTGTATATTTTCAGGATGTTGCAAATTTGAGGAACTTCCACGCCCAAAATTTTCTCTAAATTATTTTCTTTTATTCTGAGAAAATCTATTTTTTTCCGAAGGCAAAACCAGAGGAATTTGTGCTATGACTAATCAATAAAGTAATAAAATTACTGACCTAAAAATGCTTTTATTTTCTTCTACGTTTAAATTAAATTGGAATCAGAGAACATTTTTCTTTTCACGCATTTTGGGTTTAGTTAATGTTTTCTTTGTTTAGATTCTAGATTATGCTCAGAAATTTCTTCCTCTCTAATTTACAATTCTCTGTACCTTACTACGTAATATTTCTTTTATTGTTTGTGTATGTATAGTGTGATACAACGGTTTGAGGCCACTTAATTTCAACCCCTATCACATGTTGTTTAGAAACACGTTGCTACCCACGTGCATCTTCGCCTTGAAGCCGGGCGCGTTATCACCACACCTGAATCAATTTTTTAACCAAGGAGGTTCATCTCCCCCCGTTTCGCCCCATGCCTCGACCTCACCAGATTGAGTTAGGCTTATGGGCAGATAAGGTATTGATCTCAGGCGTGGCTGGGCATTCCCTCGAAGCCCCCACTCCATTGTCACCTACGCCAAAGGGAATGCTCGACTATTTATATGGAAACTTTACCAATAAGAGCAGATTCAGATCCAGATTATCTTCGCGGGACATCCCGCCGATCCGTTCTCACCTTGTGCAACAGGGCCCTCTACCTCGAGATTCTCCATCTTTATCCAAAAGAGGACAATATCCCTTGAGTGCCAAGGTTCGAGCCTTTAAGACATCAAGTCCACAAGGCCCACCCTGTTATTCAGAAAGAGAACATCGTTAGAACAGCCATTGTTCTTTGAGCCTGTTGACAAGAAACGGTTCTCCCCCTTCCCCCCTGTTGTTCAGAAGAGAACAACATTAGAACAGCCATTGTTCTTTGAGCCCGTAGACTAGAGACGGTTCTCACCCCCCTTGCTCTTCAGAAGAGAACAACGTAGAACAGCCATTGTTCTTCAAGCCCGTTCGTCAAGAAACGGTTCTCATTCCCAAGACGCCACGTCAGGATCATTAAATTCCTCCCCTTCGGCTAGAACTCGCCAGCGGACCGAAGATTCCTTCGCGTCGCCTTCCTCTGCAAAACCACTTTTAATTACGTAAGCTGAACTTACCTTTGAGTATTTAACCCTTTTGCCAACCCTATTCTGTGTTTTAAAAGGTTTAGCGAACCATCTCAGCCCTTTAATTTTTATTTGTTGACCTTTTTAAATCTCTCCCAAATCTTAATACTCGGATTAGCCAGATATTCCCATGACCCTTTCCATTCTCTGTTTATGTAAACATTTTCCGTTTTGTGTGTTGTTGATAGTTTAATTGATAAAACTCTATTTTATTAATGATAGCATTATTATTATCCTTGAGCTCAGTTCCACTTCTTAGGCATATTGAAGATAAATAACATCGGTCAACCAGATAACCACGCACTCTAAATATAATTGAATAGTTCCCTCAACGAATAGTTATATATGGTATACCGTCGAGAGTCCATTCTACGACATATATATATATATGTACTATTTAAATTTGGTATCAAGTGTGTAAGGTTTAACACTATATCTTTGCAAACACTAGGCTCAGTCGAGTAAAGCATAGTGTTATTCGTTATAAGAATAGAGTATAGTAGTTTCCTTTTGATTTAACGATTGCTATCCCCATTTTTTAAACTAAAGATGCTGGAGTAGCTCAAGGAACTGTTATAATAATTTGTTTGTGTTTTTCTTGTGTGATTTTAGTCAGTGGTTATTTAGATCGGGAAACCAAGTACGAATAGGTCAGTGCCCATAATTAGGTAGGCTAATTCTCTAGAAGGCATAATTCTTATTGCAAGGAATTTAGTTGGTTGACTATGGCGCCCCCAAGTGCAAAGATGACTCAGTTCAAAATCTTCAAAGCGCACGGAGAATACTTAGGCCGTTCCGGAAGAGAATTGAAACAGTACGTTCAAGAGGAGCAACGAAAGGAAAGAGAAATCCAACGAGAAGAAAGAGAAAGAGAGAAACGGAAATGACAAGCTGAGCTTCACCATCGGATTGAAATAGCTCGTGTAGAAGCCGAAATACAATCAGCCAGTTCACGATCAGAAGCCCCGCCCAATCTCCCACTTAAGCTCCCTAATTTCAGGGATGGAGAGGATTTCGGAGCATTTTGAGCCCACTTCGAAAAGATCCTCAAAATCAATAACATGGATCTTGAGGCTGAAGGTGTAGTCAGATTACTTCCACTGTTAAATTGTAAAGTGCGCGAGATTTTCATATTTTTACCATCTGAATGTACAATTAACTACAGCACCTTAAAAGCTGAGTTATTGGCCGCTCATAATATGACTCCCGATTTCTACCACCAAGAATTTCGAGGAGGTCGTATTAAACCCGGACAGACGTTCCTTCAATTCAGGTACATTCTTCAGAGGAATTTTAAATTTTGGTTAGAATCCTCAAAGGTTGTTCCTAACTACGAGTTCTTAACAGACTTTGTGTTGCGGTATCAATTTTTGGCGTCTCTTTCGACGGAGATCCACGCGTTCGTCAAGGATCGTCGGTGCCAGACCTTTAAAGAGTGTACCGAAGAAGCGGATGTCTATACTTCAAGGAGAATCGAACTTCTCACCAACTCCCCAACCAGGAAAGAAGAAAGGATTCACGCCCCTTTCCAGGAAAGCTGACGAAGTTTCCGGGCCCCGTAAAACCCCAAAACTTCTTTTCCCAAAATCAACAACGGGACACCAAACCTCCCGTTAAGATTTCTCCTCCATTACTCTTCCCGAAGCGACGAATTATATGCTTCACCTGTGGTGTAGAAAACCACATGAGCTGGTTTGCCCCCAAAATTCTAGGCTTAAAAGCGGACCAGCCCACTAAGTTCACCAGATTAATGCCACCCCGGCTTCCCCGGTGGTGCAGACCCAAACAGCAACTTCTCCCCCTCCGTCGAGCCACCAGGTAAATTTTATTTTTGACAAAAGTTCACCGGGAACTTTGAAATTTGAGGAGGGCAGCGTGAATGACTGCCGAGTATCGACTCTCGTCGGGGACACAGGGTGCACGTGTTTCATCGTGTCCAACGAGCTACTCTCCCCAGAGGACCCTAAACACAGAAAATTTGCGCTGGTACATGAAAACCTTGGGCGGGCGAACCAATTCCCCGTCGTTAGATGTTAAGTGCAGTGTGAGTATTATGATGGCTGGGCTGAAGTCATTTCAGCATCCATACAATTCTGTTCCGTACTTATAGGACAGAGCCCTCAAGTAAGTTCCGACCCTGAGTCCCAAACCACCCTTCCTTGAGGCCGAGCTAAGAAAGAAGCCCAGGAGCCCGTCCCACTCAGAACCCCGCTCCTGTGCGAACTCTCGAAGACCCTTAACCAGGACTTTAGGACGGCACAGAAGGAGTGTGAATTACTAATACCTTTATGGGATAAGGCCCAAGACAAGGACACAGAGACTGTCCGTGGCCCCAAAGAAAAAAAGTACCCCTGACGCGCTCATGGAGATACGTTCGTAGCACTGGACGAAACATCGGGGCTTAAAGAGGATTACCCCGTGGAGTCCCTTAATTTAATACAAACAGTGTGCATCCAACCTGATGCAGATTACCCTCTTCCTTCCCTACCAGGCGAGTCTTTTGAACCCTTTGACCTGGAAATCGACGCGCAGCTGACACCACATCAAAAGAGTCAGCTACAAGAACTATTATGTGAGTTTCGACGACGTTATTTCAGAGAAGCCTGGATGCGCTACTAGTTTCGAGCATGATATTAAATTAACAACCTTAGAACCCGTCCGTTTAAAATTCTATCCCTTTCCGATTCATTTACGCCAAGCTTTTAACGCCGAAGTTGATAATTTGATTAGTTTAGAAATAATAAAACCGTCCACCTCTAGTTATTGTTCCCCAATCTTCATGGTAAAGAAACCTTATGGCTCTTATCGGATATGCATCGACTTCTGGAACTTAAATTCGGTAACTGTGTTCGACGCCGAGCCCATCCCGTTGGTAGACCAAAACATCCACCTTTTTGAAAACGCCAAGTCCATCTCAGAACTCGATTTGTGCCAGGCGTATTATCAAATTCCCCTCCAGCCCGATGTGAAAGCATATACTGCCTTTGCAACTGAAAAAGGCTTAATGCAATTTAAGCTTCTTCCTTTTGGCCTCGTGACCGCTTGTAGTAACTATAACCGTCTCATGGGAAGGTTATTAGATGGACTTCCGAATGTATCCTTTTACTTCGATAATGTCTACGTCGATACCTGTGAATGGAGTCACCATTTAACCACCCTATTAGCTCTCTTCGAGCGACTGCACTAAAATGGCCTCACCATTGGCCCCAGCAAATGCCATTTTGCCCACGAACCTATAAAATACTTGGATTTCAAAATAGGACAAAGCCAGTTAGGTCCCCAAGAGGAAAAGATTAAGGCAATCGCCGACATGCCCCTCCCGAATACTAAGAAGCAACTAAGATCATTCCTAGGATCAGATTCATACTATTGGCGATTTGTCCCGAATTTCGCTGCAATTTCGGCGCCCCTCAGCTCCCTTTTAAAAAAGAATTCCCCGATCGTCTACGTTGGAATGATGTCGCTGTTTCCCATTTTAATCAGCTCAAGAGTCAGCTCATTTCTCCAACCATTTCAAAGTTGCCCAAACCGGAAAAATCCTTTGGGATTATGACTGACGCGAGCAACGAGGGCATTGGAGGTGTACTCCTTCAATATGAGGATGACGCAACGAGTCATCCAGTTGCATAAGTAGACAAAATGAAGAAGTGCTAACTAACAGTGGCGAAAGTAAACTAATAGGAAATGTCTATAAAAGGTTACGGATAAAAAGCTTAATTTATTTAATCTAAAGACCTTAGATACTGTGGCTAGGAAGACCTTTTATTGACTTCGCGGTGCAAACCCTTGCATGCAGCAACTCAATCCTCAATCTTTGGCGTAAAAGCAAGACGCTTGCTGTAGAGCCACCAACAAATCTGTATTAATATGAAATCTAAATATGACTAAGTATGCTTATACGACAAGAAAGTGGTTATCTGGTTGGCCGATGTTATTTATCTTCAATATGCTTAAGAAGTAGAACTGAGCTCCAGGATAATAATATGGCTATCATTAATAAAATAGAGTTTTATTAATTAAACTATCAACAACACACAAAACGGAAAATGTTTACATAAATAGAGAATGGTAAGGGTCGTGGGAATATCTGGCTAATCCGAGGATTAGGATTTCAGAGAGATTTAAAAAGGTAAACAAATGAAAATTAAAGGGATGGAATGGCTCGCTAAACAATTTAAAACACAGGATATGGTTGACAAAAAGGTTAAATACTCAAAGGTAATGTTCAGCTTACGTAATTAAAAGTTGTTGCGCAGAGGAAGGCGACGCAAAGGAATCTTCCGACAAAGATGGAGGATCTAGAGGTAGAGGGCCCTGTTGCACAAGGTGAGACCGGATCGGCGGGATGTCTCGCAAAGATAATCTGGATCTGAATCTGCTCTTATTGGTAAAGTTTTCATATAAATAGTCGAACCTTTCCCTTGGCGCAGGGGACAATGGAGTGGGGGCTCTAAGGGAATGCCCAGCCGCGCCTGAGAACAATACCTTATCTGCCCATAAGCCTAACTCAATCTGGCGAGGTCGAGGCATGGGGCGAAACGGGGAGGGGAGGATGAACCTCCTTGGTTAAATATTGATTTCAGGTGGGGCGATAACGCGCCCGGCTTCAAGGCGAAGATGCACGTAGGTAGCGACGTGTTTCTAAACAACATGTGATAACGGTTGGAATTAAGCGGCCTCAAACGGTTCTATCACACCCCTCCATTCCGGGGGAAGTTGTCACTCCGAAAAAAAAGAGAGAAGAGACAACGAAAGAACTCCGTTGTGGGGAACTTGTTTTCTTGTACCGACCGTACCTTCATGCACCTAGCTAGTATTACCTCAATACATATGATTATTTTGATCTTTTGATTAGAGGGGAAACTAACCTTTAATACAAACTTAATTATAAAAGGAACATGGAGCAATGAAATGATATAAAATAAGTACGTATGGGACAAAATAATTTATACGTAATTTAATAGTTACAAATATATATACATACGAAAAAAAATAAACATGGAGCGTTACAATATTCAGACCTATACATTAACTAATTATATTACAAGAGAATCTAAATTTAAGTCGTACAAGACGGTATATACTTACATGGAGATCCTAATCCTACGAATACAATTAATCTACACTATTTGGTAACGCATTCCTACTGAGTGCGTCAGCGACCTGGTTATCGGAACCTTTTATATAATTTATCTTAAATTGGCACTCTTGCAAGAGTAAACTCCAGCGCATAATTTGGCCGTTGGAGTGTCGTACATTCTGAATATATGCCAACGGGCGGTGGTCAGTTCCTATCTGAAATTCTTTTCCCATCAAGTACATTTTAAACCTGTCTATAACCCAGATAATTGCTAGAGCTTCCTTCTCTATAGTGGCATATCTCTTTTCGCGTGGTAATAATTGGCGACTAGCATATGCAACTGGATGACTCGTTGCGTCATCCTCATATTGAAGGAGTACACCTCCAATGCCCTCGTTGCTCGCGTCAGTCATAATCCCAAAGGATTTTTCCGGTTTGGGCAACTTTGAAATGGTTGGAGAAATGAGCTGACTCTTGAGCTGATTAAAATGGGAAACAGCGACATCATTCCAACGTAGACGATCGGGGAATTCTTTTTTAAAAGGGAGCTGAGGGGCGCCGAAATTGCAGCGAAATTCGGGACAAATCGCCAATAGTATGAATCTGATCCTAGGAATGATCTTAGTTGCTTCTTAGTATTCGGGAGGGGCATGTCGGCGATTGCCTTAATCTTTTCCTCTTGGGGACCTAACTGGCTTTGTCCTATTTTGAAATCCAAGTATTTTATAGGTTCGTGGGCAAAATGGCATTTGCTGGGGCCAATGGTGAGGCCATTTTAGTGCAGTCGCTCGAAGAGAGCTAATAGGGTGGTTAAATGGTGACTCCATTCACAGGTATCGACGTAGACATTATCGAAGTAAAAGGATACATTCGGAAGTCCATCTAATAACCTTCCCATGAGACGGTTATAGTTACTACAAGCGGTCACGAGGCCAAAAGGAAGAAGCTTAAATTGCATTAAGCCTTTTTCAGTTGCAAAGGCAGTATATGCTTTCACATCGGGCTGGAGGGGAATTTGATAATACGCCTGGCACAAATCGAGTTCTGAGATGGACTTGGCGTTTTCAAAAAGGTGGATGTTTTGGTCTACCAACGGGATGGGCTCGGCGTCGAACACAGTTACCGAATTTAAGTTCCAGAAGTCGATGCATATCCGATAAGAGCCATAAGGTTTCTTTACCATGAAGATTGGGGAACAATAACTAGAGGTGGACGGTTTTATTATTTCTAAACTAATCAAATTATCAACTTCGGCGTTAAAAGCTTGGCGTAAATGAATCGGAAAGGGATAGAATTTTAAACGGACGGGTTCTAAGGTTGTTAATTTAATATCATGCTCGAAACTAGTAGCGCATCCAGGCTTCTCTGAAATAACGTCGTCGAAACTCACATAATAGTTCTTGTAGCTGACTCTTTTGATGTGGTGTCAGCTGCGCGTCGATTTCCAGGTCAAAGGGTTCAAAAGACTCGCCTGGTAGGGAAGGAAGAGGGTAATCTGCATCAGGTTGGATGCACACTGTTTGTATTAAATTAAGGGACTCCACGGGGTAATCCTCTTTAAGCCCCGATGTTTCGTCCAGTGCTACGAACGTATCTCCATGAGCGCGTCAGGGGTACTTTTTTTCTTTGGGTCCACGGACAGTCTCTGTGTCCTTGTCTTGGGCCTTATCCCATAAAGGTATTAGTAATTCACACTCCTTCTGTGCCGTCCTAAAGTCCTGGTTAAGGGTCTTCGAGAGTTCGCACAGGAGCGGGGTTCTGAGTGGGACGGGCTCCTGGGCTTCTTTCTTAGCTCGGCCTCAAGGAAGGGTGGTCTGGGACTCAGGGTCGGAACTTACTTGAGGGCTCTGTCCTATAAGTATGGAACAGAATTGTATGGATGCTGAAATGACTTCAGCCCAGCCATCATAATACTCACACTGCACTTAACATCTAACGACGGGGAATTGGTTCGCCCGCCCAAGGTTTTCATGTACCAGCGCAAATTTTCTGTGTTTAGGGTCCTCTGGGGAGAGTAGCTCGTTGGACACGATGAAACACGTGCACCCTGTGTCCCCGACGAGAGTCGATACTCGGCAGTCATTCACGCTGCCCTCCTCAAATTTCAAAGTTCCCGGTGAACTTTTGTCAAAAATAAAATTTACCTGGTGGCTCGACGGAGGGGGAGAAGTTGCTGTTTGGGTCTGCACCACCGGGGAAGCCGGGGTGGCATTAATCTGGTGAACTTAGTGGGCTGGTCCGCTTTTAAGCCTAGAATTTTGGGGGCAAACCAGCTCATGTGGTTTTCTACACCACAGGTGAAGCATATAATTCGTCGCTTCGGGAAGAGTAATGGAGGAGAAATCTTAACGGGAGGTTTGGTGTCCCGTTGTTGATTTTGGGAAAAGAAGTTTTGGGGTTTTACGGGGCCCGGAAACTTCGTCAGCTTTCCTGGAAAGGGGCGTGAATCCTTTCTTCTTTCCTGGTTGGGGAGTTGGTGAGAAGTTCGATTCTCCTTGGGGTATAGACATCCGCTTCTTCGGTACACTCTTTAAAGGTCTGGCACCGACGATCCTTGACGAACGCGTGGATCTCCGTCGAAAGAGACGCCAAAAATTGATACCGCAACACAAAGTCTGTTAAGAACTCGTAGTTAGGAACAACCTTTGAGGATTCCAACCAAAATTTAAAATTCCTCTGAAGAATGTACCTGAATTGAAGGAACGTCTGTCCGGGTTTAATACGACCTCCTCGAAATTCTTGGTGGTAGAAATCGGGAGTCATATTATGAGCGGCCAATAACTCAGCTTTTAAGGTGCTGTAGTTAATTGTACATTCAGATGGTAAAAATATGAAAATCTCGCGCACTTTACAATTTAACAGTGGAAGTAATCTGACTACACCT
Organism: Ceratothoa steindachneri; assembly: GCA_963969495.1. Classification (NCBI taxonomy): domain Eukaryota; kingdom Metazoa; phylum Arthropoda; class Malacostraca; order Isopoda; family Cymothoidae; genus Ceratothoa; species Ceratothoa steindachneri. The sequence continues at coordinate 5,226,781 of OZ018337.1, forward strand.
TCAGCCTCAAGATCCATGTTATTGATTTTGAGGATCTTTTCGAAGTGGGCTCAAAATGCTCCGAAATCCTCTCCATCCCTGAAATTAGGGAGCTTAAGTGGGAGATTGGGCGGGGCTTCTGAACGTGAACTGGCTGATTGTATTTCGGCTTCTACACGAGCTATTTCAATCCGATGGTGAAGCTCAGCTTGTCATTTCCGTTTCTCTCTTTCTCTTTCTTCTCGTTGGATTTCTCTTTCCTTTCGTTGCTCCTCTTGAACGTACTGTTTCAATTCTCTTCCGGAACGGCCTAAGTATTCTCCGTGCGCTTTGAAGATTTTGAACTGAGTCATCTTTGCACTTGGGGGCGCCATAGTCAACCAACTAAATTCCTTGCAATAAGAATTATGCCTTCTAGAGAATTAGCCTACCTAATTATGGGCACTGACCTATTCGTACTTGGTTTCCCGATCTAAATAACCACTGACTAAAATCACACAAGAAAAACACAAACAAATTATTATAACAGTTCCTTGAGCTACTCCAGCATCTTTAGTTTAAAAAATGGGGATAGCAATCGTTAAATCAAAAGGAAACTACTATACTCTATTCTTATAACGAATAACACTATGCTTTACTCGACTGAGCCTAGTGTTTGCAAAGATATAGTGTTAAACCTTACACACTTGATACCAAATTTAAATAGTTCATATATATATATATGTCGTAGAATGGACTCTCGACGGTATACCATATATAACTATTCGTTGAGGGAACTATTCAATTATATTTAGAGTGCGTGGTTATCTGGTTGACCGATGTTATTTATCTTCAATATGCCTAAGAAGTGGAACTGAGCTCAAGGATAATAATAATGCTATCATTAATAAAATAGAGTTTTATCAATTAAACTATCAACAACACACAAAACGGAAAATGTTTACATAAACAGAGAATGGAAAGGGTCATGGGAATATCTGGCTAATCCGAGTATTAAGATTTGGGAGAGATTTAAAAAGGTCAACAAATAAAAATTAAAGGGCTGAGATGGTTCGCTAAACCTTTTAAAACACAGAATAGGGTTGGCAAAAGGGTTAAATACTCAAAGGTAAGTTCAGCTTACGTAATTAAAAGTGGTTTTGCAGAGGAAGGCGACGCGAAGGAATCTTCGGTCCGCTGGCGAGTTCTAGCCGAAGGGGAGGAATTTAATGATCCTGACGTGGCGTCTTGGGAATGAGAACCGTTTCTTGACGAACGGGCTTGAAGAACAATGGCTGTTCTACGTTGTTCTCTTCTGAAGAACAAGGGGGGTGAGAACCGTCTCTAGTCTACGGGCTCAAAGAACAATGGCTGTTCTAATGTTGTTCTCTTCTGAACAACAGGGGGGAAGGGGGAGAACCGTTTCTTGTCAACAGGCTCAAAGAACAATGGCTGTTCTAACGATGTTCTCTTTCTGAATAACAGGGTGGGCCTTGTGGACTTGATGTCTTAAAGGCTCGAACCTTGGCACTCAAGGGATATTGTCCTCTTTTGGATAAAGATGGAGAATCTCGAGGTAGAGGGCCCTGTTGCACAAGGTGAGAACGGATCGGCGGGATGTCCCGCGAAGATAATCTGGATCTGAATCTGCTCTTATTGGTAAAGTTTCCATATAAATAGTCGAGCATTCCCTTTGGCGTAGGTGACAATGGAGTGGGGGCTTCGAGGGAATGCCCAGCCACGCCTGAGATCAATACCTTATCTGCCCATAAGCCTAACTCAATCTGGTGAGGTCGAGGCATGGGGCGAAACGGGGGGAGATGAACCTCCTTGGTTAAATATTGATTCAGGTGTGGTGATAACGCGCCCGGCTTCAAGGCGAAGATGCACGTGGGTAGCAACGTGTTTCTAAACAACATGTGATAGGGGTTGAAATTAAGTGGCCTCAAACCGTTGTATCACACTATACATACACAAACAATAAAAGAAATATTACGTAGTAAGGTACAGAGAATTGTAAATTAGAGAGGAAGAAATTTCTGAGCATAATCTAGAATCTAAACAAAGAAAACATTAACTAAACCCAAAATGCGTGAAAAGAAAAATGTTCTCTGATTCCAATTTAATTTAAACGTAGAAGAAAATAAAAGCATTTTTAGGTCAGTAATTTTATTACTTTATTGATTAGTCATAGCACAAATTCCTCTGGTTTTGCCTTCGGAAAAAAATAGATTTTCTCAGAATAAAAGAAAATAATTTAGAGAAAATTTTGGGCGTGGAAGTTCCTCAAATTTGCAACATCCTGAAAATATACAGGGTTTAAACACTAGATGTAAACTGCCTTTCACAAATTTGAAGCAAAGTAGTACCTTTATAAAAGAGGCAAGACAGAGGGCAATATTGGAATTTTTTTTTAAATTCACAGTCACCAGAAGCTTTTTTAAAAACCTTCAACAGTTAAAAGAGACATTTAGTTGTCTTCTATGAGTGAGATTACCTTGCCAAGTTCTATGAAGAACAAGATTAAGATAAAGCCAAGGAGGAGGATAGACAGGTTGAGATTGAGGCAGAAATGTGCCATTTGACGATCCAAAATCCAGAAAGATGTTCTGAAACTTCGTTCATTTGATATTGAGAAACCTTTTTACATACAAAACATAAAACAAATTTCCAACCCGTAAAGTTATTATAAAAAAACAAATATTAGGTGGCATAATAGGAGAAAACCTATGTAAAATACGGATATGCAATTTAATGGAACACAATTTGACAAAAGAAGTATATGTTTTCTAAAATGCATTAGAATTTTCGGTATTTTTCTCTTAAATTTATAGAAAGAAGACTTTCGCCTGTCACTTCGTAATGTCTTCTTTCTTGTATTAACCATTATAGGTATCTTTAAAACATTTTTTGTCCATTATAGCTATTATTGCAGACTGAAATGAAGAGTTGTAATGGACAAAGATTCGAATGGGAATCTCTCTACTACTATGCAAAGGCATCTTTTCTCCGTGATTTTGAATAAGATCTGCATTTGATAGGCGAATAACTTAGCAAAATACCTAATTATTTATCTCTAGCCTGTAGAGCAAGTAATTAGATTTGCCTATGAGAAAACAGGAAAACATCGTTGGGTTGTCACCACACCCTTATAAAGAACGTCGGGTTAAGGAAGCTAATAAGAAAGTCAATTCCTTAAATCGTTTAGAAAAATATACAATATATATTTTTGTTAAATGGACTGTGGAAGAGGAATATAAATAAAGCGAAGTGTTCAATACTGTCATCCCCACTCTATGTTCTACGGATTCTAAGCGCCATTTTCTGGCAAATGCTAGAATTCCTACCCCATATTCTGATGAGCAAGAGGACTTCTTTAAATTAGGAAGAATTTCATTGCAAAATATATTAAAAGCTAAAATATATATACTTGGAAATGGGCTAAAATGTAGTTTACTCGAAAAAACTCTCAAAATAATATTTTAGCAATACGGTTTAATTATACAATCTCATCATATTCTCATCTTTGTTTTCTTGTGAACCGAATATTATATTAATATAATTAATTTTAGCTAAATTTACCTTTAAGCATCTGTGTATACAGATGAGACTTAAGAATATGCTTTAGCTTAGGCTTCAAAGTTTGGTAGGCCACTTGTTTAAAAAATGAGTTATACAAAAATAGGCTCAGTTTTTAAATAATAATATCTTAAAATCAAACTTTAACAAAGGTTTACTATAGCTAAATGTCTATTTTCAAATCCACCTCGTTCTGTATGACCAACATTGGTTAGGTAACATATTTTCTACGAATTACAGGAATGCTAACGATATTTGATCCAAAACACTTTGAAAAGTTTAATGCATTCTCAATGTCAATCATTTTCTATAATTATGAGGGAAAATACTATCAGGGTATGCTCCCTCGAACTTAAGTAATCGGAATTTGGACAGATTAAAAATTCAACATCCCTACATCCGTGACAAGGCAACATAAAAGAAGGTTTTATAAAGAACTATCACTGGTGTTTAAAGCAAGATCTCTACAAGCATATCATCGAAATAGAGTCATTAAGTTAAGAAAAGTTTTTATCCTACAATGAGAGTTTCATGTAGTTTCTTATAATACGATTTATTGTGTTGGAACTTAAAAATCATTGCGAAAGTTTAATGTTCACGCTTTATTGAATTATATACAGCATTAGCAAGCAAATGATCCGATTTTTTAAAATCCAAAAAGGCCTCTCTGATTTATTTACCATTAAGTAAATGTTTACTGTATGAAGAATTAGTTGGCAATAATGTTTCTAATATTGATCGTACAGAAAATTCATTTGAATTTGCAATACGGAATTTCGAAAAGAACTAACAAATTTACTGAAGTTAAAAAATATTGTAAATATTTTTTTGTCAAGGGCAAGTATATTTTTCAACGACACATCAATAACTCAATAACAAGTTAGATTCGGGTCGTTGGAAAATATGTTGATGGCAACATCGGGAATATTTATAGCCAAAGATGGAAATTTGTTTTTAGAAAAATTGAAGCTCCCAGAAATTACTTTTCCCTTGCAAGGAGAAAGCCGTATAATGTATCTCAATAAGGTGGATATCGCTTTTACTATTTACTATTGAGTTTACATATATCCACACTATTATGTTTGATAATTTAAAAGGCTTTATTATTTATATTTTGGCAATTTATGTTTGGTATTTTTTAAAAAAATATGTAAATTATCTGTACATTTATCACAAAAATATATTAAATATATATTAGTTGATAAGTGAAATTAGCATATGCAAATTATATTCATTGCACCAGAAATACGTTGAGACTTTAAAAGATATAAATATAACAAATACTGAATTAGATCAGTCTCTTTACCGAATTTTTGAAGAATTTATAAAATTTATTCACTTGAAACTGTCTTGCCAGAAGACACATTCAGAAGTTTAAATTCGCGTTTATATTCGTTATTTCGACTGCCTAAGACGAGCTGTTTTGCTTCTACATTTTAACTCTATAAAAATACTTGCATTTCTTTATAACCATTCAAGGAAACTTATGGCTTTTATTTAAAAGACAGCTATTATTACCTTGTACTTCTGCAGTTCATGACTTCATTTGTTTCTCGAATCTTGTGAGCAAAAGGAGGCAAGGAAAAGAAATAAACATGAAAGGACTTCTGTATCCTGAACTAACCAACTCAATATTGAAATTTTTAAGCAGAAATGAAAATTATGAAGTTAATCACAAACTCCAGAAAGACCGAATGAAGAAGGGTAATATAAGAATAAAGAATAAAAAAAAATATAAAATGAATGAGATAAACCTCATCCTCTACACGATAAAACCCAACAGATTTTAAGAAATAGCGAAAATTGAATAAAATGAACCGACATTCCAAGACAAAGACGAAAGACATTGAATGTTAATTACTTACTGGAAAATATTAGATGGCTATATAGAAAATACACCTAAATTCAGAAGAAGTGACAAAAAAGTGAACTATAAAATGAGAAAGTCAATAAAGAGCAAAAGCACGGAAGTAAACCAACAGAATTTTTCTATTTAATAAAGAAGAAAAAATAAATCAACGCTAGATTATCTCTTCACCTGGACTTTAATTTCTTCAACTATCTCCTATTATTTTTAGTATCTATGATTTGATTTCTCACTTGATTGAACGTCAATCCGGTAAAAGTTTAAAACGCCAATTTTTTAGTAGTAAATACTACCCCATGAAAAAAATCTTTTAAACTTTGAAATAGTATAGTACTAAAATTGTAAAATGATATTTAATATTGAGATGTAATTTAAAATATTAAACGGGGGTTCGGCCTATTTTCTGAATGATCATTTGTTTCTACCAAAAGATTCAAGAATCACCACAACTGTTTCAATTTTCTAATCTTTATTTGAATTTTGCTTTATCGAATATAAAATTTCAATTGAGTTTTCTGTGAATTTGAAAGTTTCATGAAGGTCTTTTAAGCTCAATCTTTGATTGTAAGTTTCAATGAGTTCATTTTGTTCTAGCTATAGCCTTATTTTCTTTATTGCAATTAAATATTTATTTCAAATTTAATTATTAGTTGCTTGAAGTTAGTTGAGGAAGTTCTTGATGAAGTCGTTAATCAAAACTTCCAACATTAACTAGAAATCTATGTTTGTCTGAGCTTTATAGTGCATATTATTGTCATGGCAATTACCCACTTAACTTCGATAAGTCGATACAGACAATCATATGCTCTACTACACTATCTATCCTCATGATTTTGTAAATGTATTTCATACGCTAAAATTATTGTACATCATCTACAAATCGACATATAAAACAGCGAAATGTTATGGTTGCTGAATTTTCCAAACTTAGAACGTAGCTGTTGAACTTTCCAACGTGCAAAACCAGTGTGATATTTGAGCATCAACTTGTGATCTATTTGCTTTCACCCAATATTTATTTTTGCATAACGATTATTAACTACATACAGGAGGTAATATTGTATTAAATAATTCGGTGTTTACACAATAGGGTGTTGTAACTTATTCCATTTGAATTAAAATATTATACTGAAGCAATGGTTTTTTATTGTATGCCATTTTTCTTCCCATTAACAAGCTGAACAAATCCCTACACCTATGTTCTATTACTGTAAGTGTGTGGGAATGGTATATTATGATAAATGATCGGAAAAAATACTTGGACAGTTTAAAAATATAGTAGTATCATAGAATTATATTAGCAAAGCTAAGATCTCGTAAAAAGTGATAAGAGGCGAGAATTTGTGGGTGGTGTGGCAGATTTAGGAGAACCAATAACATATCCGTCAAAATTATAGCAGGAGAAATATAGTTCATCTCAATCTTCTTTACCACTGAAAAAATCCCTACACCAAAAGATTTCGTTAGTAATGCCGACAATAGGATACTATGTACTATGTTCTATTACCGTAAGTGGGTGGGAATAGTATATTATGGTAAATTATCGGAAAACATACTTGGACAGTTTAAAAATATAGTAGTATCATAGAATTATATTGGCAAAGCTAAGATCTCGTAAAAAGTTACAATATGGGAGAATTTGTGGGTGGTGTGGCAGATTTAGGAGAACCAATAAAATATCCGTGGAAATTATAGCAGGAGGAATATGGTTCATCTCAATCTTCTTTACCACTGCCAGTTCCAACGAGTACAAAGATCTTAAATTATTATTATTATACTATTTTTATTCTTCTTCTGTCCTCTGCATTGTTGCTGTACTTCATAAGATAAATAAGGTATAATAAATATTATGTATGGTAGTAATAGGGTCAAAATCGTAGTATTTCAAGGACTCTTCTTCTTCCTCATAGTAGTTTTAAAACTATAGATAGTAGTAATAGTGGTGGCACTAGCATTAGTATTAGAACTACATCTATACTACTTAAACGATACATTAAACGAGGTTTTCGACGTCCTCATTTTTCCTGCACTCATCGATTACCTTGCATATGAAATATTACAGCTCACTCAGTCTTCCACTTTCAATTGACTTTGGCTGTCAAAGAGTTCATTGGGACAAAGCTGAAACATCCTATCTACTCAACATTTTGTACATGTTTCTTTAATCATTAGGCGCAACAGAAATCATCTCTAATGTCATTAATTTGTCTATAAAACTATTTGGTTGCACTTCACGATGGTCCGGGATGCAAACAAATGTCTACCAGAAAACAACAAGGTAGATGGTTAGAAGAAGTGTCTGAGTGACGATATGATCTCTCCCCCTCTCTCTCTCTCTCTCTCTCTCTCCAGGGTTAAACATTTGCGAATATTGTCATTAGACTTTGTGTTTGCCTAAGGAGGAGGAACAGCATGAGTGATGTTTATAGTCTGTTTGGTTTGAGATGATTATAGTATTGTAATTGTGAGTGGTCCTCTGATTATTCCAGGTTCAAATTCTAATAACAGCGTCCTTTGATATTTTATTTCATGGAATTTTATACAAATTTCAATTTAGTGCAAGAAAATTTACTCGGGCGTTTACAATTAAGTTGTTTCTATTGAGCGTTAATGGGATGCCAAAGGTCAAAGGGTATTTTATGAGGTCAGAGCATTCTGGAATTAGCAGTTACAATGTGAAAATGTCTATTAATTAGAAGCGTATTTTAAATATTGATCAAATTACACAAAAAAGATATATGTTTATTTTGTTTTCTGGACCAAAATAATTCCCAGCTTTGCAAAACTTAGGACGAATTATGATTCCTTATTTGTTTACCTATATGGCACTTACTCGTATTGCCGACAGCATATTAATTCCTAAATGCGATGGTATCAAACCACAAATAATGTATATTATTCCTGTCTCATATATTAGTGGCATTGTATTTCTCGTGATAATAAAACTTTTCTTAATTTAAACACTGGAATTGCAAATTATCCTAAGCTTCTGCCGTTAAGAGAAGTTTGTGTACGTCTTGTGTCTTGTTATGGGACTATTTTTTACAGCCTAGAATATACCTTCAGGCGGTTATGGATTGTTTCCATATTTTTCTTTTCAACTATAATCCTTAATATATATATATATATATATATATATATATATATATATATATATATATATATATATAATGCACTTAATACACATATCAAAAGTGAAAGAGTTTGAGAAAATTCCTGAAAAGAGTTTGGGAATCGAAAGAAACGATTGGCATATATTTGGATATCAAAGAAATTTCCATAGATGTCCATCAGTTGAGTGATAGCACATGCATGACTCATTGTTTGGCATATTGACTTGATATATGGGTCATGTGAATGACCTGATTTCAAAATTATAGAGAAAGTTTAATTTTCACATTTTATTTATCCTTTCCAAAATTTCATGAAAAACTTGCTTCTTTTGTATACTAAAAAATCAAACACCAGTTAGCTCACTTGGAGACCTCACAAAAGTTGCTAGTTTATGATCATAATTCACTAAAATAAATATTTATATGGAATGTGATGAATCCCTTCTGAACAGATGAATTCAGTAACTATTAAAAGGTACTGTATTTCTTAATTCCTCTAGATTTTTAAAGTATTAACTACATACAAATCCAAGCTCTCAATGTTTGGAAGGATATCTAAATGGGAAAACAACAAGAATTAGTGAAATCAACTATTCTCTAAATGATTAAATTATGTAGATTCAAAAAGAAATTCGTTGAAAGCTCATTTACAAGATATTCTTCTCCTATCAGGGCATCCTTACGCACTGTTCATTAAATCGCTTGAATAATTCCAACTCTGCCTCTTGATTTGACTTAGATTTAAAACTTAGCTCTTTGAGAAGACGAATTTATTTATCATTTATTGCCCATTGGTCAATATAAGGTTCAATTGTATACGAGTATATTTGTTACAAATTATCGACAGACGTTCTACAGGCCCTAAGCACAAACTTTACTTAAGCTTTATCATCACTGTATTTATTGGCATTCTAAATACTCATAAATTTGTGGAATTTTCGGGTGTTTAGTATTGAATTATGTATATAGTGGTCATATTCATCATATCTCATCAAGTACTTGTTCCAAAGATTTTATTTCTCTCGACCTGTTAGTGGTTATTGAAAAAAAACTATTGTAAATCAACTGGCTCTTTAAAAGTAGTAGGCCTCTTCAAATACAAATTTGTGACCTAGGAATAGTAGCTATTGACAATTCTAACGCACAAAGCGTTTTGCAGCAACTCTATATATTTTCCAGCAGTTTCTGCTTATGGGTATTTCTTTCTATTAACATTAAGATACCATATTTATGAAAATCTTTTGACTTTATTTTTAAAAGTTCTTTCAGTCAAATACATCTTCACTGCTATTGCAGTGCTTCACTAAGCTCCTAAAAATAGAATAATCTAAAGCGGCAAAGTCCGCTGTGTATTGTGGCCATATAAGTGATTGTTGAGGCCGAAGATGTTGCAGGAGTAGCACCTTCGTGGGGTTGACACAAGTGTATTGAGGCGGTTGCGACACCAATCGAAATGGGACGCACTGACTCAGGGAGATAGTCACGATTCAACTTGACAAAGAGTGTAGCGGTTGGCCGCCTGACCTTGGTTCTAATTTCTCATCACATGTTCGAAATTATCCCCTTTTTTATTCGGCAGTTCATCGAACTAGCCATGATTTAGGTTTTATTGACCACCATTGTAGAGTGCGTTATTACTTTCAGCGGCGAGCCATTAAATGTCCGCCGAACAGCACTAATAATGAACGCTTCAGAAGAGCCTACCGCATTCACAAGAATGTTCCTGTCGTACAAAGGGGTGAACTTCGGCTTTATAATTATTAAACTAGCGAATGCTATCATCGGATGGAACATGTGCCATTTACCAAACATTCTACCATTAGTGGAGTGAGTCACACAAAGCATTTGAAGGCGGTAGACACAAAATCTCCTGTTTGTCCCTCGATCATTACCCCTGACATTATCGAGGCTCCGCTCACCACACTAGCAAGTTTGGTCTCATTGATGTCCTCACTAGCGTACCCCTAAGCGGGACGTGCCACTGTTGGCCTGGTCGATTTCCGAAAAGGAAGCGGACCTTTTATTCCCCGAAGCTACTACATTAGGGCCATTTGACCTGGCTCCGAAGCCGGAGGATCGACTTCCGTCAAGTCTTGCTCAAAGTTTGAAGAGGTATTTTGGCCGTCAAAGGGTCAACTATCGGCGAGGTTACCTCTGGAGAATTTTGACACGGGTGGACTCAAATACTTTGTTGTCTTGCACCATCACAAGTTTCGCGCCCAGGCAAGATAATACCGTTTATTTTTGTGGCAGCTCCATGACCATCTGTACAACAACAGGGGGCTCCAATCGCTCCACCCCCATGGTGCCAAAAATCGCCATTGGGAGAAGATAGAACAAAGTACCCAACAAAACGTCATAGGGACCATAAAGCCGACCAAAGTTTCCCTATCCTTGGATCAATTCGGTATCTGGGATACCAATGAACGACACTGCAATCTTACCTCTCAAAGAGGTACCATTTTCTCCCTCTTCATGGTCTTTGGAGGCCATAGAAAAGGAAAAAGGAGACCTGTTGTTAACGAAAAATCGTCAGCAGGTAACTCTATAGAAGGAGGTAATAAGGAAACCTCCAAACTTCTATCAATTCGAGAGGTTCATGAGGCAGCTCCTGGTAAAGAGAAGGTGGGAGGTATCTCTATTCCAGTGGCAGAACAAACCAAAGGTGTATTCAAAGATTGCAAAGGGAAAGCATCTTTGTACTACAAAGATTGTTGAAGGGGAGCCTTACACTTCTCAGAGTGGGGCTGTTCGCCCCAAATCCAAGGTCGGGGGACTTTTTGATAATATGGATGTAGACAGTAATTTTACCTTGATGTGTTTGCTAACACACGGTTTTAAATACCTTTTAAGTTTTTATTTTTGGTACGTTAATGTTTGGTATTAGAACTTATGCAGCGACGCACACAGACCAGAAGATTTCCAAGTGACCTTTCACTCCCCAAAACTGCTGGTCCCTACTGAGAAGCAAAAAGAGGAGAGCGAAAAGTGGATTTCTTTTCTAGGTCCTACTAATCGTCGAAAGGAGGCCAGGATCTGCATCTTTTGTGACAGAGCCAAGATTTCTGGAAACCCCCTCTACCGTAACCAGTACAGCCTTACGCGTTGAAGAAGGACCACTAGGCCTACCCTTAAGCCACAATATCGGTCCTCCTCTAGCCATACCTCTAGACGCCAAATCTAGGCCCACGTTTAAGCCCACATCTTGCCGAGATCTAGGCCCAACTACTAAAAAAATGAAAAATAAATATATAAAAACAATACATAAATTAGTAAGTGAAAGAAAAGGATGCTAATAAATTATTAGTAGTCTATCCCAATCTCTTTTATGAATTGGAATATAATCGTTATCGCATTATTAAACTCACTCACTCTCTCGCGAATATCTCAGGTTCATAATATTAAACAACCTTTCTCTGCAGACCTCCATTGGAGTTTCATTTCTCCATATTTTCATAATGAACTGATAAATTTCCTCCTTCTGCAACCAAATTTTTCTCATTTTCTTATTGAGTAGGTCTTAATTCCACTTAGACGCACCCAGCAATGCATCAACAAATCCAAAACAGCTGCATCCGTGCCAATGCACCAGCAGATCAAGAACAGACGGACCTGTGCCAATGCAGCAGAAGATTAAGAACAGACTGATCCGTGCCAATGCAGCAGAAGATTAAGAACAGACTGATCCGTGCCAATGCAGCAACGGATCAAGAACAAACAGCCCAAGGAATCGCTGCCTTCATCTCAGCTTAACCCTCATTGGGTATCGCCAACGGCGTGCCCAGATAGTTCACTTCATATATCCTCGTTCACAGCGCCAAGCCGTGATCGTGTTATTTGAAATTTGTCCTTTTCCTACGTATTTCTCTCTATTTAATCCTCGTTTAATCTTATATTTTCCTCAGTTCTGCATGCCTATATATTTCTCTATTTTATTTCGATTGTGCACTTATATATATATATATATATAGATATACTCATACAAACGAACGAAATGTTTAGTCCTGTGACAAGGAGAAAGGCTTCTGATTTCCCAGTGAAGAGCAGAGAACATCTCAAAATCGAGACGCCAGAAATATGTTTCGAAATTCTGGAAGCAGAAAACGCAAGTAAGGGGCTTAAAAGAGTCCATTAAAGATACACGAAGAGAGACGCAGATAAATATATAAACCAAAGTTTTTTGCATGGAAGATTAGTTAAAAAGAAATAACCGTTGTATTAATAGCCGGTCTTCCTTTAATTTATGTGTATGAGTGAGATGCCACTTTATTAATTTAAGATTAGTTTGCGAAATTTTTCATCCTAATTAGTTTTATTATAAAAGGATAATACAAGTCAAAGGGCTTAAGCAAACGCACTCAAATGCTAGGAGACCAGTTTCTTCTTAGACACCTTAAAGGAAGGTCATTTTGCGAGTTTGGATTGAGATTCTCGAAGGAAAGTCGTTTTTATAAAATCGCTTTCGAGAAATGTCAATGTAAATCGCGTATATGTGGGTTTCTGATGTTCCCAAAATCAGTTCTTCCTTTATCTTTATAGAACATACAGTTTGTATAATTATTTTATCACAGATCTTTTTCTTCCATTGTTTTAGATATTATCAAGATTAACTCTTTTAAATATTTAATATTATTTTGTTTGCTATAGTCTTTCCATAATGCCACTACCATTCATTTATTATCTTTTGGAAAAGGTTTATTTCGGTAAGAATCTGCCTTGTTTTCAAAACTGGTTTTTTTTTCAATGTTTATTCTCCTTGTATTGTTTTTTAGAATTTGGTTAATATATATTCATTTTACATACATTTTATTACAGTTTAGTCAGGTTATTATTAATCAGTAATCCATTTTATTCGGCGTGGTATCTGGCCTTGTCAGAAGAATAATTAAGTTAATTTGGTTGGATTAAACTTACCCCATTTGACCTTATTAAGTTGAATGGTAGCTAAACTTTGATTTCCCTCTCTGTTTTAGTTTCCTTAAACTTTCCCTTGGTGATTTAATATCTGGGTATTAGTTTAAATCCAGGTCGACGGACTTTGACATCGCACAAGCAAAGGTTTGTCTGTTCTGCTTATCGTTTAAGATCAATGTTGTGAACCTGTAAGGGTTTGCTACCATTAAACTCATATACCTTTATTATTTTTGACTAGACTCAATAAAGCTTAGTTCCTTGCTCTATGTTATACTCTGTGAATGGTAATGGTAATCAAGATTATTAATTTAATTCCGTATTGAGAAATCCTTTAGTAAAACTTGATGGATCATAGATATGCATAATGTGAGGTAAACATAGATCATGAAATCTCTTTTATGTTTGACATTGGGGGACGTGAACATATAAAATATGTATATATATATATATTACCTATATATCTTTAAAACTGGATTATAATAATTACCTCAATAAAAAAGCCTCTAGAATCTTCGAAATTGACTTTTCGAAGGCAAGGTTGATATGAATATTTTGTAGGAGGTGAGTAAATTCTACAACATACATAGATTGATAATAGATCCTGGGATAGGATAATGCTCTTCTATATTTTTAATATGAAAGGTGATTGAGTTAATTACCTGAGTGGTGTAAGAGCGCCAGCACTGACCTAGCTCAATGTGACTATTTCTTGACTTTCCTAAATTTAATCTACAACAATTTGTTCTATGAGAACAAATTGGAGTGGTCTTATTCGTCCAAAATTGACCCTAGGCATTTTTAGGACGAATAACTATACCAATTGGAGGGACTATATGGTTAAAAACGGTGATTGAAATTCTTGTTCAGCACTCTTAGGATTATTTTAATCACATTTCATTTATTGTAATTAATTTCCTTGTTTTCCAATTCCTACTATCCTCAAACATTGGCGTATTCTTCAATTTCTTAATTTTCCCCGCAACCAAGCACAAAGTCTTCCAGCATAACTTGTTTGCATGAATGAAATGGATTGTAATCTATGAAGTCAGGTAGATGAGGTCTTTGAACAATTCATTGGAGTTAATAAGCAAAGTTCCTTTTGAAATAGAAATAACACTAGGCTAAGGAGCTTATAGCTAATTAATTCAGGCAGTTTAGCGAACAGAATTACCTAAAAAAAATCTAGATTATCACAAGTTTTAGCATCAATTCCTTTATTATTCCATGGTTACAAGTGGTCATTGATCGCACCTCTAAAATTAAGGTTGGGATAAAGTTAGGAGGTATTCTCGATCAACTGTTAATAATCTTTTTGTTTTATATATGTCTTGCTCCATTCTTCTGTAAATTGTCAATCGAGGGGTTACATTATAACATACACTAGTCATCCATAGTAGAGAGCATGGAGATAAAAATAATTAACGTATAAATTAGTCAACTAGCATCTTTCAAATCTTAGATAGAGGTACAATACTTCTTATAAAAGGCATTTGCATGAAACATAATACTTTGTTTAATTGAAAATTCAATGGGAAACAAAGGGACCACCTTAACAAATTTTGGATAGTGGCTAGGGTGGAAGATAGTCAATATACTCAAGAACTATCACTGTTCCACAAGCAAACCATACTTTTTGCGTCGCTACACCAAAGTAACTTATGGAAATTGATTCCGGCTGTAGCTGGAATAATGACATCAAAAATTTAATAGTCGATACCTTATTGTTCCAAAGTTTATGTTTGCCATCCATTCTCTCAATAATTTCAAAACCTTAACATATCACAATCGGGTCATTGTTCCCCCCTTACAATAGGGAGGCGTAATATCATGATGTTCGCTCTTGTCAAAAGGAAACTTTACCTTTCCAGTTGAGGGAGATCAAACCGTAAAGAAATGTGGCTAGTTCCCATCTGGTATCCAGATTCGGGTCTTCTTTGCAATAGCAGAAAAGTCTTTAATTTTCGCTACATTTGGAGTAAATATATGTTGTGTCCTAAAAGATATCTTACATTGAAAAGATGCGAAATTTTCTTCCAAAATATTTCCTTCGTTTAGAATGTGTTCGATAATATGTAGCGATAATTTGTGCAGACTCATTTTCCTGACTTTAGGAGACATTTCTAGCATTTACCATAAGAGAAAGTGCAATATTTTAAAGAAAGCTTCACTTATATTAAAACTTTATTGAGCCTTTTGCACAGGAGAATGACTTTGAACCACCCTGTATATCTTCCATCATTTTCAATTTTTGTTATTTTACTACGTTTTTACAGATCCCTCCTTAAACGTTGTGCCTGAAACGGCCTTGTTACTATTGTGCTTAAAATTTGAACTTAAAATTAATGATGATATTGTATTATTTGGTTTTCCTACCATTTTTTCTATATTGTACCGTCCATATATATTTAAATTTTATTACATTTATCATAAAGAGAAAAAAGTTGGTATAAAAAAAACAGAAATATAGAAGAAACACATTTAGAAAGAAAAAATATCCATTAATACCTAAAATGTCCGATATTATTTGTTGGTATTTGTGTGTTATATATATAAGGTGATCTGTCTCCGAATTTTAAAGTTATAGTTGATGAAAAACGTTGCACTCTGGGATGGATCCGACATATTGAATTAAAACTTATATTATTATGTTCATCAGTTTAATTATTCATATATAATGTGCCAGTCTGATTTTACCTAATTCCTAAATTTAAAATTGTTTTCTTTAAAATTAAACATCTTACTTATGTTGGACATTAAGATTTTTCCATTAATTTTAACATTCAGCCACACTAAATTGTAGTTTACTGTATTTATTATTGTCTATGGATTAATCATCTTTTAAAAGTTAATTGTTGAATACCGAATGTAAAAATTTACCTAATATTTTTAACCTGAACTAAACGTGTAATGCCAATACGGTCGCAAAAACTGGCCGCTGTCAGTGTACAAAGCTTATCTTTCGTTTTTTTTTACTAGTAATAAGAATTTAAATGGTTCCCATCTGTATTATTTATATTTACCTGATAGTTTTAGAAAAAAAATCCTTTGCATTGCAGCGAGGTAATGGTGGCTACTAAATTGAAAAAATTAGGGTAATTTCCTAGAGATAAAGGAGAATAGAAAGAAAGGATAAGACAGAGCAAAGCGTTGTAAAAGAGAAAAGGAATTGCCAAGTTAATTGCAATATAATGATTACTTCTCTCAATTTTTATCCTAAAACACATAGTTATTGAACTGACTCTATATAATGTCCTCTTTTTTCAAGCACCTTTCCTTAGGCGAGGACACACTTTCTCATTAACAGTAGCAAAGGTAAGGAAATAATTAAATCGAGGCCGGTATCAGTACCAATTCCTTTCGCGTGTGACTACTTTGTGGGGTTCAATGCTGTGTGAACGTAGAAAATCGATATGTTCTCTATCCTTACCATTTTTTTCAAAATTTCTTGGCAAAGACAATACCTTTTCTTTTCTTGTTTTGAAAGAGTTTATATTAGCTACCTTGTAAGAGCTAATCTTGCAGCGAGATTGCTGGTTAACCTGGTGGATTCTCTCCCTAATCTTCATAATTGATGCATGCTCTCTTCAGACAACCTCACATATTCCTTATCACGTGGTTAGTTTGGCTTTCAGTGTCTCAGTATATATATTTTGCTATCCTATATTTGCATTTGTCCTTTCTTTTATTCTTACCTATATCTTTTCTCCGTTGACAATAATTAACGATGTTTAAATGGAAACCTCTATTTAGTTAAATATGAGAATAATGAGTGTATTAGTTAAGTCTCTAGCAATCTTGTAGCTATCTAGAATAAGGATGGTCAAAGTCATTTGGGGTGTTTGCTAAAAAAGAGCTAGGCTTGCAGAGGCGTCAAAAAGTACAATCAGGCCGCTGTAGAACAATTTCAACCCTTGGTGTAGTTAATTACATTTTATATATAAACAAAACGATATAACATTTTAATTACTTAAATCATTACTTAAGCTTTTAATGCTGAATGCTAATACAATATATTTCTTTACAAATAATAAAATATAGGATGTGTTTTAGGGTATATTATTTCCTTTAATACAGTCTGTCTTAGGCAAATATTTAGTGTTAGATCTCCTCCTGTTGGATGAAAATTCATACAGCATTTGAGACACTCCAATATCGAAGAGCAACAATCTGCAGAGCTAAAGAGAAAGCCGAAAATATCAGTTCCAGGACTTGATAACAGGATATCCTCTAATCGTGTGATATTGGTCCCATAAAGTCCTTTGGCAGCCATATTCAACCTCAGAGTTAACAACAACATAAATTTGGTGCATTCTGCAGGCAAATAGATCGCAGACTAAAACCGAATCAAGAGGATTCACGGAACAAGGAATAAGTATCTAGTGTATGAGATGCAAAACACCTAAATATTGTGAGACCCACCGTAGTATAGAAAAGCAGATTAGGGAGCACATACAGAAAACATCTGTTCGGGTAGATTTTTCTAGCGACCATACAAATCATTTAAGGTATGCAGATATTCTTATCCACGTAGAAGTTACAAGTGTATTGGCAGCCAACATGGATACTAGGTGAAAAAGGTTGATGGAACCTGAATTCATTACTTGCCTTTTACATCTGAGTTTCCTGTTTCAATTCACGCTGGTGGTTGATGTTTTTTATATTCACAATTTTTGTAATTATTCAAATTATCACCTTGTTTACTGTTCCAGGACCGATTACATGTCCGCTACACCATTTCAGATAAGATAGTATGACCGGCTTTGAAAAATATTTAATAATGCAACTTTAGATATTTTATATTTTGGGGAACATTTCCAAAGGCATCATTTAATGACGCATTGAATTTAAACTTAAAAGTTAATTCTTCCCACCCATTTTGAGAGCAAAAGTTCAGTGGTAACTAGTTAAAAGGTACACAGGTCTATTCGATTTTTCAGTTGTTCTTTTTTCCTTGGCTCATTTGAATTCATACTCAAATTCAATTTTAAACGGTTTAAGTTACAAATTTCATGCATCTATTATTCGAGGGTGCAATTTCTCCTTGAGTCTTCGTCTGCATACGAAATCGGAATCTTTTTCTTAGAAAATATGTTTTTTTTATTTAATCAATAAAAATGAAACTACCTCAATGGCTAATTAAGTAAAATTTTCGATTTGGCTATATTGCACATTTAAATAAAAGTAATAAGATGAACTAATTCTTCATAAATCCATCAATAAGGAATAGAAATTTTAAGTAAGTGAAACTCGTTCTTGGACATTACTCAACTGAGTGAGATGAAAGCTTTACACTTAATGTGGAATTCATTGATATATGAAAGAAACCCATACTTTCTTACATTCATTTGTCAAAGAATACGAATATTTGAGCTTATAAACAACTTTTATAGATGTGCATGTTAGTTAGCCCCAACAAAAGGTTATTCACCTGGGAAAAAAAATATAATTCAACATCTGTAGCGTGTACAAACCTTATGCAGCCGAGAGGCGTAGCTTAGTTTACATCGAAACGGTAGTGAGGCTTTATTTGTGTCGCGGAAAGCGTGAAGATCTGGAGATAGCAAATCAGATCTACTTAAAATGGGCCGGAAAAGCCACGTCATGGAATGGAAAAAGGTGTGATACCATTTGGCCGTGCCAAGGCATATGATGTGAAGGAGGTGGCAGAATTTGGCAGTGTTTCAACGAGTACAGCTATGCGCATTTACAAGCAATGGCCTAACTCCAATAATGCGAAAAACTATGGCCAAAATTGCAGGCAGAAGAAGGTGTTGACAGGCAGGGACCGTCGTTGAATCTCGAGGCTTGTAATTGCAAATCGATTTGCTACCAGGCAGGAATTGCTACAAAAGTCAATTCTGGTCCTTCACCACCCATTTTAGGAAGAACATAACACAGGGAACTCCATAGCATGCATATATGGAGCAAAATGGCATGTAAGAGGCCCATAGTATGGTTACAACTGACTAATTTTCTCTCTGGTGAGCTTATGATTAAAATTTTCATTCAATCATTTTGGCCCGATTAGTCTTGTATTTTCTTTAGGTCTAAAAAAATTGTAGTCATTTAAAATGTCAAGTTCCAAAGATCTCAATTAATTTCCGCTTGTCTTCTAATGACTTTGTCACTGCCACTGACGCGAGGTATGACTTTAGGGAGTCTCCATGCAGAAAAAACACAAAAGCGTAATGCTGTTAATCATTGATTAATTTAGTTAATTTCTATGTTTCATTTCCTCCTTTGTGACAAGTTGGACAATGAAAATGTGCATCCATATTTATTATATTAATAACTACTCGTTTCTAACCCAATTGGAAGAAATATTTTTAGAAATTTGCAACAAACTTTATGTTTTGCAGAGATAATAAATATTATTGTGATTATGTGGATTAAATCCAGGCTAACCGCAATTTTCTTTCTGTCTCTCTGACTCGTTCTTTCACTGTCTGTCTCTCTATGTATATATATATATATATATATATATATATATATATATATTATTTCCGAATAAAACGTTTGTGTATCTTAATATAATATTAATTGGGATTTTTTATTAAGTTTAGTAAAGAAATTTTTACATTCTTCTATAATGGGTCTAGGACATTACAGCACGGCCGTTTAGGCGCAAGCCTATTCAGTTCGAGCGTTTCGGCGCAGACCCCATCTGGCGCAGGCGCTATTCGGCGCGCACCATTTTCGGTGCAGATAATGTTAAAAATTAAAATGTAAATAAGATCATCTTTTTTTTAATTTTGAAAAGAAAGGTTAATGTTAAAATCATCGGACAAGGAAGTGGAAACTATGTGATCGACGATGTTGGTTCATATTCAAATATACTCAAAAACTAGTAAACCGATTTCTAAAAAATTTTGTGGAGCACTAGAGCTATATTAGTTTACAAAGAACGACTAGTTTTTGACCAAGACCTGGTTAGTATATCCGAATAAATTTGATTAAGTTTTTTTCATTACTATGTTTATAATAAAGGTCATATATGGGAAGTTCCAAACTTTAGTTAATGTTTAGTTTCTAAATACTTTAGAAAATATTAACCACATTTAAATTTTAAAACAAGAAATATGAATATAAAATTACAAATAATAACTGTAGACAGACTTTATATTAACACACATAAATGATGGATAACGAAAGCACACATTAGTATTAATAATATTAAAAGTAATACACACAACCAAACATAAATGAAGCATAAAAGATATTTCTTAATGTGTATAATTATATATTCAACTAAATGTTGTAAATTCATTAAGCATTTCAAAATTTTCCAACTCAAAATATGGGGAATGGGCTCCCTTGGCGGAGATTTGCGCTTTATGGGGGCTATTTTTTTGGTAAACTCTATTACTTGTGAATGTCTGAAAAGAGGTTTGAAATTATGGAATCCTTCTCCCTAATGGAATTAAATTTCTCTTAGCTTTGAATTAATAAGAATTAATAAGAAATCAATATATCATGTAAGAGTGGAAGTAAAAATAAAAACTTTTGGAGACAGTATTTTGGCCTTAGGATAATAGAATTTTTCGAAACCAGGTTGATCCCCCCTGTTTTCATTCAAGGAAAATCTTTGACCATGACTCTACAGGTAAGAATTATTTAAACAGGTATATAGTTCATCAGCTGCTCCTCCTCTCTTAATCACTGGTAGAATTTGTCTGAAGTCTTCTGAGAAAAGAAGGGTTACTCCACCCATGTGCTGGTTGTTTTGCCTAATGTCCTGCACTGTTTTATCCAAACCTTCAAACGCCTTTCTCTGAGCCATAGTGGATTCATCCCAAACAATAACTGAGCTTTCTTGCAAAATATTTGCCACAGTGGTTCCTCCTTTGATGCTGCAGATTGGATTTTTATTAAAATTCAAATTCCATGAAAAGTTGAATGTGAAAGGGGCTGTTATGCCTCCTCAGAGAAGTGTAGCAGCAATGCCAGATTAGGATAATGCTAGTGCAATCTTTCTCTGGGTTCTCACAGCTGATAGAATCAAGTTTATAATAAAAGTTTTTCCAGTTCCTCCTGCAGCATCCAAAAAAATATTTCACCGTTGGCGGAATTTACATTTCTTTGGATCATTTCATATGCTGTTTTTTTGCTCCTGATTTAAAAGTGGCTCATTGATCTGCACTTCGACAGCAACCTCCTCAATATTGTAGCTAGTTTCTCACAAGGTGTCTCTATTTACTGGAAGTGAAGATCGGTTTGGTTAAGGAATCCCAAATTGACGCAAATCCCTTTGAGTTGAAGATATAACTTTGTCTTCTATCTCACAGAATGCAATATTGGCAATTATTCGGTGTATTTCTGCTTCAGGTTGTTGTAACTTGAAATGATGGAGAATATCTTCCGATAGATCTTCTTTATACTTTTCCCAGAGAGCCAATGGGTTAGATAGCTCACAGGTGACACTTATCACAGTAAATAAGTCTCTCATTGTCTTTGGAGCCTGTGTGGTAGCTGCCTATTCCAAAGTTTTGTCCCAATGTTCATCCTTTTCTGTTAGTGCAAGAGCAATGCATGTTTGCCTCTAGGTTTACATTTCATTTTCATTAACCGTTCTAAGCATTTTAAAGTCTGTTGGTGCAATAATAATTTTAGAAAGAAACCTTCTGGATTTCTTGGGTGAACAGTATATACCCTACCAAGAACATCACTGCATCTGATTCCTGAAATTGTTGGATGTGGTTTTCCTTGCTTCCTCATAGAAAACATTTCTTCTTTGAAGGTAAAATATTTAAAAACTTCAGGATATAGAAGTGTTTTGGCAAACTCTTCTTCTGTACAGAGGGTTGAAAAACGCCATTAGGATAGTGTTTTTGGACTTGCATTTTCCTCAGTGTAATGCATTCTCTGGCCATTTTCCAAATGCAGACCGAGATGCTAAACTTAGAGACTTTTGTCATGAATAGGGAAAGAAAGTATTCTCCAGACTGCCTCATTACTGGAAATAAATCTTCTCGTAATAAATTGTTTAAATTCATTATGATTCTCCAGGCCGAAAACGCTTGATCACTATTGTTTATATACTTTCAATCATATTTGATCGATTTCACACTGTTGCAAAATTCCACATTGATGTCGGCATTGAATGTTTTGCAAAACAACGGACTATACGGAACCACCCACTTGTTGCCTAGATTAATATTATTTCCATTTTTCTTCACAGTTAATAAATATCCTCGATCTTTTGCTGTTCTTCTTTTATAGATTGGATGCCCATTTTTATCAGTGCGTGTTTCCTTAATTAAGTCACTTGGATATTTTTTGCTGCAGCTTTTGCCTAAAATACAGGGGCTATTTGGATTAACAGGACCACATGGTCCATGGAGCATATTCTTCTTGATGATTTCAAACAACATTGGATCTGTTTTAGGATTTGGTAATTCGGCACTGATTATAAGGTCAATCTCATTAGAACCTTTTGCTTCCTTCATCCAAATTAGCAAATGAGCATGTTGCCTGCCTAGCTTTTGCCATTCATTTGTATATATATGACATCTCACTTGTCCAAAGAGCTTTCCTTTAGTAATCAGATCTATGAATTTGTCCACTTTAAGCTTGAATACTCTTGCCACAATATTATGTCTGTCAGTAGCAGAGTGTCCAGAAAAGATTCTCTTTCACTTCTCTCCATGTAAGATGACAGGTAAAGGTAAGAAATAAGACAGGTTTGCCATAATGGCTGAAATTGCATATTTTATCTTATATTCTTTCCTGCCTGTAGCTAGGACCTCCAGTATAAGAAGAATGCAGAATCACTATTTATCCAGCATTATTTGCAGTGCCATGACTTAAAACTGCATCTTTTAGGTGGATATAGTCCTCCTCTCTGAGCTTTTTCTGATGCAGCTTGATGAACAACAGTTTCTCTGCCTCAATCTTGGCATACATATCAATTAATAATCGAGTGAGAAGCTGTTTAATTCTCAATAGCATATTTAAATTTTCCTGCCTCACCATTATTCTATAGGCAGAAAAATCGTGAGTAGATATTTTATTGTTATTCCTTGTTCCAGTTCTTGGATCTCTTTGCTTCAAAAGAAAATTATAACCATCAGTTCCTTGGCAGAATATCAAAAAGTACTGTAAGGAGTCATAAGCTCTATGAGTTTTAGCGACCTTCTTCAGATTTCCATCTTTATATTGTTGAACAATATCTCCTTTTTCAAAGAATTGTTCTACAATCAAAATTCAAATTTCATTTGTTGTAGGAGAATTGAATCTTCTTTGATGTTCAACATTCGGAATTTGTCTGCTCTGATGATCAATCTAACTTATTCATCCGTACCTCTTTCCAAGGTTATCTTGAATTTTCTAATATAGACATTCTTTTAGGGAAGGAATTCTTAGAGATTCAGCAATATGTTTAGTTGTAAATCCTCTGGCATGTTTGCTCTGGTCTGTGCTTGAACTTTCTGGTTCTCAATGAAGTTTATTTGAAGAAACCTGATTGGCTAATTCAGCACAAAATAAATCGAGCCATTTCTCTGATAGATTTGGCCTTGTAATCTGGATGTTGACTTTCACCCTAGCAAAGTTACATTATTAGCTCCAAATGATGTCAAGGAAAAGCATTCTTTTTAAGGTCATATTACTGTTAAATATTCAAGTGAATCTGGAGTTGATACATCTAATAGGGAATTAATAGTTGAGATGGAATAGGTAGTTCTTTCAAATAAAACTCTCTGAGACTCAACACGATGGTCCTGTCGATAATACCCAAGCTCAATGCTTATATCGTCTTCTTTTCCACTTGAGTGAGATGACATTTCATGCGATAGCAACAAGACATCGTAGTTCAAGTTGTCCTAATATGCTAAATTGATGATTTTATTTGCGTTTTGATCATTGATATTTAACAATGATATGTTGCTTCCATTGAAAATTTGTACTATGGCATAATAGGCTTCGGCCAATAAATGGATTTTAATGTAGTTTTCCTATATTTGACCAGATCGAAGTGCCTGCAAGTAGTTTTTGAAGGCTAGCTCAGGGGCACCAGAGTATGTATCAAGAAAAAGTAAGAAACGTTCCTTTTTAGATTCCAACAGTTCTGAAGGAACAGCTCTGAGTGACAGATGATTTGACTCAATATCAAATCGCTGCAAACCATTGGCAGGGCTATGAAATAAACAATTCCCATCCGCATTGGCGCGTTCATAATCTTAATCAAACTGATTAGCAAATGGAATGAATTTATGGACAATGTCTGTATGAGCAACTGAATTATTAACCATTCCTACATGGCTGACGCAAGAAGGTTTAATGCAACTCGCAAACATTGAACTGATACCTGAATACGGTTTTAACATCATATATTCCTTTGGAGGTGTGCTTCTTTTTAAATTTGAAAGGGTTTTCAAAACGTTTTTTGATTTTCTTGGCCTCATGTTCTTGGATATAAATTTTTCTTATCTTCTTGAATTTCAAGTTATGTGAAAGATTTAATTCTCTAAGCCGACATTGGTCAATATTAGACTGATGCACTAAAGAGAAGCTTCTGAACAAAGAGTAATTGACTTTAAAGTAAAATAACCATTAAAGCAAACCTTGGGCTAACAACTGCGTTTCTAATAATTCATTTATAATATAAAAAAATAACTTTTTAAAGTTCAGAAATAAATATAAGCATCAAATTTTTGTTTAAGTTTAAAACTAAAAGAATTACAAAAGGTGAACATCAGAAAATTTATTAAAATTTTGGCATCGAAATTATTAAAGCAAATTTAGATGGAGAGAAAAAAAAGAATCATGATAGGCCGTATGCCAGAGACCAAAAGTCTGCCAGCTAAGCGCAAGCTCCTTCTGTAACGAGGGGTGGCGAAGCTGCTCTTCTCGTTTCTAATGATCAAATTTCTTTCATGCTTATGACGTCATCAAAGACTTTCGGTTACATGTGCGTAACCCGCTTTTGTGGGCCCCGCAGGTCCCACATAGTTTGGGGGGCCCAAATGAGTATATGCATGTACTAATGGCCCCAAACCCCTTCAACATTCGAAATCTTACAAAAATCTGTGGAGCTGTTTTTTAGATGGGCACGCATACACACACACACACACACACACAGACACACATACACACACATTCGCTTTTATTTATAGAGAAAGATAAAACTTTCAATATTCCTAATGCGGTTAAATGTTTGAGTACTTTAACCGCCCACAAAAAAAGGGGTTTCACTTTCACCCCCATCCACTGCAACTCAGGAAACAGTGTTTCTTAATTAGGCGAAATCGCTCCTAGCACTGTAAAATCTAGTGCCGTCAATATTAGACTTTATCAGAGTTCTCGCACCAGTGAGTAACTCTAGATATTAGTTTGACTGGTTCATTCCTGTACAATTGGTATGACAAACTGTTGGTATCCGATTCTCAATTTCTAATGTTGGTTAGACAATCCTTTGCAATAACTTGCTAATCATTTTGCCTCTTTCGATCCATTCTTGAGGGGGAAAAACACTTTTTCCCACCGTGCAGTGAAAATAAATTTCCTCTTTCCTCTACTGACTGTCTTATACGTATATTATTTTCATCACTTGCAGGCGAAGCCCTCGAGAAAAGAGAGTACTGTGCTATCACCCACACCCCCGTTCGGAGGAGCGTGTGCGTGCATACAAGGGATAACTGAATCTGCTCATCAAAAGGGACACATGTAGATTAGTGTGTACGCTAGAATTGAAATAGTTAAAAAAAACAGCATAACTGAAGCTGCATGTAAAACGGTACATATGTAGATAATTGTGTACGGTATAATTGAAATAGTTGAAAAAATAAAAACAACCACATGTTTAAAACAACAATAGCATGGTACATTACCATTCCTTAGTGGTATTTTAACACCGTCTGTGTAAGCGCACTGGCCTTGAGCGGATCTTAGGGTTTTGCCGGTCCTTGTTTCTCTAGTTCTAATATTTACACCTCATCCTCTGTTCCTCCAAATATTTACACAATACTAGGAAGCTTTATTAATTCCTCATTAAGGATGTGCTTAGGTTGGGGGTGTATTTGTATACGGTTTTGTTAACATAGACTATAATTAACCTACAATGTACATACATTGTAATAGATAATTTTATCAGAGTGTAGTATAGTCGCCTGTCTTTGTTTGCTTCCTGCACACAAATACCTAAGAAAATAGAACGAGTGAAAAGCAATGCATATAGAGAGTAAAGATCCTCCTAACATTCTCCACGTATAGATTATAAAAGAGAGTAAAGGTCACGTCTGAGAAAGAGTAAAAAAGTAAGGGAAGTAATTTAGAATGAAATGTTAATCAAAGGGACATAGATAAAACATATTCACAAAAATTTCCAAACCCTGAAAAGGATATGAAAATGCATACACGAATATTTGAAAGGACCATCTTAACCATTTTAAAAGAATTAGGAAACAGTAAACCTCCTAATGGAAAACATTTCAAAGGGAAAAGAAGAAGGCAAATAACAATATTTACATATATCAACGCACCTTAGGATACAAACTTATACTCGCATCTCCTTAACACTGCCAAATTGCAAAGAAATTTAAGGTGTCCTCCACGGAGATTCACCGTTGAGTTATTTAGGCACGAAGAAGACAACTTCGGCGAGGAATGTGATCAAAGTCAAGAAGATTACAATATCCAAATATAATAAGCCGCTAGGTTCGACGTTTCCACCTTATTAATAAACTTATTTATCCTCTGTTAGTCTTCGTGCTCGGCGGCTTTTCTGCAGGCTTCCTTGTTTAAGTCCCGGATGTGGGGTTCTCCCCCTGTGCTCTTTTACTTAGGTGGGAATTTGATGGGTTTTCTCATTCCTACTTAGTTCTCGCCCTTTTTCCTTTCTACTCATCTCATCTCTCTTCCCTATTATTACCTCCCGCAAGAGCGCGTCAGTTTTGGCCCCCAAATCATGTTCTAGATGTTACCTGCGGCTCTCGTGAAGCAACGTTTAACATTCGTGTGCCCTCTCTACCTCATTGCCTGCAAGAGAATATGCGGCTGTGTGCCGTTTATGTTTTCACTTCCTTTATTTTCGCCAGTTTCTTTAAAAGCTCTCCGCGCAAATTTTCTGCCTGAGACGCCAAAGGTTTATTTAGTTTCATAGTTACATAATTACAGAGAGCCAGGAAGGATTACTTAGTCGACTCAAAGGCCAGTCCGATTCTATATAAGTATGTTAGTAGTCCTCCTTTGGATATTGTGGCTACGATGCTCACTCACGTGACATTCAATCCACAACAGGGCTCAGTATTTAAACATTATCATTATTCGGAAAACAACTGTCAATTTTGTTTTTAAAAACTATTCGCCCTACTAGCATTTAATATCTCCGTCCTTTTAGTTTCGAACCGTTGTTATGTGTAATACCATCGTCGCACTTAATTGTTTTGATAATTTTTAAAAAATTAAATACTTCGATAAGTTCCCCTCGCAATCGCCTAGTTTCGAGAGTCGGTAGTTTTAGTATATTTAATCTTCTGATATACGACTTATTTCTGAATGAGGGAATTGTTTAGTTGCTCGCAGTTGAATTCTTCCAATTTTATTGTTTACATGTGGAAATGATTCGCAGAATTGCATTGCGTATTCTAAGCGTGGCCTTACTAAAGTTTTATTAAAATGTAGGATTATATTTTAATGTTTGTAGTAAAAAATTCTCAAAATAAATCCAAGCATACGGTTCGCCTTCTTACAAGCTTCGTTACACTGTTTGTTAAACTTAAGATCCTTTGAAACCCGCACCCCTAAATCTTTTTCTCCGCCCATGGAGATAGAATTCTTACCACCCATTTTATAGAATAAAATTTGGGTTATTTTGCTCTACGGGCATAACTCTACACTTATCGCTTTATTTCATATTCCCTTTATTTGACCATTTAAAGATTTGATCTAAATTCCGCTGAATTAAATGCCTATGGTTCTCATTTAAAAAGTTCCCACAATTTTTGTGTCGTCCGATAATTTGAATAAATTAACCCAGTAGTAAGCCATTGTCCATATCATTTACATAAATAAGAAACCACAATGGTCCAAAAAACAGACCCCCGGGGGACGTTACTAGTTACATTTTTCGCTTCCGAAAATTTACCGTTTAAAACGACTCTCTGCTTATGATTATTTAGAAAACGACTCTGTCCATTTTAAGAGTTTTCCCTAATTCCCTGAGCAAAACCTTTAGTTAGTTATTAATCTCGAATGAGGAACGGTGTGGAATCCCTTAGCGAAGTCTAAGCAAACTATGTCCAAAGAACTACTTATGTCATAGCTTTTAATCATTCTGTCGTCAAATTCTAAAAGATTATTATAACATAAACCTTTCTGTCTAAACCCGTGATGACTAGCATTTATGAGATTATGAGCTTCCAAATTATCGATCGTCCTATTGCGAATGACGAATTTCATTTACCTACGATGGATGTTAAACTTACGGGTGCATAATTAATCGGATGTTATCTTTATTCCCAGTTAAAGATAGGAGTTATATTCGCTAGCTTGAAATCTAATGGCACGACACCTTCTTCGAAACATTTGTTGAATTATTTTGTTAGCAGTCCCACTAACTATTTTGATTTTTTTTTAAATGTGCTGGCTAGATTAATTTAGAACCTGGAGATTTAATAGATTCTCACTTACTGATATAAAAATCTAATTCTGCTTCGAAGAATTCGATATCGGTTAAACGTTTATGCTCGTTGAAGTTTATCACGTCCTTCGTTCATGGAACATTATGCTCGTCTTCTCTTATACACCTTTTCTGTATCGAAAGTAATTCGTTATTGTCATATTTAATAGGTCCTATTCCTTTCTTTATCCTGTTTCTATTAGATACATAAATGAAAAACTTCTTAGGGTTATGATTGCTTTCTTTCTCAAGTTAAATGTCATAATTTCTTTTATCGCTTTAAATTTTTCTCTGGTATTCCCTTCGGCGGGCTAAGTAAATTTGATGATTTTCTTCGGATGGGTTAGGCTTGTATGCACACTTTTTATTCTTTAATTTGAGTTCGATATTCAACATTTTGGCTTCTATTAGGTGTTTTGTTCGTTTTTGTGCGGAATGAAAATCTCATCTCTTTCTCTAAAACACTCGGTGAAAAAAGAGCTGCACTTATCATTTCTTAATGTTGGATCTCCCTTGATCTCTCTAAACTTGCGGTTGAAGCCATTAAATCGCAAATTTTTAAAATTTAGCTCATAAATATCACTAATTTACATGTTACGATTTATATTAATATCGAATTGAATTGATTTGTGATTGCTAAAACATATACCTCCCCAAAACTATTACCCGAGATAAGATTAACGTATTTAGTTAGAATTATGTCAAGGATATGTTCGCCTTGGGTTAGTTCATTGACTAATTTTGTTAAATCGTATTATTTCATAAAGTCAATAGCCTCTTCCCCTTCTGGCGGCATTTAACATTTCATAGTTATTATTTCTACAATTTAAATTCCCAATTAATATAGGGCAATTATCTTCAATGTTACTTCCAATAATGTTAAATAATTTAGTGTCAATCTCAATCTATTTTGGTCAGGGTCTGTACACTACAAATATATTTATTGGAAAATTATTAGATTTTATTTCGTCGCATATTACCTCAACCTCTTTGTGAGAATCAATTTTAATTTTGGTTGAACTAATGATTTTAGGTGTAGAGTAGTACTTCTCCACCTTGTTTATGCTTACAGTCTTTTTTGATTAGCAAATACACTGGTTCTTGCAATTCGCCGATATAGTCTCTCCTAGATGTCTCCCCCGATATTTCCGTTTTTGCTATAATATCGAAGCTGTGTAAGTGCACTAAACATATAAATTTGTCGAGTTTATTTCAAATACTACGCGCGTTAAAGTGCTAGACATGTAATTTTTTTGTCGAAAGAGGACACTATTATTACGGCGTTGGGAACCACTCTTCCCATGTGCTCCTTTAGCTTCAAATCTTTAAACACCCAATGTCAATATGATTATGTACCATATTAGTTGGCTTGCAATAACTTTGGAGGTAACGAATTAAAGAAACGTGATAGTGTTTTTTTCTGTGATTAAAGATTTATTAATTTAATTAGTTTTTACACTTCAAGATTCCAACTAACCTCCCCTGAGTTAATTCTGTTTTTCCATTCCCAATGAAAATGTTCATTTAGACGTTGCCTACGACAATTCATAGTTTATTGCCTTGACTTATTTTCATGCACACTTCTCCACCTATTATTCATGCAGATGTACTACTATTAAAGGATTCTCCCAGTCTTCAGGTATTCTCTTTTCGCCCTACCTTTCAAATCACCAGAAACATCTTCATATGTACTTATGGTTTGCATATATTAATACAGTCGCTGATTTTCACGTTTGTCCTGTCGTCCATACTTAACTTAATTATACAGTTTATCAATACGCTTAAAGTGTTTACCAATCTTCACATCATTCAATCCTTTCATATAGAAAATTATTCTTTTTTCAACTAACTACATGTATTATTAGTGATGGTTTTTCTCATTCATTCCGCATCACGTAAGTTTTATTTTTCAATTTTATGCTTTCTTTGCCTCCACTCTTTCCATTTTCCGTTCTATATTTCTCTAAAATTACCAAAACCTGCACGTAATCTTCGGGCTGATCTCAATCCAAATTGTACACTCTCTTTTTCTTAGCGTTAAAGAAAGAAGTGAAGCGAAACTACATTTCTCCTTTTCGAAACAACGAAAGACATCGCAATAAAAAAATACAAACTTTGGTTGTGGCCAAAAGCATTCGTTGCTTAAAAACTTATCAAAAGACTTAAACTCTAAGTCAGAGGAAATACATCATGGAAGAAACATTTATTTCAAGTCTGTATTTAAGAAGCATTTCGATCATAATTAGGGCAATGCTCATGAATGTAAGAAAATCTTCTTGTGGCAAAGTATTTTATTCACAAATAAGTAAAATATTGACCAACAAATGAAAAGTGAATTCAAAGTGTTATTAACTATAAGAAAATGGAGAGCAGAGGGAAGAAGATGGATTATATGAAAGAAGCATTGAAATCTTTAATGGCAATTGCCAAAAAATAAAGGCATAATTATATGCAAATTCTCCTATTAGAATGCTGAAATTTAGCTCATGTAAAATAGTGTTCAAAATAAACTGAGTGACTTTCGTTCCAGAAATTATATTCAGTCATTAAAAAGTGTTAAATTTTTAGCTAAGATAGAACTCATCATCCTCTTTGGAGACAATGACTTGAGGACCAGACAGGCGTGGAGATATTCTAAGGACACCTTAGCAGCTATCGTTTTCTAATTAAATTTCTCCTAACCAGTTCCAATGTACAAATATCATTAAATACTATAAAATATTGAAATAATTACTCAAAGCATTAAAAAGGGGTTTCCCTCATTATTAGTCACAATAATATTGGGTAGATCACTGATTTTGTTTGTGTGAATAAGTTCAAAGTTAACTTATTGAACGAAAGTGATTCATCCCTCTAAATGTACGCCATAAAAGATTTTGCGGTTTCTTCTGGTTATCCGAATTAGGCTGGCAATCAATATTTACATCAAAAAATTAGGAGATTAAGAACCAAAGTTTTAATCGTTAGAATGTTGGCAGTGAGAAGTAAGTAACACGTGAAAGAAAGAAAATATCTATCAAGATTAATTTCACAACTCGTATTTATTAACTTCTTATATTAAAATAAAATTAACGTCATTCAAAACCCAGTTAATCCAAGTAGGTATCATTTTAGATGGAAAGAAGTTATGTGCTTTGCATTGTTATCTATTTTCTTTACTAACTTGAAACCGTATTTGGAGTTGCCGCTCAGTTATATAATTAAAATTTTTAATTGATTATTCAGAGCAGAGAGACTAATGGTCATTTTATCCCGTAAATTGTGTTTTAAATTCAAAAATATGATTTCGCTCATGCGCAATGGTTTACAGTGTTAATATTGAAAGACGGTAATCTAAGAGCTTATTTAAAGTGAGAGGCTGGAATGGCAGCATTGTAACAAGTAAGAATAAGCTTCATAGTCAATTTAATTTGATTTTTTGTTTCTTAACATATTTTGGAAAATTTCTGTGTTCTTTAATCTCTCTTTCGCCCTTAAATAATGAACAGCATTCTTATTCTCCCTCCATGTTTATGAGTGTAAGAATTTGTTGTGGGTGCTTATTTCCTAGAGTAGTAATTTAAGAGAATAAGGTTTGTTTTATAATCCCTGTTTCCCTTACCTTCAAGTCTTTTAAGGTCTATACTAGCATTCCACTTGTATTTCCGCGTTATTCTTCTTAGTTATTACAACCTAATACGCTTCGTTTATTTAAAGTTGTTACCGTTATCGAAAGCCCAGCTTTTTAAATTCTAAAAAAATTAAATTCATAATTTTTCTCGATTTCTTATTTGTTAGTTTCTTCTTCGTCTGCTTTTCCTCTCCTGATAAATCCATCTCCTACATAATTAATTACAAGAAAAGATTTTTATGTTGTGAAATAATTTCATTCTAAACCGAATTCTATTTCTTCCTCTTATTTCTGTCACATCCGCTCTATATACATGGTTTGTTTCATCCGGTTTATGCAATTAAAAAATACCTTTCACCTTTTAATATTTATACGAAGAGGATCCTAAAAGATTTTGCTACCACTATTTAATTTCTTTCTATCATCAGACAGATTATAATTATTTCTCTTAATTTACCTACAGGGGTAAGCCAGTTTGCAATTAAATATCCCATTTTATTTGGAGGCAGACTGAAGTGGCAAAAGTCAGAGGATGGCCCCATGGAAGGTAATGATGGGTTCGACCCTGAAACTTGTAGTCAGAAATTTTCCAAACCCGTTTCAGTTGTGATTTGAAATCTAGTGAATAAGAGTGCTTATACCATGGCCACCTGACCTATGGGAATTTTATGTCGTGTGGATGGTACCTATATGACATTTCGGTAACTGTTGTGGCACTCAGACTTCCTAGGATTACGGTTTCAGTTGTGTACCAAGAATACCTCATGGAAGACACTACGGCTCACCATGGACCGAAAAATGGAGGACAGCTGATGCTGACGAATTGTGAAGACCAGCATATACTTGTATCTATTAATAGACAAGCAACAGTGATTTAAATCGCATCCGTACTCAATTCAGAAGTTATCGGACGCATATCCATCAGGCCATGGCAGCATTCTTTATCCTTAATGAGATATTCGACCACTAGACCAGGCAGATTTTTTCTGTTATCAAAACCAGTATTCGTCACGTCTCTATGTGCACACCAGAGGACTTGTGGCTTCTGCTCTTGACTACTGATCACAGTTACAGTAGTTCAGGCTACTTTTATAATTCCGATATGGCGTAGCCACCTTGAGCCGATTGACTCTAGTGGTCCTGATTTTGGTTCCGTATAGTGGGGGTTATAATTGTGTCTAGTGATCCGCTTAAACACACTAATGACCTATATTTTTAACTGATTGGTGAGCATATAGGATTTATTTATGGACTATAGGTAGCCCAGTAACCGTGCGATAATCCAAGAGGTTAAATCACTAAGTGATATGAACATAAGAAAACAATGAATCTGCAAAACGCTAATCAATAGCATATAAGAGACAGTTACTGTTCATTTATCCAGTTCATTACCACCTAGCATTTTCACCCATAAATCTATCCAATCTATGTTTAAAATTCAGCAGGAAAAAGGCATCTATCCCAAGAGAAGGAAGATTATTCTATTCTTCTACAACTCAATTTAAACCACTTTCTACCAACCACTTTCCTAGAGCTAAATTTTTCCGGTTTAACGCATTACTACGTGTCCTAACCTATTCAATAATGAGGAGGAAAGTGACTCCAATGATCTGCGGCGTTTTGTGATAATATGATAAATCGTGAAGGCATTGATGGTTTCTTCTGTTTATGGTTCCCTTATGGACAATAGCAATATCCTCGCGGCTAAATACTGAAATTACATACTGATTTAACATTATAGTCATTACATCATTATCACTCACTAAGTCTGTAATTTTATTGGGACTCTTTCATCTTTAGTCTTAATTCTGTACAATTGAAAGAAACCTTTTGAATCTAATTTTGCCTTATTTGCTAATTAATTTTAGAATATCTTTGTCACCTTAATTTATTTTTTAATGTACCTAGTTAGCTTATTATATCTTTCCTTTAAATTACCCTCCTTTTTTTTAAATTTACCATTAAATGTCTCTTTTAACAACAAAATAATGCTTAACTTTATCCGATATTCAGTTCGGTTAACATCATTGGCTTTAATCTCACTATATGGAATGTTCATATTGTTTACAAGAATTAAATGTTTAATCATAGGCTCATATTTCTGAACAACATCATTTCTATCTACCTTAACCTTATCTTCACCCTTAACTGCTCTCATTTAGACTACATTTCCTGTCCTCACATTAGTCGCTAGTCCCCAAACAACGTCCATGTACGTCTTTCGACCACTATAATCTGCTTTTTAAAAGTATAGCATTTTACCCTGATTTATCCTACTGATCACCCCATTCTATTTTAAATTAAATGCATTTTGCAATGGTAGCCACTTTCCAAATTTATCCCATTCTGAGTCGCTAGTGACTTCTCTATTTGTCAGAACTAAATCCAATACGAAAATTATAGTGCACCATATTAAAGATTTCTCAGCCTCCAAATCACTAACAAGAGCTTTCCAGGTTAATTAAATTCAACCATTATGCACACATCTTTACTTCCTACACGTACGTTGTATCTCATGCCACAGAAAACACTAAGCTTCCTTATTAATATTTGGTGTTGTATATAAAAATTCTATAACAAGTTTATCCTTTCCCTCATTAATATCTAGCCATAATAACTCTATATTAGCGTCTGTTTTAATTGTATGTTTTTTACTACAGTGGAGAATACATCGATGTTATGCTTGCTGGGCAATGGTTCAATAATCATGAACGTCTAATTTTTGTATCAAGACGATTTCTCTGTATTTTTGGAGCGCAAACATTTTTCACATCGCAGAGATATTGATGGTGTTCACTCTGATATGCATATTTAAAAAGCAAGAATCAAGCGAAGCAGTGTTTGGTACACTAAGAGGCGGAGTTGGCTAAAATTCAATTTCTAACGCTGATATAAATGCAAGCGTCTTAAGAATTCTGACGAGTACTTTAGCTGATACGATAAAGATAAGATGCATAACTTTCAAGGGCAAAGTTTTACATTTTTAAATCATTAAATAAATATTAAAGAGTTAGGAATTTTAAAGATGGAAGTGGAAGAAGAAAAATATTCACATCGAGTAGAGAAACAATATTATATTATCATATATATAAGTTGTAGAGGATTTCTCTTCAGAAACGGAAACAATGCCGCTTATCTGTCTTATATGTTAGTAAATTGGTAGAAGTAGCTAAGAGAAAATACATTGTTTGACTTTCAAATTATTTGTGGCGGGATAGATAATGACCTCATGCTGTAAACGGATTATCACTGTAAGTAAATTTTTGATGAATGTATTTGTTTGTTTATGTTTTGCATAAGGAAGAAATAATGGGGTGAACTGCATTTACTGTTAGTCATTCTTTGATGTTTCTCAAGGAAATGGGTGGACATTCCTGCGATAATGTCTTCAGGATCTCATTAGACAAAATGTATTCTCAATCAAGAATGGTAATTGACGCTGGCCCTGAGGTTTTTGGAAACCATTTTCAACTCATTTTGT
This sequence comes from Ceratothoa steindachneri, assembly GCA_963969495.1. Taxonomy (NCBI): domain Eukaryota; kingdom Metazoa; phylum Arthropoda; class Malacostraca; order Isopoda; family Cymothoidae; genus Ceratothoa; species Ceratothoa steindachneri. The sequence goes on from OZ018337.1 coordinate 5,262,919, forward strand.
GTTTTTTAATCAATGGATTCTCTCTCTCTGGAAGAAGCACCTACTACGTGGTTTATAACGCATTAGTAAATTGAATTTTAGCGCCTTGGAGGCGCAGTTGGTGAGTTGAAAGCCGTCATGAATTTGGTCACGTAGACACTCACATTAAAGCTTATAAATAGGAGCCCATAAACCAAAGAACATGGGCCGATTAGGAGTTCGTACAGCAAGGTCCTACTATTACCTGCACCCCCTTACTAAACTCCTGCCAGTTTTTGTGGAAAATGTTGATGCTGTTCGATAGCTGATTGAAAGGGATAACGAATAACCCATGAATCAATAGCAGACACACTCCACTTCTCCGTGGGTTCTGCACACGCAATTCTGGTAGAAGGTTTAGGGCTAAGCAAGCTTTTCCTCTCGATGGGTTCCTGGGCTGTTGCACCCAGCTCAGCAGCAAACAAAGGCAGATCTTTCAATGGAATTTTGAACAAGTGCGATGCGGATCCTAAAGCTTTAATCTAGAGAATTGTGACCGGAGATGAAAATGGCTCTATCAATACGATTCCAAAGACAAAATTCAATCGAACCAGTGGCTGCCTATGTATGGAAGTGGACGAGTTGTGGCCAAAACTAAGCGTTCAAGAGGAAAGGGCATGGCCACGGTTTGCTGGGATTCAGATGTAATTTTGCTGGTTGACCTCCTCGACAGCATCCAAACAATTACAGCTGCTAATTATGAAGTTGTTTTTGGAAAACTGTCCAAGAAAATCGCGGAAAAACGCTCTGGGAAGTTGCATCGGCGATTCCTCTTCGACAACGACAATGCACCCGCTCATGATGCTCGGCAGAGAAGATCTGTGCTACGCGAACTTCGAGGGAAAATCATCCGACATCCACAGTACAACCCAGATTAACCCGCATCCGACTTCCTTTTGTTTCCAAACCTGAAAAAAATATTGAAGCCTAAAAAAAAATTGAAAGCAACGCATTTTTCATCAGGTAGAGATGTAAGAAGAGCTGATTTGACATGGTTTGAATCGCATGACCCAAAGTTTTATATAGATGTACTTAAAGGCTGGTATCAACGTTTGCACAAGTGTATTGACCTAAGTGCAGCATATATTAAAAAGTAAGCATCATACCTTAGACCGTTTCTTCCAACTGTCCTTTTTTCACGAATTTTTTGAAGCGCCCACATTTAGGTTTCTTATACTTTTGGAAAATTATTTCTACATTATGTCTACAGTATTTTCTCATTTGTATGTATGATCGTTAAAAACATATAAAAAATATAGTAAAAATATATTGTGGAAGTCTCATTTCTAAATTATTTGGCCACATTAAGAAACCGTAAAGCGCAAATGTAACGAGAAACTTTATCGAGAGTTATTTTTTTTCAATTTCTTGAGGGTTTATAAATGGCCGCAATCAGCAAGTCACATTTCTTCGTTAGAAAACCATATTCCTGGTCTTTCCTTGTTTTCAAGAATATTATTTTCAAATGAAATTATTCATCATCATACCAGGCAATAACTTCGCCACCTCCCCCCACGGGGGGCGCTTACGCTTCTCTACTAAGATTATTATTTAAAATATACAAAAAGCAGCCATAGTTAAATTTTTATCAATTTTCTGAACTTCGCTAATTATAATAATTTTAAGAGGAAACTCTAAACTAAATTTCCTCCCTTTCAAAATATCACGTTGCTAAAATATAGAATTATAAAAGAAATATAAAAATAAATTTTCTGAAATTCCCATTTGTAATTCTTTACGTTTTAAAAAAATCACAAAATTTCGTTACTTATATTTATTTCTGAACTTCACCATTTTTATATTATAAAAGAATTATTCGAAATAACTTTGATAAAAAAACATAAGTCATAACCAAACTAAGATGAAATTATTATTCAAATAATTAAAAAAATCCCCTTTTTAAATTATAGAGTTAATGATGATGATGATGATGATAAATGTAATTTCACTGATATCTAAAAATGACATATTTGTCATATCAGATGTCTGAAGTTAAAAAGGCCTTTAGTGGGTTACCATTTATTACTTGAAATGTTAAGAATTCGCTTTTCAAGGCGCAAGTAGGTAAAACGTACTTTATCGACCTTAAAAGATTTAAACAAAAGCCACTATGGGATTATGTAATCTAAACACTTTCATCTACTACTTTCATCTACTACTTTCATCTAAAATGCTTTCATCTATATTTAATTTGTGTTGAATTTGCTTTAGTCTAAAGCCTTGTTCGTGTAATAATAATTTCGTCTACAGATATTTTAAACTATAGGCCCTTATACTAAATGACACATTGTTTTATTCATTTATAAATTAATTTATTAAAGGTAATGAAATGAGTATTAAATACAGTAACAAAAATATTCAAAATGAAAAAAGAAAGACGATATTTTGAGTAATTTACGTAAGATTTATTCAAATTTATAATTCAAACATATGTGTCGGGATTTTAAAAATCCCAAGAGTATTTTAATGCTACGTTGTAATTTTCGTTGAAGCAATTCTAGTAATCAGCTGCCAATAAATTTCTTTGAAAGGTGTTTCTCAGCACTTGAATTTAATTACTTGTTCGTGCATGGCTTTTAAGTGTGAGCTAATAAACTTTCCACTCAGTTATGTTCTTTATCTTCAAGCAAAGGTAAAGCAGTTTCACTTGTACTTTGTTGCAGAATTTAAATATTATAGGTAGATAATTAAGAGGTATTAAGTACAAACTATTCCCCTTTTGCAAAATAAATAAAATAATGTGGAATTTTTATAACGTTGCAATTTCCAATTATTTAAGGCTATCCAAGTGGTATGGCAAAAATGCAAAAAAATATAATCAAAAACATGTAAAAATTGCTTTTCGAGCTGCCAAATAAAAGCCTATGCTTACCTATATTATGTGAGCTTTGATTCTGGAGATTCTATCACTCCTAAAGGGGCTTAAAATGAAGAGTAAAGTGTTTATGCCATAAGTGGTAGCAATATAAATACAAGGGTGTATATTTTGCCATAGATTTCCTCGTGAGATGCATATACGAGGGGCGGAGAAAAGTTTTGCAATTCGGATATAAGGAAACGAGATATGAGGAAAAGAGTTTAATAATTTTTCAATATAACTACCCTCGACTTAAATGCACTTGCGCCACTTGTCCCTGAGACTTCGAATTCCCGACAACCAGAAATCTACCGACTGCTGTTCAATCCACTCCTGGACGGCGAGCTGGACTTCTTCATCTTCCCCAAACTGGCGTCCACGCAATGCAGCCTTGAGCTGGCGGAATAAAAAGTAGTCGCTAGGGGCCAGATCTGGACTCTAGGTGGGATGGTTAACCTCCTCGAATACGCGCTTGCCTTGGGCAGCTTGTGCAACTCTGGCCTTGTGGACAGGGGCATTGTGGTGGAGGAGCAGGACACCGCGTGTCAATTTTCCGCGCCACTTCTGACGGATGCACTTCTCTAACTCCGCTAATTCCTCGGCGTAATATTGGCCTGTGATGGTCCTCACCACGATAAGCATAGTGCACCATCAACACTCCCACAGAATCCCAGGACAAGGTGGTCATGATCTTCCTAGCTGAGGGTTCGGTCCGGAACTTGATGGGAGTCGGAGAGCCCATGTGCTTCCAGGCCATGCTTTCGAGCTTGGTCTTGGGATCCCATTGATGGACCAACGTTTCATCACCTGTCACTATACGTGACTCGAATTCCGCCGGATCTTGGTTGTACAGGAGCAGCAGCTCCTCCGAACTTTGACGACATTGAAGTCGATCAAGGGGCGTGAGGTTTCGTGATGTTTTAGGGACACAATGGGCAGAGACCTTGGTCATGGCTAAATTGGCGTGAATGATGTTCTGAACACTTCCATGTGATATTCCAAGTTCTCGCGCAATTTCTCGGACCTTCACCCATCGATTTTCAAGGATCATCCTTTCCACACAGGCCACATTGTCCTCGTTGGTCACGTCTGACGGGCATCCTAGGCGGGGATCATCTTCAAGGGACTCACAACAATGGCGAAACTCCCTATTCCAGCATAGGTTGCATAGGAAGGGTTAGTGTGGGTGTACACTGCAACCATGCATTCATGGATCTCTTTTGCATTCTTGCCTTCCTTGGTCAAAAATTTGATCACTGCGCGGTGCTCAACCTTCTCCATTGTTGAAAAATTTGTGACTGACGATCTGCGATCAGCTACTGCTTTTTAAATAGCCGAGGCAGGAGTGTACGGCTGCAGGTCCTAACTTGTCATAGCCCCCCTACAAACAGCCATCCACCTTCCTCTGTTTTACCCAACCGATTCGCAAAACTTATTGTAAAGGATGTCTTAAAAGTAACATCAGCAATAAAAGGCTTAATGTTGCCCTCTTTCCAAGCATTAATCTGTTGAAAAAATTATACAAAATCTCGATATCATCTTCCTGACTCTCATGAATTAGTCAGGATTCTCCTGTAATCTATTTACTTACAATCTTTTGTAAAAAATAAAAAAATATGCTGAATTATACCCTAGAAATAGGGTGATTGGTAGAATCATCCTATACTACAATCCTACCTGCGTGGGGAAAAATGAGTGCAAAGAATGCTCTTGTTGGAAGTTATTGAGGCATAAGGCCGTTGCCTGCTTGTATGTATTTTTTTTATTTTTCTAACTGTAGAAACTCCTCAAAATGATCAATGCACGAATACCTTAACTATATAATGGAATAACTATTATATATCGTTTATTATTTCTCATTAACCGACCCAAGTCGAGTCCTGTGAAGAGGAAGAACATTGTAGGGATGACTGTGGTGAACCACAGAGATCGTGTAGTAGAAGAGGAATAAGTTCGCAAAAAAATTACAGGGATAGGAATAGGTGAAACGTCGGTGGCTATAAACAGATGCGTGTTGTGTTTGTACATTCAAGAGAGTGGATTGGGTACAAATGGGGCGATGCTGAATATAGGGAGTGAGAGGAGAGGCGCGTGTTTAAGAAAACACGCGTCTCATTTTGCCCTTTTCTTATGCGCTTCTCTCTTTTTATCGCTTTTCTATTTCTCTCTAGTTCTATGTTTTGCCTAGTTTGCCCAAATAGAACTCTTTTTCTCGCTCTAAAAGGCTCATCAGCAATCGGATCAAACGAATATAACTCGATTATTTACTTCCCAACCACATAATTAACAGTTTTTTTCACCCTGAGATGCTATCGAATACCCCATGCACCTATTCCGTGGCATGGTTGCGATCCTTATACACCAAACTCACACTGGTACTCAGATAATGGAGATGCTTGAAAGTACCACGCCTTTCTTCACTCGACGCTATGTTGACCTCCTCATGAGATTACGTGACACTATCAGCTCGATCCCACCTATTGGCGATGTGCTAGGCTAGGAACGAGACGCTTTTCATAAATTCCGCAAGCTCCAGACTAGACGCTCCCCTGACAGCCACCATAAAACTGCCAGTATTCAAAGAAGGAGAAGACTTTGGATCTTCTCTCACCAACCTTGAGAATAACTTCGAGGTGAATCATTGGGTCATCGAGACAGACGGGGTAACTCAATTATTGCCCTTACTGATTTCCCAGGTCAGGGATATTTCCATCTTCCTTCCTTCAGAGTCATCGATTTATTAGTCTTCCATAAAAGCCGAGCTGCTCACAGACTATAATATGAAACCGGATTTCTAGAGAGCAAAGTTGAGGCATCGTCCCATTCAACCAAACCAGACCTTCCGTCAGTTTAGCTACTCCCTCCACCGTTACTTTAATCTTTGGATTCATACATCCAAAGTCCGTCATGAATACGACTCTCTGGTAGATTTCGTCCTCAAGGACCAAATTCCTGCCTCGTTCCATTCGGAAATCAGCTACTTTGTGAAAGACCGGAAGTGCCATACTCTCTAGGAATGCGTCTACGCGGCTAGCCAAAACTGCTATCTGAAAGAACTCCCGAAAACCTTAAAATCCTTCTATCAACGAGCACCAGGGCGTACAAGAATAACCAAGGAGCATTTTATTTGAGCCCCGCCTAACATCCTTTTGGGTCCCATGAATATCATGAATGCGTGCCTGATCATTTAGAGGTAGCAAAGATGCTATTCATTCCAAAAGTGGGTAAGCCACTGGACAGTCCAGCTAACTTCAGGCCTATATCTCTCTTAGAATTTGCAGAGAAATTCTTGGAGAAAATATTGGCTAACCGGGTGAATACGTTCCTCGAGGAAAATAATTCTCACAACAACCAACAACATCGCTTGAAAGGGGTTAGGTTCTAACATCAACCTACGAGATACAGTTCAACGCACCTTGTCTGCGATGTTTTCGTGGCTGCACTCAATCTACCGCCAACCTTTTCTAGGGTTCTTCCCTTGCGGGGTGGGCAGTGTGTGTCTAAAAAAATCGCTGGCCATTCGCTCCCCAATACTATCGAAGGAGGCTGTCAAACGTGTAGGTTATGGACTAGGAACCTCCAATGGCATTCAAAATCTGCTCTAGTTGCCCTATTAATATCGCCGTTGGACTCGTGGGGGCAAAGCTTGTGGACAAATGTATGGGGGGGGAATGGATATAGGTCTACAACAAACAAAGGCTAGTTTGTTAATACAGCATCAACAGTTACGTTGCCCCCAAGGGCTAATACCTCACTCCCTCTCCACTTTCCCTGCTGTCCCAAGACCCTTTGAGTGCCTCTCGCAAAGAATGATCTGAATAAGCAGATTTCGTAGTCCGTTAACATAAACATAGAAGGGTAGGATAGCCTTGAGAATAAAAATATGAACAAGCTCACTGTCCTCTCCAAATGGATATGTCTATTTTCACCAAATAGACTAAATTTTACTTTCTCCGTACCTAAACCAGGAACACGAGAGGCTTAATGATGGGCTCTCATCTCCCTTCACCTCCCCCAGAGAATAATTGACGTATATATAGTTCGATATGGAGAAATGAAAGGAGAATTTGAGTAGCAATCAAAATAAGATGAGCAGTCCCTGAGTATAACAGAGATTCAAGAAGACAGTAGAACCCAGCGGGATTTTCCTTCCCGAGGCTGTTCCTTTGGTCACTTAGAAGAGAAGACCGGTGGTATCAAGACATTTGCATACCATTGTCGTCCAAAGAAATCTCCTATCTCCGTTTCTGTGAATAAAAACAGAGGTAAACCTCACCATTGAGGAATAACAACTTGGATTCCCATTCTAGAAATGATAGACCTCTTGGTCAAGTATCATTATCGAGAAGCCCGCAAGTATAGCACAGGGATTGGAATAACCCGTACATCCACAATCCTTACCCTTATATCTTTAAGCCAAGAAGCCTCTCCACGTGCTCCCCATATACATCGAAATAAGCATCAACTGGGTTTCCAGACTCAACTCACCAAGTGTCTCTTTCACCCAGAATGACGATAAGCTGTTTTCTAAGCCAGTCTCACGTCAGCGAGAAGGTTTCTGTCCAACTCCTCTCTAATCATCGCATCGAAGAGGTTCTGGTTCAAGGTCATCCAACTGCAGATTCCCTCTTAGTTAAAGGTAAAAGGAAAGCAAAACTCATTCATGTTCGTTAGTTACCATTCCGTGCGAAAGTGAATTTTGCGTCAACCATCGCGTATTACACATTGTTAGTATTCATTTTTATTAGATCCTCTTCTTATAGCATTAGTATATTTATACATAGTTTTAATATTTTATTTTTTCTAGGTAATTAAAAGTATATTTTTGTCCAACCTGTTTAATTAGATCTGCGAAACGCTGCAATACATATATAATATTATGAATCCTCCCTGGTTAAAAAAAGAGACAATTGTTTGAGAGGAAGTATTATATAATCTGAATATACCCTCTTAAACCTCTTAATTAGAGCTAATTCTATTTTTCCTTCATAAGTGTTAACAAAAGTTAGGGCAGGAATTTTAATGGAAATTCTATTAGCAACTTCTTCCTGGTGGACCCCAGAAATTATATTTACCGTCAAAAGGGAGAGAAAACTTTTGAAACTGCTTCTTCCTGACTATTTAAACTTTTAAACTTGTCCATAGTTTATATTCTTTTGCTGCGTCTGTGCTCATTTAGATTCATGCTGTGTAGACAAATGCTACTTTTCACTCCGGCTGCTGCATACACTTTCCAACTAAGGATTTATCTCTTACATCTTTACTCTCTGAAATCACCATTTTCCGCTGTCATTCTGAAATCCATTTAAAGTTAGAAAAGAATCCTTTTTTTGCTACATTTTTACGAAGCGGGATTTTAGTGACACGGAGATGAAAAAAGCTCAAAGAGGAGTCCTCGGAGCTCCTGACCCGGAAAGGGTGGGAACGTATGGATTCCTGTATCAGGCATGCAAAGTGGCAGTCCTATAGACAAAGGCCCACCAGCAGAGGTACGAAGGAGGGATAAAAAGGGCTCAAAGAGGAGTTCTCGGAGCTCCTGACGCGAGAAAGGGTGGGAACGTATGGATTCCTGTATCAGGCCTGCAAAGTGTCAGTCCTACCGACAGACGCCCACCAGCAGAGGTACAAAGGAGAGATGAAAAGGGCTCAAAGAGGAGTCCTCGGAGCTCCTGACCCGGAAAGGATGGGAACGTATGGATTCCTGTATCAGGCATGCAAAGTGGCAGTCTTATAGACAGAGGCCCACCAGCAGAGGTACGTAGAGTTTGTTGTCAGTCTGCCTTTTGGCTGAAGAGGAGCAGAAGGATTTAAACAGACGAGTAGAATTAAAAGGTTAAAATTGAGTTTTCTTTAGAGGAGGAGGGATTTATCTTTATTCTTAAAAAGCAGATTTATATTTGCTCTTTGAGAAAACATTGGAAGTGCAAAAGGAAGCAAAATAAAAGAAAAAGGAAAAAAGAAAACTAAAGGAATGAAAGAAATCAAATGAAATCACTATAAATTAAAGAAAGGGAAGAAAAGAAATGAAACTAAAATAATAGAAAATTAAAGGAAATAATTAAATATTAATGAAGTGAAATGAAAAAGAGAGAAAAAATGGAAACGGAAGAAAAGTAAAGAAAAGGATAAGAAAAACGGTACAAAATAAAAAGAAATAAAACAAAATAAAAAGAAATGAAAATTTGAATCAAAAATAAAGCACATAAGAAGAAAAGAAAACACAAGAATGATTAAAGAAATAAAACGAACGAAAATAAAGTAAATTAATCAAAAGGAAAATAAAGAAATAGAAGGTAAATAGGAAAATAAACAACAGAAAGAAAAGAAAAGAAAAGCAACGAAATGAACCCTCAAAGTAATGAGGTTGAAGCGAAATTAAATTATAATATGAGAATATTATAAGCAAAATTAAGAGGGGAAATCAAAAGAAAGGAAAAGGGAAAGAAAAGAAAATAATGAAAAAAGGAAATTATTGGATAGGAAAATGTGCGAGAAAAACGTCAAAATAAAACGTCAAAATGTCTCACTCAGATCCACGAAACGCCCTTTCAAGGGTCCCTTTCGAGTGGCTCTTTCAAGGAGTTCTTTTAGGGGCTTCTTTCGAAGGCTCCTTTCGAAGTGCCCTTTCGAGGTGTCCTTTCAAGGGCTCCTTTCTAGGGTTCCTTTCAAAGGCTTCTTTCGAGAGCTCCTTCAAGCGCTTCTTTCGAAGGCTCCTTTCGAGGGCTCCTTTGAAGCGCCCATTTCGATGGTCCATTTTGAGTGTTCCTTTTAGTGGCTCTTTCGAGGGGCCCTTTAGAGCGCGGCTCCTTTCAGGCGACCTTTCGAGGGGGCCTTTCGAGGGGGCCTTTCGAGGGCATCTTGTAGTGGCCCTTTCAGTCCCGTCAAATCACGAATAAACGGTCTTTTTACTGCAAAAAACCAACGAGGGCAGGTCCTGCAAATTTAGGGTAGTAGAAGGGGGTTAATGGAGATAAGAGGGAGGGGTTATTCTCATTCCGGGACTTGCTTGAGATGAATGGACGAAATCTGGCCGGGGACTTGCCTTCGACATTAGCCGTCGTCCAGAGGTGAGAAGAGGCTTGTAAAGAAAATGTATGAAATGGGGGTGTGAACGGTATATCTCTCCTTCAATTCTTCGGGGTGGCAGGCTGGACGCGGCACCCCTATCGACCCCATTTCCTGGCATCAGAGCAACAAGGTTTGTTACAAGCATCTTCCACACAATTCACTTTCTCTAGCTTCACCACTCTCGTTATGACCCTCATTGATAAATCTTTAGAGTGGCCTCGTTGATTATTGCCACCACTTTCCACCAAACACAAAAAGCCCATTTAATATAATTCCTCTCTTTTATCGAGAATATCTAAGTTTGCCTTAACCACAATAAATAAAAGAGTAAATACTCTGCCTTTAATTTATAAGGATAAAATAAAAGAGGAAAATGGTTGACAGAAGGAAACTCACTAATAAACGAAAAAAGAGCGAAAAAGAACACATAAACTATGGTAGAAAATAAATATAATTGATACCCTCCCCCAAATCTATCATATTCAAATATTTGTAGCATTTTTTAGATGCTGTAGATTAAGATGGGTAGTGAAGAGTGTGAATTTAAATAATTATTTTCAGGAAAATGAAAACGGTTGAGCCAAACAAGAACCATTCATGATATAGGCGTCCTCGGCACAGATCCGACGGAAAGGTATTGAAAATCTTCCATTTGGGGCGATTCAATATTTAAAGGGAATTTTCCCACATAAAGGCAAAAGCAACTAATGAGTAAATCAGCCAAATTTGTTTCGTTCTGTTGCGCCAATCGAATAATTCCCAGAATTTCCTTTCATTCTTTCATTCCTGCCTCAAATTATTTCGTTTTGGTTCCGAGAAAAGAGAAACGTGTCTGTGTCAAGAAAACCAGCTTCTTCTGACCGACCTACGAGGGAAAAAGACAAACAATATAATAATAGATTTAATTACGATGGGAGAGAGAGAAAAGAGCCGAAAGTGAAGGATAAGGAGAAGGAAAAGTAGGAGTAGAGGGAAAGGGAGGGGGATTACAAAGGAATAGAAAGGAAAAGAAAGGAAAAAGCATGCAATAAAAGGCCAATCGATCCTTAAGAAGTGCATGCAGTCATTGTCTAATTTATGTTTACTAAACTTTTCCGCCTTGATTATTAATGTCCACTTATCTGATGGAGGGCGAATACAGAAAATATTCCTCCCTTAGAAACGTATTCATTCTTGAGTTTGAATCAAAGTGTTTGTCTAGTTTGACTTTAGGCAAATCAAACGTAGCGCACTCAATGAGGAAACGAGGGAGACCATTTCGTGTTAAAGGTTTATAACCTTTTCACGCTGTGTAATTAAATCATTCAATTATAAATTACTTTTTACAGTTCATATTAACTAAGCCTTTATCAATTTTATATAATTGAATTTGGTCACCTTTTTCTCTATGCTGGAATAATGCGAAGAGATTTAATTCATTAATACGGTTGAGCATGAGAGAGTTACAGAAATGCCGTTAATATAGATTAAAAAGAGGACATAAAATAAAACTGGGCCCGAAAGAAGACGACTAGTTACATTAAGCCATTTAGATCCTTGCAATTTATGAGTGGTCTCTGCCTTCCTAAGCTGACCTAATTATGAATTCAACTTGATATGTTCCCCTATATTCTATGCGATTTTAATTTTATCATTAGAAATTTGTGAGAAAGATGGTTGATGTCCTTCGGAAATTAATATATATGATATCTAAGACTTTCCTCTCATTCTTTAGATTAAGAATATCACGGAAGAAGCCAAAAAGGTTCCAGAGGCAAGAATATTTGTTTTAGAAACCATGATGGTTGTCTTTTAGAGTTTGGTTTGCATTTCCAGAACTTTGCACACAACGGAGGTTAAGGTAAGTGAATAAAACCCATATGAAAGGATGTAATAAAAGCAGTGCAGGAGGTTTAGAAACCTCATTTCTATCTTCTTTAAGAAATCTTATTTGTTTGAGTTAAGCTCTCCCCCAAAATTTAGCACATTGTCTCACTTACGGCGATATGTTGCAGAGCGCCACAATTATGCTTTGGCTTAGCGAAGAGATAATAAAGGGTGTTTCATTAAGACGGATCGAAGTTAGCAGTAAAGAAAACAGTGTTTTTGGTAAAAATTTATTGATTTTACTATTGGATCATGTTATTTGAGTCATGGCAATTATGTGTGAAAAATAATATCGCCTAAATGTCCGCCAAGGCTTCAGCGGCACACCTCCACTCGATGGTCAAAATTTTTTAGGACGTCTCCGCATAGTTGCTCCTGGATCTCACCAATATGCCCTATTATCTTATCTTTCAGCTGTTGAATTGTTGTTGGCTTGTTGGCCTAGACCTTCGTTTTAAGATGACTCCAAAGGAAGAAATCCAAAGGTGTCAAGTCACACGATCTCTGTGGCCAATTGACCTCACTGTTTCGAGAGATGATGCGACCTAGGAACTTCTCATTCACTAAAGCCATTGTTGCATTGGCTGTGTGGCATGTGGCGACGTCCTGTTGAAACCACAAATCTTTGACATCAATAGAATTCAATTCAGCCCATAAAAAGTATGCTATCGTGGCATGGTATCACTGGCCTGTCACCGTAACAAAATTTCCGGCATCATTTTCGAAGAAATACGGTCCAATGATTCCGCTAGCAAAACGTTTACACCAAACAGTGACCTTTTGTAGATGCAGTGGCTTTTAAACAATCTTCCTAAGATTTTTATTAGCCTATATTCGACATTTCTGCTTATTAACGAATCCACCAAGATGAAAATGGGCTTCATCACTAAGATGATTTTTTGCGAAAAATCATCATCGTCTTGTCTTTGCTCGTGAACCTAATTGGCGAATGTACGGTGCTTCAAATGGTCAGCAGTCTTCAGTTTTTGTGTCAATTGAATTTTGTAAGCGTGTAGAGACAAATCTTTTGTCAAAATTCGATGTAACGTTGTTGTGAAGAGGTTCAATTCCTGCGCGCGATGACGAATAAAGGTGTCTGGATCTTAAGCCACATTCTCGCACCCTGCAGCAATGTTTTCAGCTAAACGGCGTAAACGAGTACACAATGGCGTTTTCATATCTGCCATCGACCCTCTTTGTTTAAATGTACGAACAATTTTCCAATTTCACTCTCGGTTGGTCGATTATGTTGATAAAAGAAATCGCGAAGTGCCCGAAATGCCTTTCTGTTTGAACGGCCATTTTCGTAATAGGCTTCGATAACAACACGTTGTTCGATTGTTAATGTTTGCAAAGTTGAAGTTACCACAGACTGAAGTTCTTAAATCTGCAAGAAAAAGAAAAAAATCATTAGACGCTTAAACTTAACTTACATTAAAATCGGCCCAAGTTATTGGAACACCCTTTACTTAGATTTTTTGTGAATACTGATGCGAAGAATGTATATGATACTCATATCTTATTCCTCGTTTATAAAATGCACATCCTCACCCACTGCTGCTCCGACAGTTAAAGTATCTCCACTTTTATTTCTGATATAGCGAAGGAATTCTTTAGGATTTGTTTTAATTTGATTTGCTATTTCTCTCTCCATTTGCATTTTAATTTACAATATTAAATTTTTAGATTTCCGCCGAAGGCTAATGAAATTCCTTTGTTCGTCCTTTTAGATGGGCATTCTTTTTTTGAGTAAGTAAACAGTCCGCGATATGTTTGGTCCACCAAATGGGAGAGAAAAAAGGAAAGAGAGACTATATATATATATATGAAAAGAAACTCACAACTTCACGTGAGTCAAAATTATGATAAATAACACCCACAAGGAAAATGGAAAAATGATTCCGAACACTTCGTCTTTATTTTAAAAGACCTCTTCATTGAATAACTTGGGTCAGGACAGACAATGTCATAAATAGTAATGAGTGAGGGGGTTAAAACGGCGACATGCGTTTAAACCCTAACTAGGGGATACGAATTCTTCAAACACTTTTATTTAAGACATTGTCTGTCCTGACCCAAGTTATTCCATCAAAAGGTCTTTTAAAATAAAGACGAAAGCGGTCGGAATCGTTTTTCCTTTTTACCCTTGGTTGTTATTCATCCTATATATATATATATATATATATATATATATATATATATATATATATATATATATATATATATATATATATATAAATATATATATATATATATATATATATATATATATATATATATATATATATATATATATATATATATATATAAACAACACATTTAGTGCCTTACTCTTATATATTTAATATGGATTATGGTGAAATTAAAGTCATTATTCGCATTATAATTACTCTGGTAGGTGAATCATGATAGATGACCTTTTTGGATTTCCACTCACCAGTTCCATTCAAATTGCCGTAGCAAGATAAGCCATTAGTCATTTGTTATTAGAACACATATGTGACTATAACAATGCCATCCGCACTAGTTCTCTTGTATATATGTGTTTTTTTGGTTGCACTAAACTTGTAGCACTTAATTTTACCCTCTCCCCCCCAACACACAACACACACTTGGAATAAATATATAGCTGGGAATAAAAATTACCTTCGATTTTCCATCCACAAAGGTTCCAGCATTAATGATTTCATAGGATAGGAAAACAATTAATTAGATCCCTGAAGGTATGCCTGAACCTTCGCTGTTCTCTATTTTAATTAATTTATATTTAATTCGTGCTGCTTCTTTGACTAGGGCACACCCATATACTTAAATTATAAGTATTCATTAGATTTCTGTTCATGTTTAATGGTTATGTATGAAACGCAGGGGCAAACTTGTCGCTGGAACCATTCGCGCTTTTGGTCTAAATTTATTCATAATCTCTTCTTTACAATTATGTATAATTTTCAGATCTTTTTCCATTAGGTTCACATTCTCCTTAGTTTTTTTTTTTTTTAATTTAACGTGTATTCACATCTTTTGCGCAGATTCCAAATATGTACACATACAATTTTTATTTTTATAAATTATTTCTGAGTTTTAAAATTAGTCTAGTTGAATATCAATTTAAATTATTTAAAATTGAAGTGAATTAAATTAGTTGTTTTTGAACATTCGTGTTTGATCTCAGTTCCAAACGTGGCTGTAACCAATGAAATTCCATGAGGAAGGAAACGTGTTCAAGGCCAGAGGTGGATGGCTGTCGTCTTATGCCGTAGCGTTGTTCATCATGGCCCTTAGATAAATAAAGATTAAAAAAGGCATTTGGTTACGTAACTAATGCTAATAATTATTTAAAATACCTAGTAATACTGGTTGAAATATAAAAAAACAAAATATTCATTTATAATCCTTCAATAAGAAGTAATCTAATAAGTAACGTCGGCTCAAAAAGGATACCTAAGACATTTATATCAATAATCGTAAAGGAAACCAGAAATTTGAATATACCTTGTCAGGAATATCCATCTGTTAAGGGGATGTGACAAGGATATTTGTTACCTGCGGCAAAAGGCCAGCCAGGTCTAGCCGTCGCTTTTTTTTAAGAGAGTAAAGTTCAATTGTACCCATTTAGAGCCATAAAATGACCCTTATGACCATGATATATATGTTTTTTAAGCCTAGAGATTGCAAATCTGCCATCAGATTTGGCACTGGGTGGCGCCGTCTAGTGTCTGATGCCTCATTTAGCCTTTCATAAGCCTTTCAAAACCAAGGTACACCACTAATACCATAACCATTTATCATCTTATCGCCAAACGCCGCACGTCAATGGAGGGACTTTTCTTGCAAGTCCAATATACAAGTCCAATGAATGACCTAATTTGGTGTATGTGCTGAAACTTTGATTGCCTTATAGACGAAAGAGGTACAGCCCACGTAGAGAAAATCGTTCTCAGATTGCAACATAGATCATATGAGGGCAGGTAGATGGAGCTCGATTTGTACTCACTGGAGACAGATAGGTTGAGTGGTGAAATGATATGAGTGTTTAAGATATTAGACTAAAATGGACAATGTTAAATTTTATTTACTCTTTGACCTCAGTAACGATTACAAGTAAACAACCGGGGCTCGAGCAACAATTAACGCGCTGTAAAACTAACAAAGCTAAAATAATTTCATTACTACCTAATTAGTCATTATAATCGAATGCAATATATCATAGTCTAATTTGATACTATTAGCATGTTTGTAAATTGCTTAAATAAGTATTTTCATAGATTAATCTGTTCTAATTGGGGGTGTTGGCCGTGGGTGGATTGCATGCCCATGATGGTCCTTATAAACATATAATTGGAATCATCATAAAATCCTGCACCTATAGTGAAATTAAAAAAATCACTAAAAAAGTCTACCAAATAATATATGGTTGGCCAGAAAGTCATGAAGGACTTTAAAAAGAGAAGTTTGTTTAGAGTTTTTGGTTAAAAGCTGACTGGTATCTCGCAAGGTTTCTGATTGCTGGCTGATCGCTGGAAAAAGATCGTAGAGAATAATGGCCTTTCTTTTGAAGAATCGATTTTCGTGTTGCTCCATAAAATTTCTACGTTTTCTTTTCGTTTCCAAAGTGAGTCAGAACCTTCTGGCGAACCTAATCAATTATTCCTGTAAATAAAATAAGGAATGTGTCCAACATCGTAAAAGTTTACCTTAAGTCCACTATTTTGAGGGAAAGAAATTTGCACGAATATTATGTCACTGCAAGGGTCAACCCCTTACGGGGGCCTATACCAAGCACCCTTGGACTCTTAAGCAATGAGGCCTATAGGCGATACTATCCAGAAGGTGGATACCTGATAAAAGATTAACTTTGTGCTTTACTCTACCACAAAGGAAATAGTATGTTAATCATTAGAAAATTACAAACAAGTGAATTAATCAATTTCAATAGTCAGGAATCCACCGAGAATGATTAATTGAATATTTGGATTATTTCCATCGAGATCAATATAAAAAATATTCATTGGTTACAGTAATATTGCTCTTTAATGTACGTTTACAGAGGATATTAGTTCTTTATTTAATTTAAGTCTATAATTTCCTATTAAATGTGGATATAAGAATAGACACCTTACGACCACAATTTCTTCGCTGGAGTTTCAGTGGCCCTAAATCGAGAGTGGATTGAACGAGAGGCTTTTTTATGACTCTTCGAGGAATACAAGAGTAGAGATTTGCCAACAGGGTGGAGAGAACATAAGTTATGTGGAGATATGATGCCGGTGTATTATTGCTTTCTTGGGGGATTGCTGAGAAAAGGCCTCCGGGGAAAATATATTATGCCGATGAGGCCTAATGCCCAATAAGTGGCATACACCTATGCTTCATGGACCCTCTGTAGGCACAGTTTTTCCTTCTTCAAGTTAATGGAGTTGATTGTCTCCCCAACTGGAGAAAACTTCCCTCGAGGTAGAAACTAAGGGCTGAAAATTATAAGATAGTTAGTTTGCCTTGATAGTTCACTGTAACTCTTTGCCTCCGGCGAAAGGTTGATAATCTTCGACTCTTTCCAGCCTTATGTAGCTCGTAAGCTCGGGAAATGGAAAGGAACACTCACATCGAAACTATTCTCAATCATCACAACTTACATATTTAAATGGATTTGCTGGATTATTTACACGTAAGGGACGTGCCCCCACACGTCGCCCCAAGATTGAAGTTCGTGCAAAAGGGAATTTAAGTGCGAATAATATTTAGCTCTAATGTTACACGTCTTTCCCTTCTGCATTGCAGTAATCCCAGCTTGAGAATTTTAGGATTGACCCGATTGCTTGTGACAAGGTCCTTTCTGCCTCTCCCCAAAAGGACCAGTAATTTTGAGGTAGGTCAGATGAATTAAAAAGAACCTTAGTAAGAAGGAGGCAACGGATCATTAACGCCCTTGCCTCGAACGAATGCAGAAGATGCTTACAGGTATCTAGCAATATATAAGGACTGATCTTTACTGCTTGGCTTAACCTGAAGTCTGCCTGATCTCCCTCCTGGTGCAGTTAAAGGTGATAAAATATTGGAGAGGACAGATGAGGTATGAGGCTTTATTGATGAAATTCTAGGCGTCAGGGTAGGGCCGATATATATATATATATATATATATATATATATATATATATATATATATATATATATATATATATATATATGAAAAGAAACTCATAACTTGCACTTGAGTCAAAATTTCATAAATAACACCCAGAAGGAAAATGGAAAAACGATTCTGAGCGCTTTCGTCTTTATTTGAAAAGACCTCTTCATGAAATAATGAAGGTCAGGACAGACAATGTCTTAAATAGTAAGAAGTGACCTGTCTCGTGCGTAAGAGCGAGCCGGTCCCAACTTGACCTGCCTGATGATGAGGTGCAATCGCCTCTAGCCACGGAGGGAAATCACCCAAGTTAAACACGAACCTGAGGGATCGAAGTCTTCCAGCCAGGAATTTGCTATAACAAATGTGCTTTTCTGTTCTCGCATGCTTCAAGATGGCAGGCGGGAGGCAAGATTGCCTCAAGGCTTAGTGGAATCCTCAATGAGTAAACACAGCTGCATTCCGCTAGCTTCTTTACTTTATTTTTAGGCCCTTTCTCTCTTGCTTCGATCTCATTTTTTGAGAGCCACGTGTGTTTCTAGGGTCTAAGTGACGCTCCTTGAATGTATTCTTTCACAGTAGGCTTTCACACTCTGTTGCGATGAACGATATCATTTGGAATGCGGCCTATTTTTCCGTGCCTATTTGTGCCATTTAGAGTGGACATATCAGAGTATCAAAGATGAGAGAAATGGAGATCAGATATTTATATAGAGAGAAGAATAGGTCGGAAAGTACCAGCGATCGGCTTCTTTTTAAGGTAACGGCCGTTTAATAAGACGCCCTATAGCGAGCCTAATTTTGAGAACGAAAGTTTCTACGAGATGGAGTCAAGGTGTAATTCACGCCCGGTGTCTCTGTATAGATAAATTAAAATACACTTACCGCGGGCGGTATAAATAGATAAGCGTTGGCTTAGGTAAGATTAGTATTTTATCAAAGAGGACGCGAGGCAAATGAATTCTTTCTCTCGGCCTCCCTTACCCCAAGAGCACGAATTTTGTCCTGCAGGCTTACCACGTCCCCTTCCGAGTCAAAGAAAACAAGCGGAGGTCGTGAATTGTAACCTGACCTACGAACCAGTGATATATTCATACTATATACAAATGTATTTGATCTGATTCTTTCAGAGATAGGGGCGCAAAACTGGGAAAATCTAGTAGTGTGCTGTGTATAGGATGGAAAAACGAAGTGTATTCTGATATTAATTATAATTTTCCAATCTGAAAAGAAAAAAAATTTCTTGAATGAAAAAAGATGATATAACTAATATTCAATTGCTCTTGCTTCGCGTCGATGACACAATGTAGTCTAGGTATGGGCTTTGTTACGCTGCATGAAAGGTTTTACCTGATATTTTCTCGACTTATCTTCCCTGTTTGCACTTAATATCTGGACTACAAATACCTAGATATAGGACTCCTAGAACTATGGATAGCTAATTCATATAGTATAAATAATTCATTTCATTTATATCTAGCTCTGGTATCTTATGTACTACTTTTGACTACAAAAACTCTACCTCATCAACTTAACTAACATAAAAAAAATAGAATTTTAAACAAATAATATCTATTTGAATATCCTTCCATATCTTTAACTTTATCGTTTGTGGTCGCTTTAAATCCTACATAAGTAGAGGTATCATTATTATTTTGAAGAGAGTCAAAACTTGAAAATTAAGCCATTCAGCGTAGTTACTAGACATCCGGGTGGCCAGGAAAGACAATTATTTAAATTACTTTGATATTTTATTGAGGTTTAAACTTTTCTCCCAAAATCTGAATTTTATTCAAGTCTCTTTTTATTTGAAATATAAACATAGGAATATTATAGTTCTAGACAAGTTAAATTTTCTGAAAATATATACATTTATATGTTTTTTTAACATATTTAGATTTGACTTAATAGGATATTTATTTAAAATCCATTGCGAAATAAACTGGGCATCAATTAAAAAATTTAAAACATAATATCTACATTTTCGAATTAATTCAAAATAGTCTCGACATAATTTCTACCTAAAACTACAGTTTTACACTCAAGCCTAGTTACTCTATTTGGGTTTGCAGGTATTATATAACCCACAAAAGAAAAATAAGTCAAGACAAGGAAACAATATAGATTATTAGTAAAATTAGTACATATCTTTTAATTGCACGAATGGAGTAATTAAGAATTAACCATTATATTTTTATTCGTAGCTCTTTTGTCAAGTGGAACCTCTGATTCCGAAACTACCTTGGCCTCTAGCGTCCAAATATAATCCGTGAGAATTCTAACATTTATTGGAATATAACGAGGAAAAATTCAAATAATATTAATATTTGACGATCATTACTGATTATATATAATATTGAAATCCAATTTGTCTAAGAAAAATTTATCAAACCAAAATTCAAACTAAAACATGTTTTTTTTAGGATACCCCATTATTTAATTCTTCAGAATTACCTCTCTAACTTTTTAAAAGAAAAGTAGCTTCTTACATTTGGTCAAAACAAGTTTAAATATTTCCTTCATTTTATCGAAAGAATTACTTGTAAATTTTTCATTATCTAGGAAAAACTTTTGAAGATAAGATTCTAGTTAGTGCACTCATCAATAGAAACCTAGCTAAATAAAACATAATTATATAATATCAAGCAATTAGTAAATTATAAACAAGTAGATTAAAATTTATAAAGATTAAATTATATACCTGCTAATTCAAGAGTGTTTCGTAAATTCTATTTGGTACGTCATCTAAAGGACCTAAGTTGACACACGCTCTGACCCAATTAATTACCGCAATTTATATATGATTTTCATTGCTTCGACAGGTGAGATTTTAAAATGGGCTAAGGAACTCGAACTTGAATGTGATGGAGTTGATATTGATGAACTGTTGACAGAAGAAGTTCGAGAGTTAACGAATGAAGAAGATACAATAATAGAAGAAGAAAGAAAAGCAGAAGAATGAAGACAGAGAGAAGAAGAAAATAAAGGAGAAGGAGACAGAAAGAGAGTTATCGGTGAGGGAATTATCACGGTGTTTTTTGTCGATAAGCCAAGGAGACTACGAAAATTGTAGAATATGGACCCTAACATAAATATTTGTCAAGATTGAGAGAATGGTACAGGGAGCAATGAGTCTACACAGAAAAAAATACGAAGAAAAGAAAATAATAAAAATTCAAACAGATCTCAATATGTTTATAAAAAAGAGTGCTCCCCCCACCTCCTTCCCCGCATACTCCTTCAGAGGAAGAAAGTAGAGACGATCCCTATCCAAGCATTAGGGGGCTGTAAATGTGTCCGATTCCTTATTTTTACTTGATTATATTTCATTAAAATTTCCTTGAGTTTCCCTTTTTCTATTTTTTTTTAATTCATGTAATTTTGATTTAGAGTTTTGCTTAAGATATTTTTGACTTTTCTGTTCATGGATACGAGTATTTTCCGTTTCTTTCCTTTGAATTAAATTCGAACACATTGTTTTGTATCCAAATGTTCTCAGAAATAAACAAATGACGGTGTTGTAAACAGTGTTTCTACTACAGCTTACAGTATAAAATAGAGTAATAAAAGATTAAAAACTAAAGTAAAAAATGAAATACAAAAATAAAACAATAAAACGAAATAATTAAAATATGTGAGATGTTGATATACAGTAGTAAAATATTTACTAAAATGGAACATACGATACCAGTACTATGGGCGATTTAAAATTTACAATATAGCTGACTACCATGTACAGTATGCAAAATATTGAGTACATAGATGATTGAAATATATCAACAGAAGTAAATTTATTGTAAAAAGATTGAAATAATGACTGTATATTATATTACAGAACTATGTAGGTGTGTCAGCAATTTTATAAGGTTTAATTACGTCTATTTTGACTTACAACCGGTTGCTCGGATCCAAGCTAGGTAGTAAGTCCCTGGTAAGCTGGATATACCTGCTAATTCAAGAGTTTTTCGTAAATTCTATTTAGTACGTCATCGGAGGGAAATAATTTGACACACGATGTGACTGACCTTATTACCGTAAACTAATTTATATCAATATTCTGTATTAATTACTGTTAAATTCGAAGTCCTATAATTTATTAATTTTAAATCCTTGCTTAGAATTAACCGATAGCTGGACAACTACAAGGGTGAAGCAGTTAGAAGCAGGATTGCCAAATCAAATTGACCAATTTTGTTGACAGCACAGCTGAAAAACAACTAAAATCGACTAGATATTTACCAGATAAAGCTAGATTTATAGCTACATTAATTTCATTAAAAACCTTATAAAACTTACTTTATTTGTTGTAAGGGATGAATAATAACTTCCAAAAGGCAGATGATGTTTTGTTTCCTCTGATTGACGAAAAATATGATGCCATTGGTGACAAGATTTGGTCATTCGTATTCTTTGGATTTGTTGTGCCTTTTCAAACCAGATTTCACGGTTAGTATTGAGGTAAGCATTTTTCAATTTTATTTTATTTCTTAATCGTTATTTTATTATTTATGTTGCTGAACTCCCTCTCAAACTCATCATTTGAGTGAGGTAAACTTAGTGTAGAACTAGCAAACTTTGCTAATTCCTTGAATGGAATTAATCCTGCTTAATCCTTATATTGGAGAACTTTACTCTAAAATTCTTCGATATCTTTTGTTAAGGTCCGCAGAAAATATTGATATATTTTCCAATATTTTTAAAAATTATCAGGCATCGTTTCTTTACTTGATAGAATAAACACCGAAGAAAATTTTGACATTTTTCTCTTTAGTGCCTTTCCTCATCTTTTATGATTCTCATGTTATCTTTTAGTTTCTAGACTTCATTTTTATATTTGTATCCAAATCTGTATGCTAGGATCCAAATATTTTTTAATAATAACAGCATGGGGATCGAGTCTAGCAATTGGAGTTATAATTTTACTGGCAATCGATTTAAAGAGCCAATATAAATCATCTAATAAATTTACTCTTTGGAATTCTCCATCAATAGGGTGTACACACAAAAGAAATGCTAAATTCTTTTATATTTATACATTTATATAGTTCTGATGTATAATACTTTTTCATCTAACCTTATATGAAAGTGGTCCTGAATACAATGTACTGTGAGATGATTGAACAACAACTGGCTCAATGGGTAGCCATCTTTTCTTGGAATCACATAGAATTTTCAGTGGTGATTTATGATCATTAATAGTTTCATACAATCTTTTATGAGAAAACTGTGTCATTACTCACACATAACTACTAACACAAGTACAAAAAAAGGATACGACCTACTACTCAAATCAAAATGTAGATACGAGTGAAAAACATATTTTGCTTCAATATTCGAGCAAATATTATAATCAATGAGACAAAAAGACTCATCGACCAATTTAAGAAGGTCATTAAGGCCCAGCATCGTAGTATTAAGGAAGATCACATAATATATAATGGAATTATAATTAAATCTAGCATTGGTAAACAAAAAGCAAAAACAAATAAACAAATCAAAACAATTGGACAGGAGCAAAAGGCAAAACAAAAGGCCAAACAAGGATTTAACTTTGAGCTATAGATCACTAATAACGACATTCATCAAGAAAAATACAAAAAAGCATAAATTAAAATATGCCACTTTAAAATTTTTAAATTGCAAATGGCGGCTCTCGGTCAAAATCGTTTTTAAGTTGAGAGTACAGCTGGTATTGTATAGTGGCGAACCATGGAAATTTTAAAATCCCATTTAACTTCAGCTAATTTTAAAACTAATCAAATACTTAGTCTCGCGGGAACTTCTTAATTGGGTTCTTGAATTCTCACTTCCATCCTGATTTAAATTAAATCAGCCTTTGCTCTGGTAAATTAATCAAGAGTTAATATATAGTAGATAAAGACGTAGATTTAACTGCTCACTACATTGATTTTACGGAAAAGTTGTAGAATTACGAACTCTTTTAGAGAAGTTGAAATGAAAAGAGATTCATTTTTTGATTATAATCTTCTTCCAAATGCTGTAACAAAACGGGGTTTCATAGGAAATAGTTTCAAATGTCCCAGATTTATTACAATCGCCAAGGAATATAAAATAAGATTCACCTTTAGCACAAGATATGACCTGCAAGATCCAATACCAATTAAGCTACATAAAAGGCAGTAGCACTACGTATTATCCTCCTAAATTTAATTTGTCATTGATTGAATCGAAAAAATAAATACTTAAATGGTGTTAAAATTGAAAAATAAAAGCTAAATGGTCTTAAAGCTTTATTTAAATTTGTGCCATCAGAGCACAAACCCCTCTATGAAGATTTTTTCAAAAAACAAGAGTTATTGAATGAAGAAGATGAGGATGATCAGCTTTATTCTGATAGTGATATGGTCAACTACAATAATTAGGTAATTTTTAAATAAATTTATAAATAAATACTGTTACCCAAAATGTATCTCTAGATTTAATATTTACCTATATACGAGTATCTAACGAGAATATTTTATGTACATGTTTTTTTCGGAAAATTATGAAAAAACTATTGTGAGCTTTAAACTTCATTTTCTCAAAATATACTTTTGGTCACTTACGTTGTTTTCGTTCCAAGCTCCTCATATTCCTCATGTTTTAAATTACATTTCGTTATAAGAAAATACAATTCATAGGAATCCATTATGTCGAAAAAGTATAATATATGCACGTAGTTGAAATATAAATTTTTTTCATTACTAAGGGCTTCATATCTCCAACAATAACACATAAATTGTCTCCCTACTCACTTGCATATATAGCCAAGTTTCGGAGTGAAAGATTTAAGATAAAACAGAAGAAAGGCAAATCCACAACCATAGAGCATTTAATTAAATATACCCAGAAGCTTCTGTCGCCATCTATAGAATAATACTACCATCGAACTCAATCAGTATGATTTTGGCAATTTCAACATTAGCAGATTTAAGGGCCAGTGTTTACTGCAAATAATTATGCGGCCATTAATTTACCAGGAGGGCCTAAGACTCTTTACAGATGACGGTATCAAGTTCCTGGAAGCTTTGTTGTTGGCCTGTTTCAACAAAATGCCGATGGAAGGGCTGTATATATGGTAATGCAGCTCTGCCACACTAACCTCAGATGGAGCTTAGGTAAAAATCACCATAGTTTACCTATTGTGACCGTCGAAAAGGCCTGTCTCAGGTTCCAATGCTGCCTGCATGCCATGGTTGAGGCCAACGGTGATTTCAATGAAAAAAATGTATAGTACAGCAATTCTTCAAGTAATTACCATGTAAGTTTTGTAAATATATCTGTATAAATGAATTATCTGTTATTTTCATTTACGTTGAAATTATTAAATAAATTCCCCTTCTCAAACCGTATGTTTTAATTAAAATTTGTGGATCTGGTTAAGTTATGGTGTCTTTCCTTACAACGACGTTTGTAAAATGTTAATTTAATGCATTTTCTACCTGAGACGTTTCCTTATTAAGCACATCTTCCAAAATCATTTAGGGGGGCCGATGGAAGATTGGTAAACATATACTAATGTATCTATAGAGAAAATATCTTTGGTTGCGTTTCACTGCCTACAATGGTTTCTATTCATAATTCCTTTTAGCTACATTGTAAAAGACGAGAGTATCAAATATATATATATATATATATATATATATATATAGTCTCCGGATTTCAATATTATAATTATTCCTAAAAGTGTTATAGTTCAAGTTACTTTCGCGTGTGGTTGATAATTTCTTAATCTGTCTAAGGCCGTTGTCTAGATCTTGTAGGACTTCTACAAGATCTAGCAGCAGAAAAAGATTGTTGAGTTGTTATCCCCATTTCCTGGGCATTCCCACCGCTCCAAATTAGTCCCAATTTGCGAGCCTTAATCGATTGAGGACGAGAAGAAAATCACAGGAGTTTAATTCGTTTCAACCTTGAATCCTCTTTATGCAACGTCAAGCGTTGTAATTTAAGTATTAATAAATTAGTACCTTGATAATAATAAGGCACAATTATACTTTAAAGTGGTATTAGAACAAAATTTGTAAAACGACGGAAAAATGGAATAACTTGCAAAACGTTTAAATATTAATCTAAAATATATAAAATCAATGATATGTAAAAGAGAATGCCGAGGGGGAGGGGTCGCTAAAATCAGAAACCCTCTAGAGTACCACCGTAGTGATTATTTTCTCTAGAAATTACTTTACTCCACTATACGAGAGATTTTTTTGAAATTTCACGACCTTACAGGGAGATTTTATTTCTGGTTGGGTTTGAATTCCTTGCAATAAAAAGGCGCTTACCTTTTCTAAACTCACAAATCGGGGTTCAAGTCCTTAAAGAAGACCAAAATGCAATATCAAGATTTAACTGCAACAGAAATTTCCTTTTAAATTCTCCTAAGTTACACTCCTTCAGAAAAAAGTGCGTATCAGATACAGATATATAACATTTCACGAGAATCATTGAAGAACTCGTTGCATTTAAGACATCTTGAAAATTTTGGAAAAATGCTTTAATATATGATGTTTATTTCTCCGAGAGAAAATCCATACTAGGATTTGCAGGACCCAAGGGGAAAGGCAGAGATGGTTCTTAGATTAAGAAGAGCTTTTGGGTTATAAAGTAATTTGAACAATAAATGAACTACGAAATTCTCCACTCGTTTTCTCTCTCCTTCCCAAAATTCCCTATCCGGAATGAGAATATTCTCTTAAAAAAGAATATTCTTTCTCCTTTCAAAAGCATTTTTCGATGTAATTTAGGTGTTTATTGTAACTAAGGCTGCCAGAGTAGAGAGAACTCGGGCAGGAGAGAAACAGAAATGCGTGTGGCGACAATTCTCTGTAAAAGTGATTTAGAATCAAAAAGTTACTTTAACCCTCGCATTTACCCACTTCGATTTAATCACTCGGTGTAACTTCCACTGCACTCACACTAAATGACGGACTTGACATCTTGCTAAACCATCTCATTTTCCCACTTTTCGTAGTTCAAAATACCATTTTTATTTTTTGCTACTAATTGGTTTTATTCAACAAGGATCTCGTCGAGTAAACGGCAGTTATTTGATTTAATTGGAACGAAAATGGAATACTACTAATAATACTAATAACACTAATAATACTACTGCTTACACTAATAAAATGATGATGCCGAGGAATAAAGTCTCAATTTCATTTAATACTATGTATCATTACCATTTTATTATTCATATAGTCAACTATAATTTGAGGCTGTAATTATAGCTAGGAAGCAGTTTGGCACCAAGCGGGTAGATAGGCATAGGTAAAGTTTAATTTTTCTCTCGTCAAGTAAAAGGTATCGACTCTGTACCCTGTAAGTAGTGGGTAAATACATCTTTATTCCTTTTGTTTGCTTTCCGCGTGTGTCTTAACCCAGCTGAGGGAAACGTGATAACCAGCTGAGTTCCCATCTATTGGTTTTGAAACTAATTAGGAGGCCTTTCTGCTTTTGAAAGTTTTTTTCTCTCAATTATGAGCCTATAGTTGTCACTTAAAAATACTGCTTCCATTAAAAACTTTTCCTTCGTAAAAAAGAGATTAAATTCTCTAATGGAACAATTTATGAATAAAATACAGAATGAAGACAATTTTATTGTAAATAATGTCTCTATTGTTCCTTATGATTTCCGATAAGCAGACTTTGATCTATTTCTTCTTTCTCTTTCTGGTAAGAAACCATCTTCTTATGACTGGGTGTCCTTAGAATAATATTATTTACCCACCTCCTAAGATATTACTTCGGGAAAGAAAGCGAGCCGTTGCTCCCCCCACCTTCCGACCTCACCCTTTTTTGACTCGCCTCAGGTCTCTGCATTAGTCACACCGAGGCATGACGCTGAAATGAAGGCTACCTCTCAGCAATCTCAATCTTCCCCTTCACCCCTTCAGGTCGGGAGATTACTTTGTAGGATTCGCCCTGGACCGTTTTTGTGGCTCCTGCCGCTGGTCGCCCGTCTGGCCCGCTGATCCCTGCCTTTGAAACTTCACCGCAAGGAGACGCTCGGGTTGTCACGGCCGATAATGAAGGTTAGAAAAGGTCTAAATCTCTCTTCCTGTTTTGGAGGTCTCCGGGTATATATGCACCCGCCCCTGGATTACAGACAGATTTAGTTAAACGAGACTTCCCTGAAAGGAATGCAATTCAACGAAGCTCTCTCCTAAGAAGTGTGAATGACGGTCGCAAGCCACGGAAGAGCTGGACCTCACACCCATATCTTCGGGTCAGGGAAAAGAGTCTTGTGAGGCAACGTCAGCCTTTCTTACCCGAATTCAGATCAAGGATTGGAGAAGCCGTCCTCCGAAGTTCTTCTGGTGACCTCTTAAAGACAAGAGGCACGTTAGCTCCCTCAAGCCGAGTGTGGAGAAGTCAACCCCCATCTTTGAAGTTCGTTCGGTGGCCTTCTAAAGACAAGAAGCCAGCATCTCACAAAACACAAGTTCGAGAGAGTTGCCCCACCCGCTGCAGGTTTGTAGCTACCACCCTGAGTAATCAAGGTCATCAAGACCTTCCTTAATTTTGCCCCACCTTACTCTCGATGTTCAAAGGAACTAAATCACTCACTACGCTAAATCTCCCATTATAACTATTCATTAACCCCAGTTATCTATTTAGTAGTCGGAACCTAATTCCGTCTTATTCCTGTACCCATTTGTATATCCTTATTTATTGTTGCGTCTTTTATTTGGTGTGTATTAAAAATCTATTTTTGTCGTTGTGTTTTTGCCTACATTAGAGCCTGTGTGTGCATATATCCGTATACTTGGCCATACTTTGACACTTGTGATTTATAAGAATGTTGAGCCT
This sequence comes from Ceratothoa steindachneri, assembly GCA_963969495.1. NCBI lineage: Eukaryota > Metazoa > Arthropoda > Malacostraca > Isopoda > Cymothoidae > Ceratothoa > Ceratothoa steindachneri. Next base: position 5,291,667 of record OZ018337.1, read on the forward strand.
TGCTCAGTATTTCTTCTAATAGTGGCTATAGTTATATATTGCTGAGAATATCAATAAAAAGCTTATTCTGGTTAGAAATTTCTCCTTCCCGGAGTGTTTGAACGTTCTTTCCTTTTTTGCTTTTTCCAACTTCCCTACAAACTTTGAAATAAATATTCCATACAGAATGTTCCAATGGTGAAATGCTTCCCCTACTCATATTATTTAGACGACTACGACTAACTCATTAAAACTAGAGAGCTAAATTCTGGATAATATGCCATATTATAGAAACAAATCCAAATTACCACAAAATAGAAAACAAAAATCAACCTAGAACAGTGAAAAGCCTATCTGATTCACCGCATGTGCTCTGATATATGCCTTTACGTATAATTCTATTACTTCATGCATCACTTTGACTCACAGACCGCAGACTCAACGACTTAGATACTTTTCACTCTTTTTTTCTTGCGAAAACTTTCACTTTCTCTATTCCTTGCAACTATTTTGACCGGCTAAATGATTTCGTCCCACAAAACTAGAAAATTCTAAACATTATTCGTGCTCATGATCTGTAATGATCCTTTGCCAATCTCCCTGCTAGTTATGAGCAAGAAAAGGCAATTCTCCCTAACTTTATTCTTTTATTCGTGCGTTACTTGTGCTCTTATTCTGAGTAACAAAGGACACGGTTATACCTTTTTCGGTGGAATGGCGTTGGAAAGGCTCATTTTTGTGACATTGGCTGACAATTAATCTACCAGCCCGGGGTGAAAGTCAATATTATTAATAATCAAATTATGGCAGTTATTTACTTTCTTATTTCAGCTTGTATTTTATAAATTGTAATTTTTGTCACTTTTACACATTTTATTATGATCAGCAAATTATTTCGAATACTATTTTTCTTGATTGAGGTGCCACCCAGGTTGATCTTGTAGTTTGTTTAAACAGAATCGATCGCTCTCATTCTTGTATTGAGGAAAATTATATAGAAAAATTGCTCAATCAAATGGGACGAATGTCGGTATTTTTTAATTGTCATAACAGGTTCAGGCAGCATTTGAATACATGCCTAACGTTAGCGTTATCTCTCTACCTATTCTTGTATGGAATCATTTTAGCAAGCAGAAGTTTACGCTCAACATCCTTCCTATCTATACACATTTTTAGAGATCTGAGAGAGGGAAGGAGAGAAAAATACACGCCGCCTTGCATTCCACTGGGGAGAGAGAAAGACAACAGAGAGCTGGGCGACCCTTTTTCTCTGCGCTATTTGAGAGGATAAATTATAAGACGCCGCGGTGACCTGCAATCCCGCCATCACAGGAATCTTCGACAAGTTTGAGAGCCAACAAGGACCCATCTGAAGTCGGACAAAGTTCCCCTCGCCGACTTAGGAACCTTCCCGCGCTCGCGCTATAAGGCCCCCTCCCTCTAGTGTAAAGCCTTTATCATCGAATTAGTATACGCGCAAAGTCATTCGGGCATACCTCGGTCAATATTGTTTGCTCATTTGTACGGTGACCGTGCTCACCAAGTCATCCCCCTCCCTTTTAGCCACTGAGACCACTGTACATCTAATGTGCAGATAGCTCGGTTTAAATTTCCTTTTAATAATATTAATTTTCATATTAGTAAATTTATTTTTTGTACCCGTTTTTCTGTTATCCCGGAACCACCAAGTTAGAACACTGTGGCCAAGCTACATTCATTAAGTTGGACTTTGCATATACTATAATTATACCAAGCACTTATAAACGCAGAAAAGGTTAACTTGACCCTATTCTACGACGCACATACTAATGAAGATTTACGGGGAGAATAAATTCATGTTATGTCCCCGGCATTTAGAATTTGGCAGTAATCCGCTTACTCCTTTCTCCCTTAGGTCCTTCTATTAATCGTTGTTAAGAATAATGATGGATCATAATGAAATTATGTATTGATCAGCTACTAATTTAATCTTTGATTGTTTCCTTGTTAGCTGATTTTTCCGTCGATGTTGCGCACAATTTTCTCTGAGCTTCAAAAATTTGACCATGACAGATGGTAATTTAGCTGACCGAGAAGTTATAGTTTAAGGATTTAAATTTGTTTTTGAGTTTGAAAGAGGAAGTAAAAATAATAAATTTAATGGATTTTAATAAATTTTATTTTGGTAGGGAGGATGGATATGTACGTGACAAAAGCGATTCAATTTAGGTTTAGTAATGATAGTAATGCTTTTGATGGAGATTAATTTAATCGGGCTTACTTTGATTGTGTAAATTTATTCAAGAATCAGAAATTTTTGGAAAACTGTATTTTATCCATGTCTAGATTGAAATTGAAATGTGAAAAAAGCGAAATAAATAATAGTTTTAACCAGAGCTGGGCAAGTGCGTTAGTTTAGTGCGTTCCTGCGTTCTAGCGTACGTACACACCCCCTTTTTAGGAACGCAAACTTTTCAGGGGAACGCACCTCCTTAAAATTTAAATCATTCCTGCGTCCCGAGCGTTACGAAAGATTTTTTACTCAAAACGATTTCAATGGAAACAACAAAGACGACATTTAGGAAGCGGCAACATTCTGTCGTTTACGTTCAGGCGGAAAGCTCTCCCCCAAAAGTGAGAGACTACAACAGGGAACGGATCGACCAATCATAGAAACGTGGTGCGCCAGCCACTGGAACTGGCTATATTCTAGCCAGTGGAACGGCTGTTTACCTCAACGGGAGACATTTTGCGGGCAAAGAAGTTCAGCCTGAGAACAGTAACTTTAAACAGCTGGTGTTTGTGAGGGGCAACATGCACCTCTTTGGGTACAAGGAGGTGCAGGAGCAGGAGAAGGAAGTGGCCGAAGAGGAGGAGGACCAGTAATTTTAATTCCTTAAAAACTTTAAAAAGTGTTTTAACTTGTCTAGATGTCTTTAACTTTTATGTACAATAAAGAAAATTAAATCGTTGTTTCAGATTTAAAGTAAAATAAGCTTAATAAATTAGTGTCATACTGTAATACAAAATAATGAATAATTAAAATATTTAGAAACTGTGTCACTTGTCAAATACAGTGCAGTAAAGTAAAATACAGTTTAAAAACTAAAGAAGTTTAATATTTAAGTAATATTTTGGATTTAGTGAATTTTTGTATGATATGTATAGTCAGAGAAACTGTTAAAAGTGTGAAATATACATATATTTTAATGTATGAAGCTCTGATGTATTATTACCTTGTATTTTGTTTTATTTTTGAGTGGCGAAATAGTTCTTTTGATAGCAAGTTTTTTGAAGAACGTACTATTTTGGGGGATGGACGCTTTAATAGTTTAAGAGCGCTAACGCAGGAAAGCAGGAACGCAACGATCGGAAAAAATTGAGGAACGATATTTCAGGAACGCACTAACCGGGGCCGGAGGAACGCAGGAACGCTACCTCACTACTACTCCAAATCGAGGAACCCGCCCAGCTCTGGTTACAACGATATAAAAACATTTGGATTAAGAAATGTTTGAAAATTACCGGAAATTAATGTTGTGTGTCCTTTTATACCCCGTTGTCCTAATTTTAGAGCAAAACGAGGACCAACGACCAAATAATTTGACCGTAATACCGCTCTACAGTGTCTTCGCTCTCCCGCCGCCACCGTTGGCTTTCTTTCAGGGTTTTGTTATCCGTATTTTTTCGCTGCCATAAATCTTTAAAAATCCTATGGCAACAAAACTGGCGCCAATTCAACGTATTTATTAAAACCACCATTAAAGGTACAAGATCGAGAGGGATCCGAAATGACGCCCTTTAATTAATTATTTCAATTAATCAAATCATAATATTATGCCCCTCAAGAGGGCAGCCCGTATACACCAAACAGTCGGCGGGGCTATACTCCCTCCAAGGCCTAGTTCCTCTTGCAGTAGCATACTAGATTGAGACTAACTGGGCTTTATTACATTATTTCCAAGTCTTTTATCAGCTCCTTTCTCGACCTTCGGCTCTTTCTTAGGTAGGCTAGTCGCCGATTAGCTTTCGCCCATTCACACCTAGGTTGGGTGGGTAATGATTCACTCTTTCCTCTTGGCTTCTTTTGCTCCTCCTCGTTCCGTTAACGCACCCACAATGGGATGTCAGCTGGCACCTGGAGAGTTGCTTGCCCTCCAACCTCAACACCAGCAGTTTGTAATCTCGGCCTCATTGCTTAAAGGAAGAATCGACAGCCTTATATCTACTTCATATTTTCACTCCCCAACTTCACCACTTTCTTTACGGCTTCGTTGTTATTGAAGTCGAAAATACGACAGTTTGCCCTTTTTTATGTCCTGGTTGGTAACTATCCGATCGTGCCTGGTATCCACAAGATACACGTATATTATTTGTCCCTACTCCTCCTATACCCCGCAGTGGGGTATTGGTAGGATTCAGGTAGTTAGTTGGTATTAAATGTAGCGATGGTTTGAATTCCATTCTTCTGAATTTCACCCTAATTCTTCAAGAGCCTCATTTGCCTACATAAGTCACTATGCTATTAATCTAATAGACTGTGCTATTAATAGACAGGTAACTATCACTACTTTTAATTAGAAAGTATTTACAAATCTTGTTCTAAAAGGTGGCCCTGAATCAACTCTTGCCCCACCACATCCCCGCGAATTACGAGGCGTTGCTGAGAAGAGATACAAATATTATGATGTCCTATTTCATTAGGTTAGGTTAGGTTTTAAATATTTGTATAGTTTTAATTAATATTTGAAGAGGTTTTCATCTCTTTTGGGGAGTCTGTGACCTCGCAGGGGGTTATACCCACTCATTTTTATTTCTCTGGGTAGAGATTGGCTTTACTCGGTGAATAAAGTTATTATCCCTGTTCTGTACCCAGTCTCTCTTTATATCCTTAGTATCAAAAGCCTTAATATCTTTGTGCAATATAACACTTCATTTTATGGCAGTTGGCAGAAGAAGCAATTTTACTCCTATTCTCGTTTTGTAAATCTTTGCTCACCTTCTCCGCTGTTCTGCAACGTTCTCATCGAATTCGATTTTGTGATTGTATACGCGAGCTGATATGGCACATTTCGAAGCGGAATGAGCTGCCAAATAGCTGTAGTTTTATATCCATTTATGGCACCAGGGTTTTTAGATTGTGTGAGGTGTAGAGAAATGCAGTGTGATTGTCACTTTAATCGGTTTCGAATTATTCCGGCCTTTATTAGAGTTTCCCTTGTCCTGGTTCATTTTCAAAGTTGGAAATAGTCTAAATTACAGCAACGACGCATTTCATTAATATGTGACAAAAACTATGTGGCTTAGTGAAAATAGGGAGTTCAGAACAATATCATTGACAAATCCTTTGATCTATATGGATATACTAATAGCCAGAGGGATAGATATCTCCCTACGGCATGGAATTTCTATTTCTATTTTTAAAAGAAAACTGTGGGTGGAGCACGGCTGTAGGTGCCGCCGACAGCGATAAAGATCCCCGGGAAAGATATTCAACACAGAGGCTCACTATTAACTAAATGGGAAGTTTTAAGTAAAATATTGTTCGCATACCTTTTTGCTTATTTCGTTTTCACTTTATTTGCCTCCATGAGAAGCGCAACCAGGTGATCTCATTCGGCTCGGGGTCGTGAAAGAGACTCCATTGAAGTTTTATTATTTTGTTTTGAGGAAAAAATGGGTCGGGAAAAATGAAATTAGACCTGTTTCTTTTTTCTTCCATTGCCTCACAACACTAGATATTGAGGGAAAATGAAAGCGTTAAGAATAAATCACGAAGAGGCAACATGACTATGTGCTGCACAATTGGAAATTACTTTTAAGTTCAATCTTGAGGAAAATTATAATAACAGAAGATGGAGTTCAGAATTGGGAAGCGGAGTTAGACACTAGGATAATGCATGCTTACTCGAATCATTAGATTTGATCAGCCTGGATAGGAGTATAAAAAGAAAGATTACTTTAATTATTATTATTGTTTATTCTTATTTTCATTTTTATCATTAGCATAAAATGCGCAGAAAGGGGTTAATTTCTTCCTTAACTGAAGAAAAAGATTATTTCATAAATGGTAGCGAAGCTGAACTGGCTCTGGCGCTTAAAGATTGCGATAAGGCTGAAGAGTGATGGAAATTAGCGGCACCTCAATTTTCCATGTTAACCCCCTAAACTACAAAAATTTCCTTTCCCAACCTTTTGTGAGGCCGGTTTCTTAGGCTCATTACCGTACCTGACAACTTACCTAAAGTTTGTTATCTCAAGCGCTCTTTGATGACCACGATTGATAGTGTCGCTTTTAACATCTTCCTTATTTATATAGTTTTGCGTTTATTGGCAAAATTGAGTATTTTGTGTAAAATATATTTTATTAGGAATAATTATAAATTTATAAAAATTTAACCATCGGTGCTTTATTTTATATTTTGAATTTTAATTTTAGGAGCGAAGCCCAAGCTCCCCCCGTATGGGGTTAGTGTCGAAGCTATTGCCTGGTTTAATTATATCTTCAAAATAGGTAAAATATGCATATTTAAATAGGGGTTAATAACTTTACCTAATTGATTTGTTGTCAATCAACGGGAGTACAGCCCCACTACATGTTTTGCTAATCTATGCGAAATACATTTGTGAGCCCCCATCAATATAGTTTTTTGAAATAGGAAATGTCTTCTAAATCCCTCTATGATTCTATCATTTTACTCGGCGTGTGCTCAATGGCTTGTATATGTTATATACTCAGCTATAATAAAGGTAAGGTTTGTATTCCGATTTTACTTGCAATGCAGTTCGTCGGAGTTTAATCTATCTCTGTCATGAAAACTCTTTTCTATACTCCTTTTACTGAAGCCATTCGTTAATCGCCTTTCTTTTCTAGTCCAAATACGCTTTTGCTATCGTTAACTTATCGTGTTTTGTGTTTCTTTGGCTTAAATTAAAAGGGAAATTTCTTCTCCAAAATTAAGGCAAGTTCATTTGACTAAATATTTTAGATATATCGTAAAAATATTCGCGTCTTCTTTGATGAATAAAGAAATTGAGGCAAATTAAAAGCCTTAAGATCCTCTCTTTTAAATCTATTCCTAAATTTGTCTTTAAAACGTCGGTGAAAATTGTATATGTGTGCATTTTGGGGCATTTATGTGTAGAAATCGTTCACTATGTTGCTAGATTGATATGTGGAAAGCAACACAATCTTAGGATCACAAAATGTATATCCGAGGTGTGGCGAAAATGTAACTTGATTTAGTGTGTTAGGTGAGCTATGAGTGGGATAGGGATTAATAGATTGCGTTACCGTGTTGAGGACTGTAAGGGAAGTATTTTACAGCTTATTCGACTTTCTGGAGCCAATGGAAAGAACGTTCACACGCAGTTTAAAGATATAGAAGTCCTACACATTTGTAAATCAGCTTTTAGCCTAAGAAGAGTGTAGGTGAAGAGAAAGTCCCGCACTTCAAGACCGAGAGCTAGACCTGATCTTTACCAGTCACCCCTGAAGTTTTACGGTCTACACGTTCAAGTGGCCCTGGAAGACCTAACTCCTTATGATGATAAAGAATAACCACCAGTAGCACCTCGAAGTCTCCTCCATTTTGACTATTAAGCTCACCCTGAGCTTAATATAACTTTTTCTCCTGTTTGGATTACAGAAAAAAGACGTGCCTTGGGCATAAATATGAGCAGGGCGCTGTATGGGGTGGAGTGGTCAGAACTATTAGTTTGATCCTATAAGATAATTTAAATAGGTAAATCAGAGAAAGGCTAATCGTGGAATATAATAGGCAGGCTAAAAAAACGGAAAGGACCTGGTGTGTCCCAACCAAAAGCCCTCTCTCCTAACGGGAGAATGACCCTAGGAGGTCAAAACATATCCCGCTCTGGCTTAGGAAACGATGGTGCAAACTGTGAAATGTATTCGAGGTGGTTTTGTCGAAACTCGACATCATACTTTGTCACCTCGTGGATCAAACATACCAAGACGTAGCAGTCTGTGACAAATACCAAGATTCGGATAAGCAAAGTAGCGAAAAACCACGCACGTAACAAGAAGAGATATACATAGTTCCCATAGTTCCTCCACACGTTTTTACCCAGAGATCGGTGATATGCAGGCACCAGGACCCTTGGGTAGTTTTGCTCACGGTGACATTAATTTTAAAAGGAAATTGAAGAAAAGCAAAGCAGGGCCAAGGTTAATGAAATTTACAAATTAAAAAGAGTGATGGAAGAGAGTACATCCTTCTGAATTCCAGCTTCCAAAGCTTCAGAAACAGGAATTATTCTGATTTTACTAAGGCTAGGCAACATGTATTTAAAGGGAGATGTTGTCTCGATTCAGGTGTGTTTTTCATGCTACGCCTCCTTATGAAACGAAAAAAACTGCAATTTACGCAGAAAAGTTTGTACAGAATGTATCTACTCAGGGCACACTTAGAGGAAATATACAAATGTAAACAACAAGAAGTACTTAAACTCCGGAAACCCTCATCGGACACAATCAATGCCAATGCGAAAAGATTAAAATTCTAGAGGAAATAAACAGACAGGCAAATACTATTACTGAATATGCGACAAAAAAAAGCAGAACAAAGAAAAACAATCTTAACGCAAGATCCAAAAATGAACTCTGACTTGGTAATGTGTGTAAATCATGACCACTTCGCAAACATAGCGAAGGCGGAGAGTTACCTAACAGATCTAAATAAGGGAGTGAAAACGAAGTAGTTTCTAAAAATATTCCCGTAGGGGAGATATTTATCAGCCTCGAACTTGTGGGAAACTGGAAACAATGACAAGAGATCCCTCGAAATCGCGAGATCCGCAATTAATCAAAATTAAAGAGGTTTAAATAATGGAAATTGCACAAAAAGCAAAACAGGAAAGTAAGGAAGTCAACCAGTCCAAACTACCCTGGACTTAAACAGGAACATTTAAATTTCGTCTTCAACACCGCTCCCTGAACTCTCAAACACCAAAGAAATTATAGAAGGAATAACTCGAAGCTAATACAACTAGCATTTCGACTATGATGCGCATGAAAAGGATATACTAGATTTGAAGGGATGGAGTGGAAAGCCGAAGAATTTACTGCAATCATAATATGAAAAATAACATAAGATAAGTAAATAGATTGAAAATAATTAAACGGTTGCTGCCCAAAGTCACGTGCTCAGAGACATATATCCAAATATCGTCTCATTTATTCTTATATATGACCCTACGACCTTCAAAACATTCAATAATTGCCGGAGTAACTTTAGGAGGACCTTGACTATTATAATATTCAAAGGAGAAGGTAAAAGAGCAAAAGGGTTTCAAATTTCTTTAGAATTGGCTGAATAGTTATGAGGTTTTTGCCAAATAATTACTCTGCTATCATTGGGAGAACTTTAGCAACTACATCATTCAAAGTTGAATAGAAAACAATAAAAATGTTTAAAGTTCTCTAAAATCGATCAAATAGGAAAAATGTTATTGCCAAAACAATATAATTCCCTGGCTCTCTTGGGAGGAACTTGGCAATTATATCCTTAGAAAGAAAATGTAAAACAACATAGATTTTTCAAACTCCGTTAGAATCAGCCGAGTATTATAAAGTTATTGCTAAATAATTCCCCAGTTAACCTTGGAAGAACCTTGGCAATTATATCATTCAAAAAAGGATGTAAAACAACATAAATCTATCCAATTTCGTTAGAATCAGCCAAATAGTTATGATGTTATTGCCAATTAATTCCAGGGTAACAATGGGAGGACTTTGGCAATTATATCATTCAAAAGAAAATGTAAAACAACATAAGGGATTTAAGTTTAGTTAGAATTGACAGATAAAATGTTATTACCACAACAAAACTAAGGCAACGGGGACCGGCAGACCGACATAGTGAGATATAGATTCACCCATGACCAGAGTAGACCGCGACTAATAACATCTACAATATTATTATCAGAGACATATATCCAAATATCGTCTTAATATCTAAACATGGACTGGAGGAAGAGACCAAAGATTTATAACCATAATGACGAATCATACTAGATAAATATATCACGATGTGGTTATTCCCCTCCGTAAGAAAATCAAACATCAGAAAGCAATTTGAAGTGAGTATGAAAATAAACTTTATTTTTTGGATGTTGAAGTACAAAATATCAAGGGAAATTACATCACAAAACAAATTCATCAAGAAGAAACATAAGGAAGAAACATACCTAGATATAAAGTTCAGCACATCTATAGATGGCCTGTATATGCACTTGGGCACCAATCACTCAGACGCTAGTACTTGCAAATCCTTAATTTCTATAGTTTATTCAAAATGAGCACCACCAAAATATTCATGGCGATCCCAATCCCCGCTGTAGGAAAGCAGGCTATATTTGAACATTTTACCAACAACGTTGGTTACAATAATTGTTGCCGTTCTCTCAAGATACATGCTATAAATGTGGCCAGCTCATCGCAACTTATATAAGTGGAGTACAAATCCTGGAAGCATCTTCCAGTGTAGCTGGCGAAGCTTTGATTAGTTTAACATTTCCAGTGTCGGCTGGAATACTGCACAAGTTAGATTCAAATGAATCAATCGAAAACTTCGAAATATTTGAGCAATTCTGTGCAAATTTATAGTTATGATCTTTTTTTTCAACCTATTTAGGTCGTATTTCAAGTTCCCTCCCGAATATGGTGTTGGGAGTGGTGGGCGGGAAGAGCCTTAATTTTTTGCTCTACTTTCCAACATGCTGAATAGGTTAGGCCTTCTTATTCGATGCCTCTTCTATATAGCTTCTAAGACATTTTGAGGTACCGCTTTTCCTTGTAACTCCTTGTAGATCTATTTTTCCCTATTTTCACTAACTCTATAATTTAAGAAAAGGAATTTTTTGAGTATTTGAATAATAATTTTATCTTAGATTGGTTATGACTTGTTTTTTTATCCAGGTTATTTCTAATAAATCTTTGGTAATATCAAAATACAAATTGGTGAAGTTTAGACATAAATATAAATCACAAAATTTTGTGAATTTTTTAAAACCCAAAGAATTACAAATGATGAAGTTCAGAAAATTTATTTTGTATATCTTCTTTATAACTATATTTTAGCAACATGATATTTTGAAAGGGGGAAATTTAGTTTAGAATTCCTTTTTAAAATTTTGTAATTGGCGGGCGTCCTGGACGGGGGTCATCTTCAAGGGCCTTACGACCATGGCGGAAATCCCTATTCCAGCGATCAATGGTTGCATAGGAAGAAGCGGTGTCGGTGTACACTGCAACCATGCGTTCATGGATCTCTTTTGCATTTTTGCCTTCCTTGGTCCAAAATTTGATCACTGCGCAGTGCTCAACCTTCTCCATTGTTGAAAGATTTGTGACTGACGATCTGCGATCAGCTACTGCTTCTTAAATAGACGAGGCAGGAGCTTGCAGTTGCAAGTGCTGACTTGTCATAACTTGTCCTAACACCCCCACATATATCCATCCGCCTTTCTCTGATTTGCCATACCGATTCGCAAAACTTATTGACTGCCCCTTGTATATAAAGGTATATATCCTCCAAAACTCCATATTTTTTGAATATGATTAAAAATAGATTTTGTAGTGGTTTGGATGATCTTATATATGTATATGATATAATGGATATACGAGTTAGAGAACTTACCCATTCTAACTCTCATATCTATTTCTTTTATCATCATGATATTGACATTAAGCGATCCGTTGCATCAGATATGTTTTTTAGAGCATTTAGGGTATGTGATCCTTTCCTTCTAAAAGACGAGATTACATATATAACCTACAGTTTTATTGAATTAAATTATATCCTCTAAGTGATCAATGAATACTTATCTAAAGCAAAATCTATTTATTACCGTCCCAAAGATAAAAACAAATTTAGTAATACGGAGTATCTATCCCTCCCTTTTTCTCTTATCCTTAAAGGAGTAAACTAAGGTTTTTCCCCAGACCTAACCACATTTAAATACTCTTTTTCTATGTTTAAATCTTTCTCTTCGACCAAACCCATGGATTAGCCAAAAGAAGCAGGTGTATATTTAATCCTGTATGGCTTTACAAACTGGCCCCATTTTACATAGAAGAGACCAGAAGAACCTTAATAAAACGAATTTACGAACATCAAGTTAATGTCAAACGAGGCAGTATCACATCCAGTATTTTTAATCATATTAGCAAGTTTATCCATCAAAGTGAATATTCAAAGGTACAAATCATATATAATTGGAAAGATTTCCGTATAAGAAAAATAGTAGAATCTATATTAATAGGAGAAATTCCCAATTTTAATTTGTCAGTTGGGCAATTGTAATGCAGCCCCTATTCCTGTAACCTCATCGTAAACAGCGGTAAACATCGTAAACTCACACCCCATGATTGATGATCAATTTCCCCCGCTTTTTGTTTCCTTGTGTCTTATCTGTACGCGATTTATAGACTTTTGCAACAATTACATTCTCAGTAGACGACTGAAGAGGGTATGATAAACTACATACCGAAATTTGTCTCACAAATTAACTTTTGGCCCCTATACACTGGTTATACTATCATATGTCATAACTCGCCATTGAGTTCTTTTACTTTTACACACATATATATGTATATATATATATATGGAAAAATATCCAAGACAAATTGGTGCGGTTAAGTAATGGCATTATTAGGCAACTGCTTCAGATCCCGCGAGTGATCCTATCTTCCTCGATCTGGAAGACTACACTTAAGGATGGCCCGTTAAACATGAAGCAGAGCAGTTGTCTAATAATTCCACTACCTTTACCGCATATATATATATATATATATATATATATATATATAGACTGGCCCAAAAGTTACTTAATATGTTTAAAAATTAATAAAACGAAAAATAATTAAGTCATAAAAGTGAGTATTTAGAAAATGAAGGAGATGTTGATGGTTTACCATTTAAATACAATATCTTTCAAATTTTTTCTATTATTGTCAATAAAGCCGGAACCTTTGCAAACATATTGTTTCATCACATTTTCCAAAACATCAGAAGTTATTTCGTCGATTTCTTCAATAATTTTTTCTTTCATTTCTTGAATATTATTAGGTTTATATACATATATTCTTTCTTTAAGTTAGCTCCAAGCGAAAAAATTTTGGAGGGCTGAAATCAGGTGATCGTGCTGGCCAAGGATGATTACCTATGCGTGAAATTAACCTAATGTGGAAGGCAGCTCCTAGTGATTCCATGCTTTCTCTCTTAAAAATCTTGTGTGGTTGCAAATTTACACAAAGAAACTATGACGTCATTGAGTTGCGTTGGCAGTCTCTGAGCTGTGACACGATTTACTACCTAGAACTTGACGGTTTTGTCGTCAGAGCTGTAAGACAATCACTCCCAGTTTCAGATTCGTTCTTTGGATTTAAAGAAAAAAGATCGAATTTGCCGAGTATCTCCAGAAAGGCATGAGATGGAAAGATCGGTTTATCGGCATTGATAAGGAGGTGTTAGGCTAGTAGCATCACGGTAGTTTATATTACCTGAAAAAAGTAATACCAGAAAGAGGTACATATAGAGGAAGAGAGACCTTGGAAAAGGATCATTAACTCCTCGGTCTATGAAGAGGGGAGCATGTTTTCTACATACAAAATGAGGACAAGGACCGGAAATGTCAATGACGATGATAGAAATTCGAGCATGTGGCATTCTGATTTACTTATAAGGGTTGTTTGGAAAAATTTGCTGATAATTAACCTCTCTTCTTTACAAGAGTTCTTATTGTAGCTGTGAAAATTCAATGGGATTTGAAGGCACACAAAGTAAAGTTTTGGTTGAAAAAAAGTTAACGAACATGGACGACTAGAAGCCATCTGAACATTGTAAAAGATTTATCTGTGTGATGATGACTGGCGTCGAGTATCAAAATCCTGACCAAATAACTGCTGCTTAATTCTCTGTGAACATTGTAATGGATGCATGACGTAACATAGAGAGTTGCAATGGAAAATAGAAAAGCGTCGCCAGTAAATAAAAGCAGGCTTTCCGGCTGCGTCATATGAGAAAGTCATATAACAACTGCAGGAAAGGTGATGAATAACCAGCGCAAGGCAAACCTAACTTTGTCGAGAGAGATAGATTTTGGAGTCAGCAATCTAAAGATAGCCTGAAAGAGGACCTAGATTACCACTCGTACAAGAGCCAAAAGGGATAAATTATGTAGCTATTGTGCGGGAAACCGATTCACGAAGGTTGAAAAGGTCTTACACATATTTAAGCGTCCTCTTGAGCTAAGGACGATCTGGTTTCTCTTAGAAGAAAAGAATTTTTGCCGGAACCTGTTGCAACAAATCAAGGAAAACAGGTTTCTTGCCAATAATCCATGTGGCATTTCAGATACCAAAAAGACAAGTTCACCAAAACCATAATAGTTTGTGGTTGTGTCTCCATGCACCCTTACTTGCTTAATTCAGAAAGCTATGTGAAACTGCTAGAAATTGTCGTGGCTGGAGAAGATTGCATCAGAAAGAGCATAGCTGCAGAGAGAGCTAGAAATGTTTGTCGGATAATTTATACCATTTCACCACTTCCATTATTTGGAATCTTTGCCCTTTTATTGTAATCTCATAGATTACCCTTTGTTTGGGCGCGGTCGAGAAATATACCAAATGCCCTGCCTTCAACTCCACGGCAGAGCTGGAGGCCAAGTTAGTGTGTTTGAAAATATTCTCAGGAACACAGTGAGTGACGATTGTACTAGGTTCCGGAGCCGTATTGATGGCGTTATGGAATCTGTGGGCGGATACTTTGAGTTGAGATTTTATATTTTTATAATACATTTAATTTTAGCTGAGATATTGAGTTTTTATTTTAAACAAACTTTCAAATTTAGCCCGAAACCCCGTAGGTTCTTTGTCAATCCTTTTGTTTATGTGTATTTATATTCGAAAAAGATACTTGGTATCTATAGGTATGGATGCCTGAAGAAAGTTTATAGCCAAAACATAAAGTGTAGATTTAAGCTAGAAAACGTGTTGTTTATATAAAGAAGTACCTGAATTTAACCCAAGATACAAATGGACGTGAATTCAATTAGTAATAGATACATATTCAGTTTAGAAAAAATGTGTAACAGCTATAGGAATTTGGTCTAATAAGTACTCTTATTACTTGTCAACCTCCGCTAGGGGTTGGATTTTAGATGCATACTTCTCAAAGAGAATGAAGTGACCACAAAGTTAAAAGCAATTTTATTCTCATTTAAAATAAGACTGTTATAGCAAAGTGTATCATAAAAAAGACATTTGGTAAAGTACAAAAGGTTATTACTTTGGTATCACTTCTACGGAATTATATTTAAGGTACTCAAAGAATCTGAAGTGACCAAGAAACGCAACGTACTTTATCAAGATTCACCCTTAAACCAATCCCACTAATTCGCAAATAGGACTTTAGAGAAATTAAACCCTGAATATTTCACAATCTTTGACGAAAGCTCAGAACTGTAAAAAATTCAAGATAAAATAAGTTTTAAGCTTCCAGAATTATCAAAGTTAAATTTAGAGTTATTAAACCTCAAATTCTGCAGGATCATATTTTAAAGTAATATTTATCGTCTATTCTGAAACAAATTTACTGTATTTCTCTTGACATTTTTTGGAATAAAATTTGATGTTATTTTGATTTTATATAAAATAACAAGCAATGGCTTCGCTACTAAGATTAAAATTTAAAATCTAAAAATAGCAGCCATGGTTAAATTTTATATCTTTTCTGAACTTCACCAATTATAATGATTTCAAAAAAGAGCTCTAAGCTAAATATCACGTTGCTAAAATATAGTTATAGAAGATATATAAAAATAAATTTTCTTAACTTCACCATTTGTAATTCTTTGGGTTTTAAAAAGTTCACAAAATTTCGAAAATTATATATATTTCTGAACTTCACCATTTTGTATTTTGTTATTATAAATGAATTATTAGAAATAACTTTGATACAAAACATAAGTCATAACCAAACTAAGATGAAATAATTATTTAAATACTCAAATAAATCTCCTCCCTAAATTATAGAGTTAGTAATAGTAACAACAACAACAAGGAAAGAAGGTACCCTAGGAGAACTTACGGTCCATTCAAAGAGGGTACCATTGGACTTGCAATCGAGCCATGCCATGCCAATGGAGGACGTAATCATGCGATATCAGGAGGATCAAAACTGTAGAACAACTCTCAAATAAAACGTCAAATTCACCGGTGGGATCCTAAGAGTAAAGGAAAGGTTTTGTATTCAGTTAATATTCAATTAGAAGTAGAAGACATCAAAGGTGGGTAATTATTCAAACAAATTCAAATTATTAAAACAGCTTTAAAATTGGGTATGTAATTCAAATTGTTGCAATGACTACTTCAGTAAATTATGATCATAAGCTACGATCTGTTGTGAGTTTTCAAAGTTTAAGTGCAAATATAACAATGGTATTACACGTTGTATTGTTCAGCAGCTACGGTTTCAGCTTGTAAAAATCAGCAGCAGAGCATTTCGCTCATAAAGATATATTTCTATTTCTAGGAGATAAAGTAAATGAATTATAGCGTAGGAAATATATTAAAAAAATCATGATGCTAGTTAGGATAGTACAGCACACGAGTGGTTGAATCGACTGATTGAAGCTCAGTGAGAAATTGCTCTGGCAAAACTAACTGC
Organism: Ceratothoa steindachneri; assembly: GCA_963969495.1. Lineage (NCBI taxonomy): Eukaryota > Metazoa > Arthropoda > Malacostraca > Isopoda > Cymothoidae > Ceratothoa > Ceratothoa steindachneri. The sequence goes on from OZ018337.1 coordinate 5,308,319, forward strand.
AATTTAAAGCTCAGACAAGTATAGTTAACAACTTGCCGTTTTAAGTTTTGATTGGGGACTTCAACAAGAACTCCATCGAGAGCATTCAGGTTAGTAATAAAGAAATTGAAAGGAAAGAAGTAATAGCAACGAAGAGAATTAGGTTAGAGTGAGAACAAAATGGAATCTCTAAAACTTACACTCAAACCGCGATCTTAAAGGATCTTCATTTAATTTTCAAATTCACCGAAAACTCAATGGAAATTTTGTATTCGACGAACCTAAATACAAAAAAGCCAAGAAAATTGACACACAAATGAGAAATCTTTGAAGCTTTTGCTAGAAGCAAATGATTATCCAATAAATAAGCCGAGACAATGTCTAATATTTTAAAATTTTGCTTAATATAAAATATCTATTAATAAAAATCAATATTTTATTACCATATTATTTTAAAGATTCAAGAAAATTTATTTATTTTAATGTGGTAATTTTTTCAACTATTGAATTGAGTTTTATTGCTTTCACTGGATTGACGGTCAATCAAATGAGAAAACTAGTGGTAGATGCTAAGATACTAGGAGATATTTGCAAAAATGGAAATCCAGATGAATCTACCCTATATTTATTTATTTATTCTAGCTCCCCATTATATCGAAATAATCTGTTGATTTCCTTTATCGCACCTACTATTTATTGACTTCTCATTGTTTTATTTCATTTGTGTCTCCTTTGAAATTTGCTTGTATTTTCTAGTGAGTAATTAAAGTTCGATGTCTTTCGTCACTGTTTTGGTGGAGTTGTTTCATTTTATTCTAAATACTCTTGTTATTAAATGCGTTAGGTTTAAACGTGTAGGAGATGAAGTTGAGCTCATTCGTGTTATATTTATTTTTATTCTTAATACATAGTCTTTTTCATTTTTCCTTTTGAATTTTGTGATTTACTTCATAATCATCATTCATATTTAAAAATTTACATTAGAGTTTGTTAATTCCAGTTACATGTGTCTTTTTGTTCATAAATTAGTTCGTTAGGGTAATTTTTTTTAACTCTCTTTGTTTATCAGGTCGTAAAAACTAATGAAGTTCTGAACTAAAAAAGGCCAAGGAATAAAATACTTGGCTTTATTTAGAAGCCATAAGTTTCCTGTACCAGTTATATAGAAAGAGAATGAATTTTGGTAGATATAAACGGTAGAAGCTTAAAAGAAACTTAAAAGAAAATATAATTTTCCTTTTTGGCTTTATTGTTTGAAGAGTTTGCAAAATTCTTACCAAATTCGGCTTCTCCATTTTTTTATTTTTGGCAGATATCGCTTCGACTAATTTCATCTAGATATCCATAAGTTTATCAAAATGGCGTTTTGTTTGTATTCTAATAAATTCTTTTGCATAAATAGCTCCGATTAACTACGATGGAATTTATTTAGAATCAAATCATTATCGTAGTATGACATTACATTATATTAATACCATATTATATCTATGGGGGAGGGACCAATAACTTAAAGGCGAACCGACAAAAGGGACGGAACGCGACGAGTTTCGACGGGCGAAACAACTAGATAAGAGTGCAACGAGGTCAGGTATATATGAGAAAAGCTCAAGGTTATTTAAAGAGACATGTACAAAAATATAATTTTATTTACAAAAAAATAATGAGAGAATTGAAGGGCAAAATTAAATCAGTAAACGAGGAACGAATTGAGGTTATGCATCAGACTATGAAGTTAAAATTTAATGCATTACAGAAGGAGACTATTGAATTGAGGGGAATTAACTCAAATGAGTTACTGAAGGAAAAGAGGGGTTGGCTTACCCAGGATTCCAGGTGAGACGACGGGGTAAGGTTTCACGGATGTATTCTGCACGTGAGGCGAGGGCGCTCAAAACTTCTGAGCGGGAAGTTAAAGTGATGACGGTTCTCCAAAAAGGCGGGGGGGGGAGGTAACGTCTGGTCCAGGGGAGAGTATTTCTGCCACCCGAAAACGAGCGGCGAACGATGTGGGCTTCGACAGAAGTTGTTTTTAGCACCTGACTTGGAACAAGAAGAATCTTCTTGGGTCCGGGCGAGACTTGTCAACTCTGTGTCTCCTCATGGGAGTCGAGCACTATTTATGTCCGAGGCTCTCCCCATGGGGGGTTAGCGGGAAACAGCTCTACTCTCGAATGGCCTCGAATCTTCTTGACGAGGCCTTTCTAACCAGTGTAAAGATCGACTTTGGTGGACGCGGTTCGCGGCTATCGCTTGTGAAAGGGGGGGGGGAGGTAGGCTTACCAATTGAAGCCTAACAGAATCTTCTCCAACACATGGAAGTACCGTGCTGGACAAGAAATTCCACGTGGGATTCCGTCACAATCATCATTTCCTTGAACAAAACCAACCTGGAGTTTAAAGTCATGTTGAAATCTATAACTTTGGAAGTGTGTTCGATAAAAAATTTAGATCATACCCGGATAATCCACTATTTATAGGCAGTATAAATTAATTCAAAATTATTTTTCTACTTGTAAGTCTCGACATACAATAAGATTTTAATTGCGCTTCCACATCCGATTTGGACTACTCTTCTCTTTATACTAGGTCTGCTGACCAAAAAGTCGCGTGGTCTCACTTATTCTATTTTATGACCTTAGGTCTTTCTAAACCTTCGAATAATTCCCCGGGAAATCTTGGAAGGACTTTGGTAATTCTATCATTCGGAAGTCAATGTAAAATAACATTAGGGTTTTAAACTTTGTTAAAATCGGCAGAATAGTTATGATGTTTTTCCCAAAACAAAATAATTCCCGGGCTAACCTTAGGAGGATTTGCAATTATATTATTTGAAAAAGAAGGTAAAACAATATTAGTGTTTCAAATTTCGTTAGAACGAACAAAAAGCTATGATGTTATTGCTAAAGGAAAGTAATTTCCAGGCCATCCTTGAGAGGACTTGTATATTATATCATTGGAAAGAGAATGTAAAACAACATAAGGATTTCAAATTTTGTTAAAGTTGGGCCAATATTTACAATGTTATTACGAAAAAAAGCAAATTGGACCGACAGACCGACCGACCGAAATATTAACATGTAATGTCGCCTTCGACTAATGTCACACGTGACTAAAAATTCGATAATCTTTCACACCAAAAAAAGGAACTTATTCGGAATAAATAACAGGAGGATAATTGGCGTTTGCCTTTGATCTTCAAATTAAACCTAGAATCTGGTTGAAGACGAATTATTCGCGGTATAATTTTCAATGTAGCTGTGCAAAGGAAAATTAGTTGATTTCACATCATATTTTATTTCAGTATTAATTTTCATTTTGAGTTAAGTTACTGAATGCTTATTTTATTATAAGGATGGAGCATTGTGTTTAATTATCTTAGGCTTTTGAAAATGAAGATCAAACAACTTATTCAGCTATCTTAAATTGAGGTTCGCCTTCATCAGATTTTACTTTTCTACTCGTCAAATTAGCCTTTGGCGAGATCCTTAGTCCATTTCTCTCAACTTTGTTCCCATCGGTTTATAGAGAATTGGACCCTTCTTAACATATTTTGGCCATATATAAACAGGGAATCTGACTCTTTTAAACCAACGAAAGTTATGATTCAATGGGATAATGACTTCGGAATCTGAATGAACGAAAGTTTATGATTAGAACGAAATCAAATAAAACAATACAATTAGGCACATTCAAGACAATTAAAAATAAAACAAAAGATGATTGTGGGGTGAAATGTAGAAGGTAAACCCCTTGTACCGATCTATTATGTTGTGAGATATTATTTGTTCATAACTTTTCTCATTTAAATTAATTTCTTTAATCATCTTTCACCTTTTTTTATTTCCTTTTCTACCTTATTGAATCGAATAGGTATGCTAATAATTCCTCATCTGTGCTCGTTTCTTCAAATTGTTGGCGTATGATTTCATGAATAATGTAGTAGAAAAATGTAAAATAGCAATGTCTAGCAGGATTTACGCATAGATATCAAGTATATTCATTAAAAATGCTCGTTTTGTCGAAATGAATCTTAAGTAGAAGTTTAAGTTAAATAGAGAAACCATACGCAGTAAAAGATTTCAAATTCTCTTACTTTTATCAATATTTCTAACCTTTAGATCACTTCTCTACAAAAGGTCCACGAAATGTAATATTAATTCAGCAAATGGATCAAGAAAACTAATTGCATATAAAGAGTCAATAATAGTCTAAATATATTTTTGTAATACCTCAAATATATTTATTGACTCTAATAAGGAATCTATGCCATTGTTATGAAATGATTCTACACAATACTTCATCAAATTTAAGAATAATAAAAGTACTGAGATTATAATAGTTATAGAATTCAGTCACTGCGGACAAGCAGTTTAGAGAAAATATTGCCTGATTTTATTTTATTTTCACGGAAAGCACAGAAATGCATGCAAAATTATTTTTTATTCAGGCGCAACATGAAGGCAACGCACATGTTGCGTACGAAGTCCTTACTTCAGAGTTATGTTCTACCAGTGGTTAACAGTCAAATAAATGTGTACACTGCATCTCTAGCAAGAATTAATTATATATAATACTTTAGCTGACGATCTATTATGAACTACATACATGAAACACCAGCAAGTTTCCTGGCAAATCCCTCCGAAAACCCTCCAGACATTGGTTTCTTTCCTAGCAAGTTCGTACGTTGTCTTTTTTAAAGGTGAAAACAATGGTTGTGCTTCTAACAAAACAAAGGAAATCGTAATACTAAAGATGAGATAGTTTAATCACTTGAGTGCGCACGACAAAATTTTAGGAAATTCTTTACTGATTTTACACAATTCTATAAATATTTATATTTATATATTTGTTTTAATAATAGTATTTGTCAAAACTATAATGAAATACAATCGGTTAACATTATTTATATTAATAATATGAAAAATCGGAAGGCAAATAACAAAATTGTCTACCCAACCACTCTCACAGGGTTAGGGAAAGATATATGAAAAGGGGGGTGGGAAAATGGCCCTACAGACACACACACACACACCGCTCCTTCACACTCTCACCCCTTACTAATGATTTTGAAAATATTACGGTTAGGGTATTTTAAAAAATCTAAGAAGTCTGCCACATCAATGTCACAATTTATAATCTGTCATAAAATACTAAACTCTCTATGCAAAAACAAGAAATCTAATATCTTCACTTCTCTCTCTATAGGAAACTCTATCTGTATTTTCTTCTTATTGCCTCTCGCTGTCTACTCGCTATCAGTCTATGTCTGTAATCTGCCTCTGTCTCTGTCCCTCTCATTATAGTCGCCTCGATCTCAAAATGCACCTATATCTCCCGCCACTTCAAGGTAACGGCAGTGAATGATCGCACAAAACTCTGCAACGCGACCAACATAAATTTCCGGGTAGGTCTATTCCAGGGACATTTGCGAGGTGCAGTGCAGCGAGGTTCCTCTAATCTAAATAAATCCAATTAAAAAAAATTTATTTTCAAACAGATATATTTCCTACTCGAGAAAATTAAATATTAAATTTCAAAGTGAACGCCAATAATTAGCAGTCTATTGAATTTATTCATATCACCTTTGCCTCTACCATTTAATATCATCGGTATATTTGCATTTCCTTATTTGCAAGTTTTATGACTCATCTACCTCTATTACTGTCCTATAATTGATTACTACAATTTCTTCTATAGTAATAATAACTTATTAAAATTCCGTCTCTCTCATTCTCTCTTTAATCATGCTCTCTAGAGTAGATCATTCCTTTAATATCCGTATTTGTTCGTTAGTCTGTCAAATTCAAATTTGTTTGGGGATTAAATTTAAACTAAGAAAAGTCATTCTCATTCCCGAAAAGTTACAAGAAGACTCCCAAGGTGGTGCCAGAATCCTACAATTGGTGTTAAATGTGGAGGCTCACTAGTCCAACATCTTCATTCTCCCCCAAAAAAGAAGAAATACGATTCAGTCTGCCTCTCAGTTATCTCACACAAGTTACAGCTTGGTATTATCGTATCATTTAAAAGCATTCAGTTTCAATTTTTCGCTAACGTGAGACTTTAATCTGAATGACGATTCTACAGTCACAATCGCCAGCTTATCAGCTCTATCAAAGAAGCTGAAATAATTATTAAAACAATGCATTCATTCAGTTAATAAACTCAAACTCGCATATTATCAACTCGAGTATACATTCATTCATTTCAATCGTACACGGTCAACTCAACCTCATTAATCGATAAATATATTCATATTTGCAATAAACAACAAGGTCAGTACTCTACACCACTCGTCAAGCCTTTCATCGTCAAGATCAACAGTAAAGTCAGAGAGGGTAAGCACTATCTAAATCTTAGTTTTCCACTGATCTCGAAAACACTGTCTACTTACAATCATTTTATAACGAGAACTCTAAATTAACGAATGTGTTTCAATAAATATCGAATTTTCTAGTCAAAAAATTTTTTAGGCAATTCAATTAACAACTTCTGTCACAAATAAAATTTCCCGAACTGCTGTTCTAAAGAAGAGTGTTACAGCTAGGATAGACTCTAAACTGTAATGAGTACCTAACTTTAAGTTAATCTTTTATCAATTGAAACTTGCTTTATACAGTAGCAAAAAGCGACCCCTGGCAACCTCACGCCAAGTGCGCTCTTAATATAAACCTCCAAGAATCTCTCTATCCATGATAGCTGCGAACCGCCTGACTTGAGCCACCCACGAAGAATTCCAATCTGACCTTGTCAATAAATATTAATTGTGAGTGTCTTTGCATCACAAACCGCTCACATAATGTGACTAACAACATTATTGAAACAAAATTTCTGCTTCTAAGGACAATATCTATTGCCAATCGTTCACATAAGTAAGTTTTAGATGTTTAGTTATAAAATTTATATTTATATTTTCTTGCTCTAGAACTAATAAACTGACATTTTTTACATTTGATACCCATTACCTACCTATTTCATATACTATTTCACACATCGCTGAATTACACATGGTGCAAATTTAATAAAATTTCGTCATGTACTTATTTTTTCTTAACAAAGCATTTGTATCAAAAAGACTTACAAACGTAGCACAACATTATATACCTTTAAGCAGTATACCTAATACCATTAATAATTTACTCTTCGAAAACTATCAATCGTTCTGTTGTGCCTTAGTCCAATGCAGCATTTTGAGACATATGCATATATATGCATTAAGGTTGGTCAGAAAGTTCATACTCGCTTAGGAAGAAGAAAGAAAACAAAATTTTATGAAGCAACATTTATTCTTCAAACGAAATTCCTTCATTTTCTACAATAAGCGATCAGCCATCATTTGAATCTGTCCCAGATCCTAGGTTCATGGTCGACTGGAACGTGGTTGATCGTCATGTGTATGATCGCCGGAGTTAAAAGGTCTATAGTACTTCGTGTCCTTCACAGGACCTCTTGTAGAAAGTATTCGCTTGGAACAGTAGCGAATCAAAACTCAAATTCTACTTTCTTCCAAACTCACTTCTGTCAGTTCGAACTAACACAAAAGGACATAAACTGTGCTTAGAAGCAACAAACAACTGCAGAGTAGGCTTCTAGTAGTCGAATGATTAAGGTTAGCCTAACCTAATGTAGTTGAATTGGTAAGGCTAATCTTAACTAATATAGTGAATGAGTAAGGCTAACCTAACTTAATATATTCGAATGGTTATAGGTAGCCTAATCTTATGGGGAAGTTGCTTCAGAAAATTTTGTTTTATTCTGTCCGCATCCTAAGTTAGTTACAAATTTCTGTCCAACCTCATACAGGGGTTGGACAAAATAATTGGAACACTAGAAATTTAACACCAATATTTCTATGAGCCATTATATCACGAATATCGATCCAAATTTCACTGTATCTTTTTTTTATTGTAGATACATAGGTTTATTCATTAATTTTAATGATTATTTATATTTTTCTTTCAGCTCGTCATATAAATGCTATGATACGTGAGCTCACTAAGTTCGAAAAAGGGCAAATTGTTCGAACACGAATTGCATGAGCTTTCTTCACTAGAACAGCTAAACCCCTTGATTTTACGAGAGCTACCATATCAAGAACCGAGAGAGAATTCAAGAAGCAGGGTAAAACCTCCAGCAGTAGGAGCAATTCGGGAAGGATTTCGAAGCTTGCTGAAAGAGACCAACGAGTGTTGACACGCATGGTGATCAAACAATTCCCGCACAACTACCCCTAAAGTGCCTGCGAATTGAATCAACATCTCACTAGCCCAGTTTCAACAAAAATCTGTTTGCTTTGAGATCAATAAATCCGGATATTATGGAAGAGCCGCTATAAAGAAACCTCAGTTTTCTCATTAAAATATTCAGAGAAGGCTGAACTAGTATAGATATCACAAGGGCTGGTTGACAGACCAATGGAAGCCAGTAATATTCTCCGACGAGTCCAGTTTTTATCTTTTTGTCCACTGAAGGGCAAGTTTATGGGTAGTTGCAGTTAGGTGAAGCTTTGAAGCCTGACTGCCTTCTTCCTACAGTGAGGCACGGAGAATAGAGACAGTGATGGTTTGGGTAGCTATATCTTGGAATTTTTTTAGGTCGAATCATTGCCCTGCATATTATGATCAACAGCAACAAATATCTAAATATTTTGGAAAACCAAGTCCATCCCATGGCCCAGATATTATTGGCTGATGCTGAGTGCTTTTTACAAGATGACAGTGCGCCCATATACCCCGCTCTTGTTGTAAATAATTGGTATGAAGAGGATAGCAGTGAGCTGCAACACATGGAGTGGCCCGCACAATCTCCAGATCTTAATATTATTGAGCATTTGTGGTGCGTCTTGGAGCGATAATTTAGAAGTCGTTACCCTCCACCGTCGTGTCTGAAACAGCTGTAGTAGGTATTGAAAGATGAATGACTCAAGATGATTCACAATGAAGTCAGAAAGCTGTATGAATCAATTCCAAAACGCATCGACGCTGTTCTGAAACCAAAAGGAGGACCAACTCTGTATTAAATAAATATTCATTGAATTTAACAGAGGTTCCAATTAATTTGTACAAACCCTATATATTCGTATAATATAAATGATATTAATTTGGAAGGGTAAACTCCTTTAATATTTTCCTTAAAAATATATATACATATTTGAAATTCAATAAATACCTAAATTTAATTTCTAAAAGACAATTTCCGGGAAAAGATTAAAGATAGTTTGTTTTTCGTTTAAAGTTTCTGGCTTAATAAGAAATAAGATAGGACTGGGAGATAGAGGAACCAGGGGACACAAGATAGATATTGTAACGAGGTATAGAGTAAAATCTCTCCACAAACAAATTGTGAGGCAGAAGTGAATTTATTTTATGAAAATAAATATATAAACATTGCACCAGTATGGAAATCTAGTTAGTATGACTATATATATATATATATATATATATGCAGTCTACTTTTGTTAAAAAACATGAAGAATATTTTAGTTATAAGTGAGTATGAGGCTAGGTTATGTTTAAATGGCCCAAATTAAATGCCATGTATTTCTTCCGTTTGGCATTGCACAAAGGATAATTGTGTCACATTCCCCTTTCGGAACATTCTTAAAAAAAAGATCGGGGCGATCTCGAAGGAAATGGAAACTTTGATCTAATAATAGATGCTCCAACTGTGAAATTGGAACTACGTTGAAAGATAAATGGCATCCCTTTGTTTTATTTCAGCAATTTTATGTGAGAAAATATTTATATACATGGATATCATTTATGACAAATTGCTTACAACGCTGTCTTCTTATGTTTTTTGATTCTGAAATGCCTTTTTTAACCAAAGTTCCCTATTTCATTTACATAAAATAAGTCTTCCTTCTCATGGGATCGATTGGTCTAAAGAATAAAAAGAAATGAAATAAGTAAAAAGAAGCTGCAAAATAATCTGAGCTAATAAATTAAATCCATGTAGAGATAAGAAAATTACAAAGTTACTGTTCCATGATTTCATTCACTAATATGTCTAAAATGAATGAATATATAGAAATTGATTTATAAAAAATAACTTTATTCACAAACCTAAGCAATCTTTAATTTTAAAAAATTCTTATTTGCTTAACTGTATATCAATAAACAAATTTTGAGTAGCCCATGACATAATAATTAAATGAACATCTGCCCTTATTTATCTTACTAAGCTTTTATACAATCCTGTATAAACAGGCTGCAAGTGCAAATTGAAAGTACACGGCATCTTCTATCTAGTCTATATGAGCAACAAGCTACGATAAAGCGAGAAAAAAGCTCTTTCAAATCCTGTAAATATATTACTCTCAAATTTGCTGTAACCTACTGTAATATTTGACAATAATATTCTGTTGTGCTGTTTAATATGTTACTGTAAAACGAGTGGTTCATTGGGAAATTTGGTGCTAAGATTGGAAATTAGGAATTTTCCGTGGTTGCTTCTGATTAGTAGAAAGACTTAAAAGTTTAATGGTTACATTTTTAACAGTCTTATGAGATTTATAAACAAATAACAACTATATTTGAGGGCAAGCAATTTTTTATCCTTTGTTAATTTTCGTTTTGGGTTCATCCACTTAGCTGTTAGTGTTTATTCAAAGGTTTGTTCGTAAGTTGCGTCCTCTTTCCCTCACATTTTAGACGAGATCGACCGTCTTCATCCCAAAATGAAAATAAAGATCAGTATTGCAAAATCGGCCAAGCCCTAGGGGGACTTTTGGCCGGTATTTGTAGAGATGAGGGAAGGGGTGCTAATACTCCGTTTTAGCAGCGAGAGATTTTATTTATGTTGGGCTTGAAATTTGTGTAAACGTAGCCCTTTGGTTTCGCCTACCCAAAACATAAAATTGTAGATCAAATATAAATTTCCAAATGTATTAGAATATTATGAAAACCCCAGGTAGGTAAGGCTTACCTTATATTAATGTATTTTAATAAAAATATATGTGCATAATATCTAATCTAAACTTGGCCAATATAATTCTTTTCAAATGCACGGTCTTATTTGTGACCGCATCCTCATTGTTTATTTTAGTTAGGACTCTTAAGAATATCGCTCTTCGATTAGAGTGAAATTAGGCCAAATAAGGGGGAATACTCACTATATGGGTTGTAATAACGGCAGCTTCCTTGCGTTGTAGGTAGGGAGATTGCGCTGTTTACCCCTAAAAGGGATGGGGGTAGTGTTTACCAGGATCTGATAATTAAATAGATTTAAAGATCATAATGGCAATAAACTGATGAGCTTAAAGTCACCAGGTGAGGCAGAGGTTTCATGGTAGTATTTTAAGCTTTTAATACAACTAGATATGCTGTAACCTTCAATTACCCAAGGGATCATCTTCGGGGTTGCACCCGATCTGTTTCTATTATTCGATTTTAAATAAGCCATTTTTTCTGTGTGTTTATGTATTTATTACATGTTCTAAAGATTGTGATTTCAGAATAATTGGTCGCCTTCCAAAGTGGCATGAGACCCATCCGTTCCTGCAGCCCAGGCGGATGGAAAGAAGCCCCAAGTCTTCTTGGTCTTTTTAGTCTTTTCTTTTTCTTTTTCGGAAAGGAGGGCGGGGAATGAACCCGCTTCTCACCTCCGCCGGCAGAAGTCCCCAGGCCAGATGGACCGGCCTCAGCCAGGTCCTTCTCTGAAATAGAAAAGGTCCTGGTAGTCGTAAGGGCACCTGTCGGAGGAGATCCCTCACCTCTTTGTACTGTCTCAGAGACCCTAGCCCTTTGAGGAGGACCTTGCATAGGGGCGGATTCGGGTTCGGTGTTTGGCGCCGAACCCGGATTCCCCCCCATGAAAGGCCCTACCGTCTGAGGCTGGGTTTCCTTAAGGACCATGTGTGTCCAGTTGGCCATCCCCTCCCAAGACATTGCAGGTCCCATCGGCTGTATTGTCACTAGTCTTCTGTGGGGAGGCACAGGCCCTGACCCCGTCAAGGTTTAATATTCTTGCCAGCAGGTCTTTTGAGGGAAGCAACCGAAGGGACCTGGCTTATCTCTCCCCAATATGGGGGTTTGCCCTACCGATCTGCTTACACGAGGGGTGGTCGGCAATGTGCTGCTGGCTGGCTTTCTTGGCAGTCCTTTTGAAAAGAAAAGAGGGTACTGCCGCTGAAAAAATGGAGATGCCCGAAAGCACCTCCAGAGAAGGCGGTGAGGGGGAGTCCCCTGCACCTGTAGGCGAAGAAGAGGAGTAAGCCTCCTCTCCGGTTAGAGAAATATGGAGGGTCCCCTGCGCAAGCACAGGGGGGGGGGTACCTCCATTTTTTCATTAGAGCTGCCCGAGGGCGGCTCCGTCGTTGTTATAGGAGGAATTAAGGGGAGATGTTTTATTTTTGGATCATTGGGCATGGTGACCCTCTTTGTTTTACGGGACGCAATCGCTCACCACCTCTCGCAGTATCCCGCACTGCAAGAGGTGCTTACAGGCCTGGCAGAGCTAGGCGCCTTTATTTGGGACCAACCCTCCCGCCTGGTGGCCTGGCAGTCCATCGGCATGGTGGCTCCACCTTAAACACGGCGTAAAAAAAGATAGATTTTGAAGACAAGAGGAAAAGGGTTGTGAGGAAGGTATGGGTGGGGATGAAGCAGGTTGTTAAAACCAACTACCCCAGAACGGAGCTCAGGAGTTAGGGCACATTGTCCCCTCCCCCCTCAGCCCCGATCCATGACGGTTGCCTAAGAAGAAGGTCAGCATCTACCCTTTGGAATTAGAGGCTGACCAGAGAAAGCTGTAGGAGAGGTTGTTTGAAAAGCGACGAAGTAGGGGAGAAATACAGGCTATCTGAAAGAAAGAAGAGTGGCTAAGTTAGGGCCGGAAGTAGCGCTGAATCCTGTCAGCACGGCGGCCAGGATGGCAAATCGCCGCGCCCATTACGGGGTTGTCGTGAATAGTTATTGTAATAGGCCTAGTGGCCAACATGTTTAGCCTCGGTTAGCTTAGTAGGTGGATATAAATGTGTTTACTGTTTTTTTTAATTTAATTGTTAAATTTTAAAATATATGTTTATTTGGGGATAATTCCTGGGCGTTTTACTAAATCCTTACGTGTTTGTGACGGCTCTTCCTTAATAATGGATTAAACGCGGTGACACTCAGCCAATATTGAAGTATTGTTGTTTTGCATAATTAATATGATCCGACCGGCTTCCTTAAAACCACAAAAATAGAATTCTTCGACAAAAGTATACCTCTACACCTACATAAGTGTTCTTTCATTTATTCGTAGATACTTTAATTTTCCTTTTCACTTACAAATATCGAGTACTACACCCACCATAGAAGAATTACGTTTTGGAATTCTTTTTTTTTCTCATACATATCAATTTCTAATTTGCTTCACCTTGTTTACATTTTTCTATTCCATATTTTCCTTTGGTCTAAGTTAATTTTATTTGTGGTTATCATTTTCTCTCAGCTTGGTTGGATTCTTTATCACTTAATATTTCTCTCATTTTCTCTTGTTTATATGTACTAGCTTATTGCTATCACTGCAATTGTTGCTAGTTACAGGATCGACTTTCAAAGGTGAGGCTTTTTTTAAAATTCTCTATACAATTAATAAAACACATAATATTTCGGAATCTTTAGAGGCGGCAACGGGTGGAAAGGAACATTTTATACGAATCATAATGAGTTTGCTATAAAAATGACCGACGTTCACTTATCTCTGGTAGACTCATATCTGTTTCACTCCTAAATATTTTCTTCTCCAGATTCGAGGTGTAAGGGACGTTATTAATCTCAGTTCCTAACTCAAATTTTGCTAAAGTCAGAAACTCTCCTGAAATTATGCTTGGCAAGTTCAATTTCATTTTGGAAAAGTGATATGGTGAATTCCAGATCGAATATCTTAAACATCGAGAGTAGCAATACGGATTGTTACAGATTTTCAAGGCTTTTAACAAAGAATTATAATAAGCAGAGTGTATTTGCAATCCCTGTTAGGTATCAATATAAACCATTAGGTATTAGGTTGCTCACAATATAGGTTATGGAGGGTTCATTTATATTCATACCTATTATTGTTTATACTCTTTTAGCAGAAGCACAAATTTGTGTATTATCTTTTAAAGTAAATCAGAATCAATTCCATTAAGATGAACTAATGAAATTACGTCTGAAGAAGACCTAACCATCGTTGTGTAAGAAGTTGATTTATATAGAACGTGCCTTGTTAATAATTAAAATTAACTATTTTCCCATTCTTATTTACACCGTCTTTGATAAATTAGGCGCGTTTCGTGCAGGCTTTTAAGGTTGAATTTTCGGTACCAACTCGAAAAGAACGCATTATTTTGAATTTGATAATATAAAATTAGTAACACATTCAGTTGCATTTACGCCATAAGAGTAATCTAAAATGTAAACAAAAAAAAAAGAGATTCTTTCCGACGTAGCATTGCCTCCTCGTTACTTAAGTTTTCGAAAGCTGAGAAATATAATGAGAACTATTTTAAGTTTCGCAAGAAATATGAATTATCATTAGTGAAAGATTTATTCTGCCTGAACTTTCCAGAGAATATATATTTTTCACTTAGTTACATAAGAAGAGCATTTAATGTTAAAAATACCTCCATATTTGACCGTAATCTAGAATGGACATGCATGTAAAGAAAGTAGTAGAATGTACATATACCCGCAGCCCCAAGTTTTCGGATACCTGAATTTTTTCTTATTTCTTTGGATATTTCTAAAAATTATTTGTGTAGGTTAGCTTCATGTGTCCAAAATATCTGAAAAGCAAATTAAACTAAAAACTTCCCTATAACTCTTTTTAAATATCTAAAATTGTGAGTTTATTGAAATGTAGGAAATACTGGTATCACTATATGGTATGATATATTCAAAATGTCTTTTTATAACTGTTTTTTTCGTTTCCTTAATCCTCAGGGAGCAATATACCCTCTTCATTTTAAAGGATTAAACAGAAATTATGCTCAATGTTGCTGTCATCTGGGATTAGTTTAGGTATCTTTATGATTGGTTGAACGGCAGTGAGTTTAAAATAACATAGGACCTATATTAACAAGATGATGATTTGAAAATATCAGAAAGGGATATTTTTTAAAGAGGAAAGTTTCGTCATTAGTTTCTTACTTCTCTTTTTTTTTAATTTTCTCCGCAATACTCTCAGATTTCAGGATTTTTATTTTTCATTTTAAAAAATTTACTTCCTATAAGTTATAGCAATAATTTGTTCTTCCTCTTTTTTATCTGCTTTGCTAAGAAGCATATAAGTGGTAATACGTAACCACTTGATCATTTTCGATATGTTTGTGGCACCGAAACTTTCTCACACATGTTTTAATGAAGGTAGCCGGTGCACTCTCGAAGAAGGAAGGTGACCTGTGCTTCTGTCACCACGTTTGTGCAGTTCCTAGATTATCTTCGTTTATTTGATTAGGAAGGAATATATAATACGACAGTTGTGAGGATTTGATAAGGTAATTTCCTCTTTTTAATTCATCCATAAACTTTTATATGTTCCTTTTAGTTGGGCGTAAGCTTGGTGTATGCATGGTCGGTATTAAAGTGAAGGTCAGTAAAGATATGAAAAAAGCGACGGTGGTACTTATGTTGAAAAAAATGTCTACTTAAATTACTTTAGCGTAAAATGAATTCACGTGCAGCCCATAATCGTAAATGAAGGAAATATTAAAGTTATGAGAAAAGGGCCTAAAAATACCTAATTCTTTAGTGCCTTCGACTCATCATAGAAATATTTGAGTTAGGTATTGTTCTACTACATAAATAAAAGTAATAGCTTTTTTACTTGATTAAGCCTTGATTCAATTCATTTGTAATCTTTAAACCTTGATGAAAATGAAAATTACAGCACATTTAATTTCGAATGTTTTTTATACCAAAGATTTATTTAAGAAATTTTCCGCTAAGATTGATAGAACAAGGATTCTTTTATATCTGTTTAGATTGTTTAGTTAGCCATAAAGTATTTAAGAGCTCGTGGTGAATCTAAAGAATGAGTGTGCATGTTTGGTGGCATGTTTATAGAATTCGAGTCATCATTGCTGTACTTGTTTTAACCAGATTATTGCATACAGTATTTACAATCTGTATAAACCCATTTCAATTTACTGTAACTGGTCCATCAGGTAACATAGAGTAGCATAAATTATTGATTTGACATGTGTTGTTCGCCCAAACGAGTGTGAATGAACTCACCAATTACCGATCCATTGTTCAAATGTCATACTTTCCTACGTTCTCTTTATCTCTCTCTCTCTTTCCGGCTGTCTGTCTCTCTTTCTATCTATCTATATCTCGCTTCTCCTCTTAAATAGAACCACTGAATTCAAATGATTCAATAATCTGCTTACATTAAAAGAGTGAGGAACGAAGATTTGATTAGGTTGGCTTATATAAGTTTAAATGGCCATATTTTTTGTGTAGCTGAGCGAACATTGGAGAGTCTGTGCTTAATCGGAAAATTGAATGCTCAATCGAATGGAATAATAAAGTCCTTACAATGGTAATGGAATTATTTGAACAGTAATAACCTGTCCGTCATTCGTTTTTATGACTCCAAACGGCGTTACAAGGCAGTAAAATTTATTTACTTTACTCTTTTACGCCTAAATAATTGAATCATTCTAACTCAAACACCCCCAAACAATGGAATTATGAAATAGGTATCCTAAAAATTATTTTAAAAGGTCCAATTAACTAGCCAAACCTCATAATTGGAGCATATTAGTTTGACTCACCTTTATTTTTGAGAGTTCACACCTAAGGATGAATTTTAAGTCTTAGATTATATTCTTAATTATTTACAGAAGAGAAATTAATTTAATTGCGTGGGAATGAAGTGTCCACTAGATTCAGCTGGTCTATTCTTCTTTGTGAACTCCAATATATTATGCAATAGTTGAATGAAGACACTTAAGATGACGTTTGTTTACTAGAGGTTTTTTTTAGTTCGTCCAAAAAGAACTTTCTTTTTACTCGATAAGAAAGATTCAAAGGAAGAACGAGGTCTGTGGATGATCATAAAACTAGGTAAGTTAAAAAGATTGCCTGTTTAAATTTTGTAATATCTAATCAAGGTCGTCGGTGTGGCCAGTGTCAAAGTGGCAGAAGGGGTCATTAGTCTAAATGGGCTTACTTGTGACAGATTAGCCACAAAGTATATCTTCTTTTCCCGAGAAATGCCTTCTCTACGGTTCAATCTATACCGTTGATTTGAGGAAAGTAAATGGAAGTAAAGACTCGAGTTCCTACCACCTTCTGAATTTGAATAAAAAGATTTCGGCCTTTTTCGTTGCTAAATTTCATATGTTACAAGTTCTTCAAGGCTGAATATTAGGGAAATTGGACACAATTTTCTAGCTTTTCAAAAACGGAAAGCTTTAACTAAAGATACAATAAATTTTTGAGATTTTATAACAAATTAACAGATCTAAGACAGGCCATTAAATCATCAGGAATATTTAATTGGTACTAGTAACATAGGAAATATGGTTGATAATAGCAGTAATGTCCTTATTCATAGAAGGATGTATATAAAAGAGTGTACGACTAATTTTTCGTATTCATTTAGTTATTTAGGAGTTTTAGGGCGTGTTTGAGCGAGATGGTTTGAAATAGTTTGAAATCCTTTGAGTGTCTGTTGATGTTTTCACAAATAAATGATTTTTTTTTTTAGGTAAAGGATTCTTCATATATTATAAATTATAAGTTATTATGAATCTTTCCTATAAATTCTTAATTATAATGTGGTTGACAAAGAATCAAAAGATACAACGCGAGTATATGTGTGCAACAGTGAGTTGTTTATTTATGTAGTCTTTGGGGGGGGTTATTTTGTGTTTTTTCAGAGCAATCATGGATACGTAAATCTTCCTGAACTTAAGTGGGAGAGGATCATTGTTTCCGCTTCAATGATATTTGGATCTAATTAACTCCAGAAGTTATCGATACGGTAGTAAACTAGAGATTATGTTTTACAAGATAGAGGCAATAGAGAGAAAAAAGTCCACAAGAAAAAAGAAAAGAGTATAGTAATAAATCTAAGTGAAGAGACGAACTCAAAAGAAACTTCAATCCGTAATGGTAAGACCCCAAGGAGTGATTTTTTTTGCCCAGATGCAATTAGTGCACCGTTAACAACTAACCTAACTGCTTTTAACAAAACATTAACAGATTAACTGTGTATAACTTTGTATCTATGTGCATGTTCATCCAAACCATCGAGACTTCTAGAGTATGAAACCCTCTTCAAATACTTTTGTAGCAAGTGCTATTATATATAATAGTATCTTCCTATTTATTACTCGTGCGTTCAATCCGATGAGTTGAATTTTGGTGAGTGATTGAGAGCACTTTTATTTAGGTGACTCATTATATTCTACATTCAACGGACATTTATTTTGGACCTCAGCTGGATCTTTCTATGGTCAGAATGTCGATCGTAACCTCTGATTGTTTTGCGACCAACGGTAAGTTCAAACGAACCAGCAGGTGGAGTCTTAATGTATCTTGTGGCACATATTAAGCATAAAAAACTCTTTTTGTTATTCATAAACTTTTCTTCCTACGCATAATGTCTATAATCTTTGAAGAGATGCATTTGCCTCTTTAAAAGTAAACAAAACTTTTCAAAACTATACCAAAATTATTCAACCAAAAGCATCTCCCTTGCAAAATATATAAATTCAAATCTGGAAGCTGAACTTTTTTTCGAGAATTTCTCTTTAGGAGTAAGATGAGATGTTTTCCCGTAGGGAAGCTCTTAAGAGAAGGTTGAAAAGGCATCACAAGTATTTGGCTAAACACTCCATCTTTCTGCAAAAACGGCTTCGTCATTGATTTAAGTTCTGCATTTCTATTTCTTTTATATCCTATCCCAGTCCTTCAGGTTTTTATGCTTAATGTACCAACTTTTCTTTTGCATATATAGATATTAGAGAAAGTTACTTTGATTGACGCAAATACAAAGGACAGAAAATGATTTCAAAGTGAAGGCAATCCATATTGAGAAGACAAGAATTTAGCAACAAGGGGAATTTTTAATAGAGTATTTAGGGAAAAAGCAGTATGGTAGTTGTTATCATTGAATAATTTATATTTGCTCTTTATATATACATATATATATATATATATATATATATATAATGTGTGTGTGTTACTTAACAAACGTTATTTAATACTTCTTTGCAAAACTCTGAGAAAAGTTATCATTTATTGTTTCACCTATTTTTTCAAGATGGAAATTATCTAATCAGATTTTTTTTTTACTTTCGAGCAATTTTTCTTTTTTTTTTCAAATCATATCCTTATTCTTTGATATCTCTTGGTATTGCTCTTAAGAAAAGTCACTTTTACATTTAACTAGATTCTTCGGATTAAAAGATAGTTACTTATCCTAGAAATCAGATAAGGATTAATCTGGCGAGCTTTAAAAAATGCCTTAGAATGAAGCCCTGGATTTATATCACGGCTGACGATGGGACTTATTTGGATAAGTGATAATTGTAAATATTAATGAATATTTAGTAATAAGTATAATAGATAAAAGTTTTTAGTAATTCACTAATGCAACAGATAAACATCCCAAAGAATTACACGTTGATACAAATTCTAGAACTTAAAACAAGACTTAATTTCAAACCGCCGTTTTAGCAAACAACAGCTAAAACAAAAGAATAAATGTTTTAACTCAACAGATTCAAATTCAGGTAATCCGGCCCCATAATACAGAGTAAAGGAAAATCCTCAGTAAAGGGCAGATGTACAGAGACGTAGGCTTGCTCTGAGATTCCCTGAAGTAATTAAGGTTTAGTAAACAAGCGAAAAAACGAAGATCCACGGTTGAAGAGGCGTATTTGCAAGGTGGGAAAATTTACCTTGCATTTCACTTGACTACAAGTAACTTAGTGGAAATGAAAGTTAAAATGATTTAATCAGGTTTTCTTTTTCGTTATATATATAAAGTCATAAGTTGGGTTGCCGATGAGGCGTAATTTAATTTTGAGGTAGCAAACGCGAGAAAATACTCCACGCATTCTGTCAAACACCCTTTATTACACGCAGCAACGATTCTATGATTAACGTTCATATTTAGGATCTTAGGAAATAAAGAACAACACATTTGCAACTTTGAACGGGAAGAACCTTACTTTAAAATACTTGAGACAATGAGAATAAACTGCAAAAAATAGGCTTAAAGTGTAATTTATTATATGAAATAATAAACATTTTAAATAAATATTGATTACGAGTTAAGTAATATTTAAAGGACATTCTAAGATTTTGATGAAGAAGTAGTGAGGGACACTTTTTTACACACCTTAACACTATATGTTGGAATAAATCAAATAATGACATTTGCAACGAAAATTGCATCTGTCAACGAAAATTGCAACTGGTGATTTTTAACAACAGGCGTAAATCTACGTAAGATCATAAAAAGAGTGTATGTTTATGAGTGTGTGGGTCTCCATCACTTGCCCTCTCTCTCCAACTCTTCTCCCCTCTCATGCCCACTCGCTCCCCTATCTGTCATCACCATCCTTTCAGTCCGGTTTATCTCCTTCTCTTTCAAAACTTTCACTAATTTCATCCTTCTCTTCCCTTTAAACCCATTATCTCACACGCTCACTCACTCCCATCCATCTCCTCAGCCTTCTTACCCTCTCTCTTTCATTCACTCTCCCTCGCTAGCACCTCTCTCCCTTACCTCTCCCCACCACTGTCTCATCCCCTCGCCTCTCCCCCATCAGATCCCTCTTCCTCCCCCTTCTTTCTCCATCTTTATATCTTTCTCTCCTCCCCCCATTCCCTTCTTCCATGCCTTTCTCCGCTATTCTCTTCATTCTCTCTAGCTCTCTCTCCCCTTTCTCTAATCTTCACTTACATACGCACTCTCCTCTTCTCGTAACCAATTACCTCACCCTTTATCTTTTATCCTTTCATCAATAATAAGTGTAGTTTTCTTTACTCTAAGTTTATTTCGGCTTTCATTCAGAATAAGGTCAATATTCGCAGGCTGATTGATCCTCGGGTTGTATCGTACGTCCTATCTCGCTCTACAAACGGGGTTTCAGTCTAATTTTAATTGAAATATTTCCACTGAACATTCCATAGTAATTTTCTATTGATTTATTTTTTTCATATGCATAATTAGTTTCTTGACCTAAATTTAAGAAATTTTTGAGCTGAATTTTTTTCGCATTCCGAAAAAAATCCTCACCTCTTTTTTTATCCATTTAAATTTTGTTTTATATACCAAAGATTACAACCCTAAAATACGCCATGGCCTAATTTTAACTCATTCTATGAACATGATTTATATATATTTGGTGGTGATAGCGACCCAGTCCCCTGCCGAACAGTTGGTCGGAGATCCTCACACCTATTCCCTGGACCAACTCAACTCCGCGGACCATCGCAGGAGTAGACCAGCCACCTCCCAGGGATCCACAAGGAGGCGGATCTCTCCCAGAGATCCACCGAGTCCACGTCTGGGTGCATCGGTGGACAGTTGAATAGATGTGTGATTTCGTTTATCTGTGTTAGGATTTGGGGCAGTTTGGTTCTGTCCGGGTGATCGGAGATATTTTTTGCATATATGATGTCAGAAGTGATAATTTGTTTGTTCGTATCTGTGCTAGTGTTCTTCTGGTCTGCTTTGTGAGTGTTTGTTCTGAGTTTTTGTATGGTTGGAGATGGTTTCCTTAAAAATTTTTGTGGGTTCTGTGTATCAAGTATTGTTGTTTGATCTGTGAGTAGATTGTTTTCATGTTTTGCTTGATTGTATCTTCTGTGGTTGAATTATGGTCTCTAACTAAGTTGGTGGCGTTGTTATTGTTGTTATCGAAAATGGTATGTTTTTGTGTCGGTGATTTGGAGGTTGTCTGATGATGTGATGGAGGGGATGATTTGGATGTTGCTTTTTTGCCAGATTTGTGATAAATGTAGTTTTAGGTAGTCGGAGGGCTTTATTTTGTGTTGGCTGTAGTTTTTGTATCTTTGCTTTTGAAATAATTGGATACCAGATTCTTTTGGTGTATTCTAGTACTGGTTGTGTGATTGTCTTGACTATGGTAATGAGTGTTTCCTTGATGACCTTAAGTGTTTTCGTTCTCTTGTCTAATGTGTTTTGTATGTGAGTTTTGAGTCAAAATTTATGCAAATGATCTTCGGTTGTTTTGCGGTGGGTAGTATTATGTTTTGTATGTTCAAAGTTAGGGATGTGTTATATTCTGCAGGGTCTGGTGTGAAGAAAGTGATCATTGTTTTGGTTGCGTTTAGCTTTAGTGATTTTTCTATTGTCTATGTACATATGTATTTTGTTTAGGTAAGTTTGTATCTGTTGTGCAACGGTTTCTGGTTTGTGTGTGTGTGGAGAGTATTGTGATGTCGTCTGCCTAGGTGACAATTTTTACTGTTTGTGGGGGAGTTCATATATCTGAGGTTTAGATGTTGAAAAGTGTTGGGGAAAGTAATCCTCCTGAGGTAACTCCGGAAATTGTGTGTCTGTGTTTGGATTATGTGTTTTCTATTTGGGTGAATTAAGGTCGTCCCTTGATGTAGTTTGCTATGTACTTGATGATGTACTTGATAATGTTTTTTATCTTAAAATGAAAATTATTAGTATAAATTTGTGGAATGAGAATTTTATCTTGTAGTATTAACTATTTAATCCGTTAAGACTTTTAAAGTCCTTGTGTAGCCATTTTTTGACCATTAGCCTCGGTCTCTCTTTTTTGATTAAGATAGCTCAAGTTTCTCTTGAGGGATCAGTTCTGTACTCTATTAAATAATGATTTTTGATAGCGCCGTTTTGAAAGTTTAAAGCGACCAGATATGGATGTGGTTTTCATTCTAACGTATTTATTCTAATAATGAATTTAAAGTCTGCATGAGGGCAATTAAATTCATAAATTACATTGGATGCTTTCATTCCTTTTGTTTTGTTTGTGTTATTGTTAATGATGTGATTGCTAATTTTCTTGGTTTTGTAATATATTATCACATTTAATCTCTCTTCTGGATTTGTACACTTTGTACTTTGGTGTTTAATATTTTTGATCATTCTTTCGTCCGATTTAGAGAAGACTCTGGAGAGATGCTCCTCAAAGGACAAGGATGAGAGGAAGCCACTCTAAATACACTTTTTCAGCCCCTTTGCGCCAAAAACCACGTGATCCATGGCGTGGGAATTCTAGAATCAAAGAGTGCGAAGTGGTCTAGCATTGAGCCGTTGAACCGGCGGGACACATATAACTCTCCCTACCCCGCGATAACGCAAAATCCTCAGGCCCATGCCTCGCAGACATTTCTTTCCCCCGCGAGTGCGCCTCTACATGCTCAACTCTATATCATAAGTCAAACTTCACCGTTCGATTGCGCAGACCGGTGTCGTGAATTCTCTTAGGACGGCTATGCCCTGGGGCTATATAACGGACAAGCCCCCGGGTCATTTAACATTGCGTCAACCATTCCTCGAGGAGATTGAGAACCTGCCAGTTCCTCCTTTCAGAGGAGTGTATTTTTCCCGCAAAGCATCGCAACCCCTGCTCAAGTCCTATGTCGTCGTTAAGATCTCACAAGCAGATCACCCTTCGTATAGCGTTGGCCCCTGTTCAGAGAAAGCTTATCGAGTCATATTCTTCCCGGAGAACTGTGCGGCCTCCCTCGTCTCTCCCTTCATCTTCGAGACTCCCATTCCCCGTGTATGAGACTCTCTGCCATGCCGCAGACAGTCTCTGGTGTTTGCGATCACATCTCTCTGGAGCAAAGGAAATCTCGTCCTTCTGCAAGGAGTACTTTTAACCCCATATACGAGTACTACTCATCAACTCCCTTAGAAGTGTCTCCTCGAAGACAGGTGTCATTGGTCTTTCCAACCGAACAACTCGAGGCTTCAAGGGAAAGCGATTTTGTTTTATAAACCCATGATTGCACAGCCCCGTCATTTATCACTGGGATTCCGTAGCATCCCCTTTTTATTTGACTCCTCGCTTAAACGTAAAATAATCTCCATTATTCGGATTAACGATAATTTTTCACACCCCGCTTAACTCTATCACATTGTAATTTAACTCGAACTTACTAATTCTCCTTATAAAGCTTAATTTGTTCCCCTGTTGTATATATATTGCTTCGTTTATTATTTATATTAAAATTATATATTGGCGTCTTAATCTTTATAGATCCTTAAACTGCAACTTGGCAATCTAGTAGATAAAGCCCGGCAATTTAATCTATCACTCAAGTAGGCGGCCTTCCACTCCTTCCATTGCTCCAAAGGCTATAGCAGACGTCCTTGTGTCGGCTATCTGTCAGTGAAAGTCTATGCGCCCTGATACTGAACGAGTCTGCATAGACATACCTCAAGAAAGTCATTTATTGAGTGTTTTGTATTACGTCTTTTTTATTCATATGTAAATTTTGCAAAAATCTTTTGAACTCTTTATAAAACCATAGTATTGTGATAACCATTGTTAATTAATAATTGTTTTATTCTTTGAATTTCTTTATGGAATAATGCCCATGAGAAACTGTATTTGCATGTGCGTCTGATGTATGTTCTTATGTCATTAATTTTCTATCTTGTTGGACCTTCTCCTTCTCCATAAAGACAACTTCCAGAATTTGTCTTTTCAGTAAATACTTGTTTTTTTGTACTTATATTTGCCGGTTATTATTTAACCATCAAGGAAATGTAATATTTTATTATTGTTTATTTCAATATAGATTTTTCTTCCATCCTTGGTTTTAGTTTTCGCAAGATATATATCATCAACATATCTGCAGTAAGTCAAAGATTTCGAATGCTTCTCTGTCAGTTTCTCTTTTAAATCAACCCATGTAGAAATTATCAAAAGTTGGTCCTACTGGTCAATCCATTGTAACTCGATTTATTTGCTTGTAGCTGTTTCCATCTAGCACGCGGAAGGGTGCTTCCATTGTCCCTGGTCTTTAAAGAATTCTTAAAATGTTAGGATCTAGATTGGGGTCAGGTTTGTTGGAGTTATGATAAACTTATTCAATTATTATATTTTCATTGTTTTAGTTGTGAGGTTAGTGAAAAGGCTTTATACATCTAATGAATCAATGATTCCATTTGGTCTGGTTTAATTTATTATATCTATAAATTCTTCCATTGATTTGATAGAATATTCATTGCAGATTTAATCACTGTTATTTTTATTGATTTCTTTTGAAATGTTATATGTTGACATTGGGATTTGTGAAATTAATGGTCTTAAGGGTTTGTTATTATTATGTTTTTAAGTTACTATACATATATCCTGCAGTAACTTCGCCGGTAAGATTTGAAAGTGTGCACCCCCTTTTACTTTATTCGCTCCACATATTTGTTGATTGATATCTTTTTGGGGAGTTTCCGAAATGTCTCTTTAGATTTAGGTAATTTGGAAGGGTCTTACAGTATATCTGGGATTTTTGTAATACAAGTATTTATATATATATATATATATATATATATATATATATATATATATATATATATATCATCATCTCTAACTCTATAATTGAAGAAGAGGATATTTATGCTTCTTTTATTAAAGTTATTTCTAATAATTCTTTTATAATATACAACTACAAAATGGTCAAGTTCAGAAATAAATATAAGTCTCGAAATATTGTAAATTTTTTAAAACCCAATGAATTACAAATGGTGAAGTCCCTAAGTTTTTTTTATATATCTTGTTCTATATTTATATTTTAGCAACGTGATAGTTTGAAAGGGGAGAAATTTAGTTTAGAGTTCCTTTTTAAAATTATTATAATTGGCAAAGTTCAGAAAATTTCTGAAAAAATAACCATTGCTGCTTTCTTAAAGATTTTAAATTTTAATCTTAATAGCGAAGCTCAAGCTCTCCCGTAGGGGGATGTGGTGAAGCTATTCCCAGGTATATATATATATATATATATATATATATATATTGATATATATATATATATATATATATATATATAAATATATATATATATATATATATATATATATATATATGTATTTAGTCTTTTGATTCAGTAAGTAAAAATTCTAATTAGAAAATTCTAATTTAGAAATTACTTTGAAAAAGCTTTAAATATACGAAACAACAGCCTTTAGTTATGTTTGTACAACTATAAATAAACTTTAAGAAATAACTTGCATAAAACCATTTAACATACGTGGAACCATCTTTTGTCTCTAATAATATAATATTGTCTGTATTTCAGATCTATACTTATTTAGTAGTAATAAAGGTAAAATAAAAATCGGAATTATTTTAAATACCGAAAATGAATCATCAGACCTCATTTTTTCCCAATCTAAATTTTTATTTAATATTTTTACTTTGCATTTATTTTATATGGTTGATATTTTATCCAGATAAAAATTAAAATTAAAAACTGTTTTTTAAATAAATTCGATAAAACATTTGCATATCCCAAAATATAAAAGAAAAAGCAGCCATGGTTAAATTTTTATAAATTTTCTGATATTCACATTTATTTATTTTGAACTTCACCATTTTTTTGAAAAACTAACGAAACTCTTTTAAGTAAGTTTAATAAAAACTTATAATATGCAGAGGTCATTACCGTACTACCCAAGAAAATGATCAATAACTCTATTATTCAAGAAGAGGATTTTTTGAGTATTTAAAAAATAATTTCATCTTAGTTTGGTATGACTTATGTTTTTTTATCAAAGTTATTTATAATAATTCTTTTATTATATCAAAAAACAAAAAGGTAATATTAATAAAAATATATAAACCCTCTATCTTTTCGACCACATCCTCGGTCCCGAGATTGGACTTCGGACGACTGTGCAAACTAGTATTGCCATACACTCGTCCTAACTTGCGCCGATGTCTTTGGGTTCGGACAGGGGTCAGAATCGGGTGGTATATTAACACAACACTTCAGGTTATGTCAGCTTTTATTTGTCGGATTCAAAGTTTAGAGGCAAGAAGTGGATTACTCTTCGAAAGCAGTTTTAAGTTCCTATCCAAAAATCTGTTACCTTAGAGAAATTTGGCTTGACTTTATATAAAATAGCGTTCTCGGCATTTATGAAAACTTTTATCCCATTTTGTCCTCTATTTGTGCATATATTAATGTTTTACCAATAGAAAGAGAGTGAAAATCATGTAAGTTATCACGAAAGCTTTTCTGATGTTATATAGAATGACCTTCTTGGCACTATATAGTTGTCCTAAATTTTAATTTTAGCGTTTATTAGCTATCATTTTATTAATACTCTTAGATTAAGCTATATATTATTCCTGCCTTCTTTATCACAATTTTGCTTTCAATGATTAACCATGCGATCGTAATATTAGGCATCCTCAAACACCATCACAATTATTTAAATATCATTAATCCTTTTCGATAATATCCAAGGCTTCGACCGGCATCTTTTCTCCCTCTGAGATATCGAACTAGAAATTCATGAAAGGTTGGACAAATTAATTTGTCAAAGTAAAGTTTGAAATTTTAGATCATTACTAAGACTAAAGAGATTCTTTTTATTGTGAGGAGATAAGGAAAACTTCTAAAAAAATTCCAACGATTCATTGAACTCTTTATTGTAAATATTTGCATTTAAATTCGCTGGTAGTTTTTCCAGCGAAATTACTGGTTAGAAAATATACACGTATACATGTATTTTTCGAAATACGATTTTGGAAATAAAAAGTTTTAAAAACTCTATAAACCATGCCGGTATATGATTAATCAATCTAAATCAAGATCATAAATAGAATAATAAATGAATTTGAGTTTAAATAGCTGTTCTAATTTATAAAGAATTTAAAGTATAAATAATAATCTATAATTTATGTTAATTAATCTTCCGTCTTTCAATACTCAAACTTTTCAAATTTATTTCTTTGCAGTAAGTTCACCGATATCAAATTAACGCAGAAAAACTCATTGCCATCAAATTAAAGTAGAATATCTCATCGCCATCAAATCACTGCGAAGAAAGTTCTGTGCGAAGAAAGTTCCCCGTCACGGAAAGTTCCCCTAGTGAGAAAAGTTCCTCACGGAGAAAGCTCACTGTAAAATGATAGAAATTATTTTTTTTTTATTTGAGTTCTATATTTTATCAACGTATCTATAAACATCTATATAATAACTAAAAATCGATTAATAACCGATATTATACCTTTTTAATTAAATATATTTAAATATCAAAATTTGGCTTTCTTCTAAATGATATTTGCGCTATGCCTATCAAGTAGTAAAGAATGCATTTATCTTCGTTTTAATTCATAACTATACTTTGGATCCGCACAGCTGATTTATTTCGGCTTTCCTTCCTTTTCCAGGCGCTTGCCCACCCCTGTACTGTTCAATTTTGATCTCAGTTCGCCTTTCTTCATTTTTAATGCAATCCCGAAATTCCGAAATATTTGGATGACGAGAAATCATCTTCCCTCTAAAGTCCCTATTCCATTCTTTTGCATTATTATTAGTTTTGAAGAAATTATCTTTGGCAAAGGAGTAGATATTACAAATTTAGAGGGGCTATTTAGGACGTTAATGACGTCATCTTCTGTATGTAAGCCCTAACTAAGTGTTTTCAATTAATCAACAACTTCTTGTGATTTTGGCTCAAAAGTTTCATAATCACATAGCGTTTGAAAAGCATTCTCAATTTTTTATACAGGCACAACTTCCAAAGCAAACAACTTACGCAATTTTGAATCAAACTTATCCACTATTTCATGTATTTGTTTAAGTTTGGATTTATCTAATAATAGAAGAAAAAAAGAAAAAATCCACTTTGATTAATGGTTCGAAAAACTATACGGCAGACTTTGATCATTGCATTCTGGAAATCTGTTAAGAATTAAATAGGAATAGAAGATGGGTCGAACTTTTTTATGATAACCAAAAATGTACGTATTTTTTAATTTGTCGGGAAATGTTTTATTTCAAGAATTTCAAAGTGTGATGTCATATGAACAGACAGCTCCCTCCACACCAAGTATTTTCTCCTAAACATAGTAAAGATGCAGTGGTCTCGTTCTTCCTTCTCTCTCTACAAGTACCCATCACTCATCTGTCCAGCAACCTATCGAAGGCTATTTCTTAAACGCACTGCGCTGAGCAGGTGGGTGGCGCGCTTTAGGGACGTCAAGCCTACTGCTGGCGAGTGACAGAATATAGTAATGCCAATCAGTTCGCACAATCTTATCTAATGATTTCTATTTCCTTTCTGCGAATGATTGTCAGGGTTTCCCTTTTTTAATTTTTATGTCAATATTTAAGGGTGAGAGAATTAATTCACTACTTTTTTCTTACTTCTCTTAAAGTGAGCAAGATTTCCCTGGAATTTTAAAACTCTAATTCTTATTTGCAAAACTTAGCTTAATACTTCATAGATCATATTCCCTCTTTTCTTACCTCTTGAAGCTTTGGTCAAAAGGGAAACGTTACACACTTTTGAGGGTCGGTACTTTTTCTTTACAATTACTTCAAGAAAAGTTTAAATATCTAGGTTAAATCACCTCTTTAAGATCGCGATTTTATCTTAAACCGTTTCGTCGCTATCTGCTTTCTTGTAATTCTTAAGTCCCTAATAAATTTGTATACCTTTTGAACCTAACTTGTTTAAAAAAATAGTTCTAGCAATATTTTTATTAATTGATATTTATAAATAAATCATTATAGATGCAAAATGCGATCATTTTGATTGAAATTTTGTACGAAAAAACGCATAAAGTAGTTAATCCACAAAAAAAGAAATATAAGTTTAGACAGCATTTTATTACTTGGAATCTTCAGCTTTTATCTATGGATATTCTAGACAATTTAAAGTCTTTTTCTACAGTTAGAAGCTCGATTACTCCACCATGGTCAATACTTTAAGAATCATTTCCTCAGCCTTTAATCAAAGGGGTTTCATTAAACTTTCCACTGTGATTAGCATAAAACTAGCATAGGTTCAATAATTGAAATAATGTTGACTTGTAAATTTACTAAAGCTCTCTAAATCATCACTTCAATAATATGACATTCTTACTCGAAAAAAGGATAAGAATAATCCTAACTCTACCTACATCACCAAATACAGTGAAACACTAATAATAACCAAGTCTTCTGCAAAGGAAATTGCGAGATACAAAAACGAGCCAGATTCAAGTCTAATACCAACCAACAATTTAGAATTAGTTACTTACACAACTTGAAAGGCCCTCAACTTTGAAAACAGTTCCTCGTGTAAATCTGCACACCCGTTTTATTCATTAAAGGAGCACGGATGGGGTGCGTTCTCTATTGCGTGTCATCACGAATATAAATGAGAAGCATTCATTTAAACCAATCAAATACTTTTCAAGCAAATCACCTACAAGGGAATAATATTTTGCCGAAAATGCTTTAATATTTTATTTTAAAATTAAAATTGAGGGCATATTAAAAATTCATTTAGAACTTAAACACTTTGAAACTTGAATTCCAGATCTTTTAATCATAAATTACTCAAAGATAAGATAAATAAGCCGCTTCTTCCTACTATTAGACTGATAAAGTATGCATTTATCTTTGCTGCATAATTCGAGATCAAAGATATGCAAAGGAATAGAAGGGTCAGAAATATCATGAAACGCTTTATATTCATTCCTGGTTACATAAAAATTTGGAGAGAGTTACACTTACCTTAAAATTAGATAAATATCAAAGCCTATTACCAATATTTCCTTGTTATTAACTAAATATTCAAAATTACCCTTGGCTTCAGTCATAATTAACACACATTTTCTATAAATAATAAATGATGTTTAATAATTGTTTTAAAAATTGTAATGGAGTTGGCGTTGGAAATTAGTTACCTAAAGTTGTAATTTGGTAAAACTTTGTTATACGTAAGGGAATCTCCCCAACAACCTAATTTAGGAGAGAATTTGTAGAAAACTTCCATCGTATTTCTTCTGGTACGAAATGCGCTTTCCCTTGGCAACTCGTAGACACTTGACTCACAGAGCGTAGATGATAAACTGAAAAAATTGAGGTCGAAATACATAAATTTCGTCTCGGACATTTTTCGGTACTAAGTTATGTAGAAATGCTACATAAAGCATATTGGCTTTGTTACTACCTTAGGAATTCTCAATGTCATGATTTTTTTGTAAATTAATAATACGAGAAAGTGTGGGAGAAAATAGTTTACCTGTGTGCTGTAAAATCGGTATAACTAGGTTACAAATATCAATTCTGTATATAAAGATCGTTCAGATAAACACTATTTATTCAGCCAAGTCATTCATAAATAATCTTTACACCTGGAAAAAAGCTTACCATAATCACTCTTAATTTAAATATATTTTCAACATCTGGAAAATATTTTGATACGGGATCTAAAGATTTTCATTAATATGTTAAAAAATATTAACATAATTTTTTTAACATAATGTTTATAATGCCCAAAATAGATGTGCTATTTCCTCGGATAGGAAAATGTAGACATAAATCAAGTTGCTAGGATTTCAAGAGACTTAGGGTTGAGATTTCCAAGAAGTCATTTTCCTATTTATAATAGAGCAGCAATAGACATTTTCTTTTTAGGAAAATATTATTTCCTGCACAGTTATACAGATTAATCATGAAGCTGATTAAGTAAATAATATTTAAAAAGGATTAGTTACTATAATTAACCATTATTATCTTGGATATATATTTAAATTAATAAATAATAATTGCAATCTCTATATAATAAACTAGCGCTCTTTATAAGGATTAATTAAAATACCTATCAGTAATTAATCCCTAAAGTAGTCAGACTTACATAAATCGAAAATGCTGGAGGCAGAGAATAGATCAACTCCTTGAACAGAGATTCAGTTCATTACTGATTGTAACTGTGGACAAAATATGATGTTGATATTTAGCTTCATTTCAGCTTTTACGATTTTTTTAATATACGAGTGAAGTATTTGATTATGGTCGAATAGGTTACTAGAAGGTAAAGTTAGAATCAAATTTGATTCTCTTCACCTGTATGTACTATCGGTAATCGCTAAGACTTTTGCATGATAATTTATATATAATTTCAATACTCGTATGTTCTGATTTATTAAAGTGGGAATAGCAGTTTTAGGAATAAGTGAAATTTGTGGGCCTTCTCGACAATTACGATATTTAATTATTACTAAATTACAATTAATTTCCTTTTAATCAGGTTACAAAAAATTTTAGTCTTTTTAGGCATTCAACTGTAGTATCCTAACTTATGCGCAATCAAAACTTAATAACAGGTTAAATACCAAACATTAATTACACGATAGGAGAATAGAACCATTAAAGTAATGGCTGATAAAGTTTTTCTCTATTTTCCTCTATTGATTAATTCTACCTCCAAAGTTTAAAATCTTTCTCAAATTAATTCCACTCGTAATCCTGTTTTCCGTTTTCAAAATAATGGAAAACTGACAGCAGTGTTACCCTAACAATAACATGTTTCAGAGCAAGGTAAGGAAATATGGTGTAGTGAAGAGGTGTAGAGCACAAAATACAAAAGTCAATCTTCCTCTTTGTTTGAAGAAAGGATCTTTTGACGCCGAATGGTGGAATCCTAAAATTTTTAATTGACCATATATATATATATATATATATATATATATATATATATATATATATCGTACAGGAGGCCATGTTGTATACTAGATTTGTTAAAATCGACAATAATGACTCTTCAGTTAAAGTCGCGCTGCAGCTTTTTAACCTTTTGAAACACTTTATTTACCAAAAACCGAAAGGAGGCGAACAATGCTGGAGAGTGGAATATCTTTATTAGTTGAAACGTGGTGGGTTAACTCGTTTCGGGCTGAGGCTTGATTGTTTTGGTAGTTTCCGTATCCCTAGAGTGATGTCTTCACCAGTACACATTTGTAGTGAATCACTCTCACGGAAAATGATGGTTGTAGTACTATTAAACATTTCTCGGGTGAGGGACGTTTTATGCTGTGCAGTGTAGCATATGATCGCTCCGTCTGGGAGATGGGCTGTTACGAAGTAGTGTGATGCTCTAAGTCAGCGATGTCAAACAAGAGATGGCACTTATGCTCATGCATAATGCCTTCCTGCAACGGGCCTGTAGCAGCAGTGTCATATCCTGAGGGAATATATATATATATATATATATATGTATATATATATATATATATATATATATATGTATATATATATAAAATGGAAACCATTTATACTAAAAGAAAAAGCTCAAATTTTAATCTTGCTGTTTGACACCTAAATAATTAAAATTCCTTTTAAAAAGATAAAATATTATAAATATTTCATAATTCTATGATAGAAATGACCTTTTTTGTGAATATCTAATTTTAACAACTCGTACAACTTTCAGGCCCATTCTGTAGTGAGAATTAATGAATTGAAATAAAAAATAAGACAGGGAGTAAATAAGCTAAACTTTATATTCGAAAAGTTGAAGTAAATAAAATTTCTTAAATAAAATAATCACTAATTATTTATTCCAAGTTTTAAAAATTCTTGAAGAAGTTAAAAAAAATAAAAACTTTGGTGGAAAAAGAGAATGAATTCTGCAGGATAACAGAATAAAAGAGAGAAAACTAGAACATTAAACTTTCTATATTTAGAATAGTTAAATTTTGCGTTACAGATGCATTAAAGTAAGGCACAAAGGGAATAAGCACATATAGTAAAATTGAGAGAAATGATAGATATAGTGCATATAGGTAGAAATTGCGATGTTCATTATTTAATTAAAAGATCAATCAAGCGATCTCTAAACAAGAATGCAGAAATAGAGACAGTTTCTTAACAGCTCAAATCAGTCATGAGGCGAGAAATATAAAATACTTGGCGCGTGAGTGACAATATTTCTGTATAATATTAGCCAAAAGAAATGAAGCTTAAATACCCTCATCTTTTTTCCACTAAATTTAGTATTTTTTTATAAATTATTGTCAACATGTTGTTTGCAAAAAAGAAAATAGATTTAATGAGTTGTTTTACACTATAATAATCAATGTAATCATAAAAAGGGCAATTTGGAAACCAGGTTAACGATAATGGTTCTTGAAAATGAAATCAAATATAGCAACTTGAATAGCAGAAAAATAAATATAATTTCTTTTAATATTAAAATTCTCAAGAAAAGTAGTATTTTTATGTGTTAAATTATTTAATATACATATTATGATCTATTTGCAATAGAATGCTGTCAGCTATGTCGTTTCTAACACTATTTTTCAAAATTACTTCCTTCTCTACCTGTCAATTAATTTTCGCCTTTAATTTATTATTTCTTATAGGATTGTTTTTATTTTAATTTGTGTTATTGAAAGAGTAAAGTTATACCATAGGCACAGTTTCCATTTAAATTCACAATTATATACATATAAATAGAGAGCAAAAAAGATGTAGAGAAGAGGATGTAAATTATATATGTATAATTTACACCCTCTCCTAGCCAGCTCTTTCGCTCTCTCTTTATATATAAGTATGATTATGTATATATAAGTACTCAGACCTGATATTATAGAAGGATATTCCTCGTGTTCCTTCTTTTATGTTAGATTTTATGTAAATAATTATCCTCTAGTCTATTTTTAAATATATTCACCGAAGTAATTTCCACTACCAGTTCTGGGTATGCTATTTCACATTTTAGTAAGTTTAAAGATAACGTTGTTGTGCTATGCAAATGAAGACTCCTTGTTGACCAATTCTTATCCATTTTCACGGTTTTTCGCTTTATAATCCTTCTCGAATAATATCGATTAATTTATGTTAGAAAACGTTTAAGATTTCAAGAACCTCTCTCAGATGGACGCGTGAGCAGCTCCTGTAAGGGATATTAACTTTACGCAGCTATTTTTTATTGAGAGGATTAAGCGCCATGCTTTGTACTCATTCTAACATACACACATCTTTGCTAAGGCTCTGCTCGGCGAAGGGAAGTCTACCCCATTTAGGGGTAGACTAATGATTATGTCTCAAGAACTATTACAAAAAAATCGGTACTATCTATTCTAGCATTGGATTTCCTTTTTATTGGGTTTCAAGCATTTCTTGTATACTTTGAAGTCGGCTGAAATTACCACCGCAGAATTCTTTTCAATTTCTCCGGGTTCCAAGTGTTAGCTTCGATTACAGATTCATATATTTTATCTACATTTTCATTTAGGTTATTCGAATCTTTCAAAATGTCTATTATAAATCTTTGAGCTTCCTCCACCCCTAGTTTTTTCTTTAATTTAGTATTAAAAAAATTGGTAGATGAAATGACAAAACTTTTTAGTGAAAATCAATGCAACTTTTAAGGAAAATATTAGATACCTTTTGCAAATATTAATACCGATAGATTCAAATGACATGAATATTATATATTATTCTTTGTGTCGTTATTTAAATTTTTGGGATCTAAATATTATACTATTGCTCTATATAATTTCCCTTTAGATAAGAAATATATTAAAATGAAATATTTATTACTATAGTCGTTACTAAGTATCAATATATATTAATAATTTAAAAGTCTTCACTGGTTGGGTATTCAAACTTCTAATCTCACTTTGCTTTATAAAATTTGAGAGTGTATATGCTTCTTATATTGAAAATATGTACATCAAATATGAGTGAACTGTTAAATCCTAACATAAAAATTCTACACACAAAATTACCCACAAATACTTCAAATTAATCTTTTCATTTACTCGCCTAAGAGTTTCTACTCTTTTTATTGGGTTATTAATATTTCCTCTTTAGACCGAACCTCTCTAAATATAGATTCTCTCTTTAGAGAAGGAAAGACAAATAGGGGCTGGTAATATCGCATTATAAATGTAACCCCCGAAAATTCTGGGATCTTTTCACTTCAAATAACTTGGATAAATGCAAACAATGGATGCATATATCCTGTATTATTATTTGTACTTTGTTAATTATAGGAAGACGAAATGATATTTCTCCCTATCTATTTAAGCAAAAACCTGCAATGGCTGTATTCCGCCATTACATGTTTCAAAGGAGACCATTTGAGGCATTTTAATCCAACATACATGTTTATAGAATTTGTTTTGTTTTTCTATTTTATGAAGATAATATTTCAATCATCTAGCAGAAATAAGTAATATATAAGTATTTAATACAACTGTACTTGCTAAAAATTAAACATAAAATATAACTTTTACCGCTCTCTTTTTACACGAATGGTGATTCGTTTTTCTTTGCGAATATAATTTTAGTAAAATCGGATCCTCTTTTTTATTTTTAAACAAAGCTTTCTAAAACTGACGATTTTTAAAGCTTTTTGACCCACTTTTTAAATATTAATTAGTTTTACATTAATTTTATTTTGTTTTAAAAAGTATTGATATATATTTTATGCACAAAAAAGGAAAGACATATTCTATAATGAACTTTATCTTAATTAGACACAATTAACTTCGCATTTTCCGCGCTCTTTGGCAGCCCTGATTGGCAATATGATTTGACATCCCAAATTTTGTGTAGGTTCCGAGTGATTTTTCTCCTTTATGTAGTTCTGATTTGTGGTACTTTTGTTAAATTCACTTTTTAAGGATTAATCTGATTTTAATATTTTAAAAAAAGTCCTGAAAATCGTTTAAAACTTTGAATCCTTATTTTAAGCTTCTTTCCTTAAATAACCTCAATTGACATTTATTGGACCTGTACTACCAAAAATATGACTCCAAAGAAAAAGAAATACTAAACGAAGAATAAAGAGAATTTACTGAAGATAGGTGCTTGCGATACTTTCCTTTGCCTAATATAGATAAAATATTTTGTTTATTATCTTATACTATAATGTATGTCTGGAAAAATATAATGCTAAGATTCATTACCAAACACAATCAAATCATAAATATTTTAAACTAAAAAAGGAAGATTGGAATGTTACGTTTTGTAAATTGAATGTAGAAAAAAGCTTAGGCAGCAAATATTTTTGAAACTTTTTTAAAGTAAGAATGATGACAATGAAGATACCTTTAAAAGAGCTCTTTTACTAGGAAAATTATGGAAAGCAGTTAGTGGTATTGAGTTTATAAAGGAGTCAATCCTAGAAGTTGTGAGTTGATTAGATCCTGAAAAGGTACACAAGAATAAATAAATTCAAGCAGCTAGAAAAAAACAATAATAAACCGCGAACATGCATTAGCTTGAAAATTAAAGGAACAACTTAATGCAATATTTAAAGAGGAATTACTTTATTCCATCGCGTCGGATGAATCAAATGAAATTACTTATTCCGCTCAGGTCTTAATGATTATCCGTTCTATAAAGTAGCATTTTCATTGGATTGAAGAAATGCTATCTCTATGTACTCTTGAAGATAGAGCTCGCGGTATTGATACTTTGAACATTATTAGAGAGAAATTTCAAGATGCAAAGCTTTATCTTGATAACCTAATAAGTGTATGCCCATATGGTGTTCCTTCAATGAACTTCCCCGTGAATGGTTTATTGGGCTATTGAAAAAAGAAAATACACAATCCGGATTCTTTTATTCTTTTTCAGTATCAGGAAAATAATTTGAGGAATGTTTTTCTCCTTCTTTGTTAATCTTTCGTTTTCCTATATGTCTACCATAATGTAGGAAATTGTTTTTTTTTGTTATTTATGAAATTAAAACTATTCTTATCAATGTAATTTTTAAAATAATTGCAATAAAATTCACTAAGCATTAGAAGTTTTTGCTACACCCAAGCAGTTTTATTGTAATTTAGTTTTTAATACATTTATTTGCAACTTTAAACTTAATAACAATTTGACAAACACTAAGATTTTCCATTTTTAATTTCTCTTTCTCGAATCAAAATATTTCTCTTAAACATTGCTTTAATTAATACAGTAAGATTAGAATTTTCCCTTGAGAATGGTAAATTATTCTTTTTAATGTTTAAACAAATTCAGTCTGCATAAAATCCAATTTTTTTGTGCTAGTTTATGTTGGAATAAAATTGTCGACAAATTTTGAAATCTTTTTCTTTGTAACTTTTCTTCGAATATTCTTTCCAATTTTTCGCAATTTTTTTCTTGTAGTTATTTAAGAGCTGTGAGTGAGAACCTCTGGTCCATGCAGTCATTCAGTTTCTGATACTTTAAAATCGAATAATTCATAGTCATTTATTTTAGGTAAATTGTCTAAAGATTCGGCCCATTTGACTAAGACTAAGCTATATTTAATAATTAGTCGTTTAAGAGTAAAAATATATACCATTTGCCTTGGTATAGATGAGATAAGATAAAATTGATCTAAGTAGAGCTCATTTTGCTCAAAACTATTAAAGCGGAGATAATATGTATTAATCATACTTAGATACAACACATTAGAAGAAAAAGGACTTCTTTATGAACCCAAGTTGAATGCTATTATTTTGGATTAGTACTTGATTTCATAATTAATTTATTTGATTGTGCAGTAAGTTGAAGCGCGACCCAACATATGTATTGCTAAAACAGCGAGTTGAAAGGTGAACAAAGAAAATAATCCATGAATATTTTTCCAAAATACCTAGGGATGAGAAAAAACGGTTACTGCGATGTATATGGTTGTTTAAAATAAATTATACTGATAAGCCAGGAGTGGCAAAATATTTTAAATCTTTAGTCTCATTTTCCCGTCAAATTCTCACAGCCAAATTTTCTTATATTCGTTTGTCCTCACTTATTGTAAACAACTAATCTCACGCCAAGAGTTATAACTTCTTCAAAATTATTGGTAATTATATGTGCAAATAGCTCACCTATCCTAAATAAGATTATATGATATACTATACGCTTAACCTGAACTCTTCATATAAAATACGTAAATAAATGTAGAAATAAAGAAATTTTTGAATTGTACAGAACCAAATTAATTCACCTAAAAGTTTGGGTGTATACATTAAATAGTATTTCTTTATCTAATAAAAATTTACCTGCTTTCAATTTCACTATTACTACTTATATTAAAACATCTATTTAGGTACTAGGTATTTGGACAAACTTTTATGCCTCACCTGGTTTCTTTCTTCGAACTATTAAAATACAATTTATTTTGTCTAACTACCTCATAAGAACTAATCTCTTTCTACCAAGACATTTATAATATATGTAGGTTTGAGGGTTTCGTCGTCGTTTTCCTCGTAGGCTCCAGACACAAATACAAGTCGTTATGGAATTTGTTATAGGCGATCGTGGATGCGCGACGGCTACGCGCGCGCACTTGGCCACTAACGCGTTTACTGCGGCGCAAAACATTGACACATTTGGTTTCAGCGAGGCTGGTTGCATCTGGCTACCGGGTTCTTAGACTATCAAGGGCTACCTTTGTCGCTCCTTCCTCCGGCCAGATATAGGAATCTTATATGGCTCATGTCTGGTCAGTCCACTGTTGGGCTATTTACTTTTAGTCACGATTAGTGTGGAACAAAATTCACAACCTCACCGCCTTGAGTAACTCAGCAGGGGTGTGAAACTCATGACGGCATCGCTCTTGAAATCATTGGAATTAGTTAAGCACTTCCATACGCTTCAATACTCTTTTGATACCTTCTTATTTGTATCATCTCAAGGGCATTGCCGTAGGAAATATCGTATATTAATTTGTTGAAGAGATAGACTTGGTGACTAGTTAAATACAGGCAACGAGAAGATAATAAGCACATCAGAAAGGCAAATGAAAGAGATTTGTTTTGAGGAAACTTTTCGTAACTAATTTTAAAAACGGCTTCTCACCCGTATTCCAGCAAAAAATTTAATTCCCATAATTAATAGTATTAATGACTATCTATCCTGAGGTGCGTCGCTCTATCAATCACATCTCCAAAAACCTAACAATCGACCACAGTATCTATCAGGAGATCATCGAAGAAAAAATATCTTTTATTAATGAAATATAAGAAGGAAACGAAGGCTGAATCCTTTCAATTTTAATTATATGGAAGAAAACAGGACTTTATATTCAACAAATTACACGTCTTTTCATTCATATATATTCCACTTTATTGACTATCTTACATGATTAAATTTTCACGATTTAGTTAACAGAAAAATTTAATTTACATTTAGCACTTATTCATTTAACATGAATTCCTCTAATTTTACAGAAATTTAAGTATATAAGGATACATTAATAGGCACATAGTACAGTGTTGAAAAAATCAGAGAAGGATTATGTTTAAGAGATATTTACGATCTTATTTTACTAGAAACTGAAAGTTGTTATGAGGAAAGATTATATTTTATCTAAGGTAGGGCCACTTAATGATCTTCCATTATAAAAATAGCCAATAAGACGTAATTGTATTGCAATATCTCAATATTACTTAAGGAATTCTTTTAATATATTTATGCTCTAAACATTTCAATTTTTTTAATCTCTTTAAAGTTTTCAATCATTAAAATCTATAATAAGAAAGATTTCAAATATCCTAAAGGTTTCTAACTCTATATAAAGTTCTTTACATCTATTGATAAGCCTCACATTATTCGAAATTAAATCCTTTCTAAATATAGTCGAATCTTTGGAACCTCCCTTTTCTTCAACTATATCTTAAATTTTACTGACGAATAACAACTTGTCCCGTAATCAGGTGACTACTCCAGGCCCATATATCCCGTCCGATCATATAAGCATGATAAGGGCAATTTCAATGTCTTCAATCAAAGTAAAATTTCTCAGATGTAGATGCTTAGCCAAAGAGAACTGAGCTGCATATAAGGAATATCTTCCGAACACACAGTTAGGCCAGATGGAAAGTGCTACGCTTGAGAACATCGACGAACAGCTTAATCACTTAGTAACAAAGACCGTGGAAGCCGACCGCATAACTGTTCCCTGGACGGAATATAAAGTACTCCCGACTCCACGGTGGGAAATAAATATACTAGACAAAATGCAGCAACTGGAGACTCTCAGCAACAAAATAAATAAGTAGGAAAACAACACATAAATACAGGGAATTAAGAGAAATAAGAAATTAAATTAAGCAACTTATCGGGGACAAACTAGGCGAAAAATCGTACAATATTATAGCTGAGGTCGATACAGAAAGAGATCACAAGAAATTTTAGAGCCAATGAAAAAGGTTGAAATCCACTCAACCTAAGAATAGACTCACCACCAAAGTTAACGGCATCGAAATCACAGACGACCTTGAAATCGAACGTAGCTTCAAAGAGTATTGGCGCATTCGATTTCAAATAAACAGGGAGGAAAATGAGAACTTTACTGAGAGATACGGTGAGGATGTACTCACAAGAAGTACGGAGCTAGATAATGAGCTCAAGCCGCACCATTATATAGATCGAACCCGTGTCACTCAAGAGAAAGGGATACCCTTCACCCATGAGGAGTATGAGGCTGCCCTCAAGGAATTTAAAAAAAACGCACGAGGAATCACCGGCATTACGAAAATGCACGTACTGAACGCTCTCCGGAACATCAACGAGGCCCCACTGGAGCTTAATACTGGTTATTTCCACGTCCGGTTTAAACGGGCCAAAATAATTTTCCTGTTAAAACCTGGAAAAAAAGGACATAAACAGTTATAGGCCAATTTTACTCTTGGTTTTCATTTGTAAACAATTAGAAAAACTCCTAATCCACAGACTAAGAAATTATAAAAAAATCAAAGAGTTGTATCACTCCTTTTACTTTCCCACTCTCTTTCACTTATCTATCTATATCTATATTATATATAGATATAGATAATATAAATTTCCCTCTCTTCCTCTTTTCTGAAAATAGCTTCTCCTCGGTAAAAAAAAATTCTTTTGTGATACTACCATTTGTGGTAACTCCTCGTAACTTTTGCGCTCGCCTCCATAATCAAGGACTTTTATTACAAGAAATTTGAAATTGTGATTAAGTGAATAAAGTAATAACTTATTTTAGAGTCTTCAAGAACATTAAATGGAGTATTTTGTTGATTATTAGTTTGAATAAGACTTGGATTAACAACTGGAGGCTAAATTTACCGCGATTTCAATCTTTTCAGAAGGAATAAGGATAGAGAATTCGTGTTGATAATATCGATGGAAATAATAGGGAATTAATCAAAACGTGTGGATTAGGTTACCTTAAGTGAACAAGTTCAAATATAACTAATTATTGTAAGCCTATTTCGTATGGCTTTATCCTTTGTCTTCAATTTTTTTTACTCGTATTTTTTATTATTGCTTTTTTTACACTTTGCCTAACTGCATATTGCTAGTGAAATGCTTATAGGACAAGAGCCTTCTTCTCTTTCGCGATTTCACTCAATGGTATAGTTTTCTAAATCGCGTACGATGCTTTTCTACCTAATAATTGATATTCTTTCTGTATGTTTATTTATGTACTCATGAACTTATACCACCGTACGAAAAAAGCTATCTTTACCAGATAGTTTCAGAAACTTTTCCTAGAAACAGTTGTGAAGTGAGTGAAAATTACATTGTTTGGATTATTTAATTGTCGCTAGTACTTAAAAATTGAGAAACAATGAAGTTTGGATCGAATAGAAACTGTTTATCCTCAAGGCTATCATTTCTCGCTAGGAATCCTCACCTTCCATTTCAATGATATTATGCTAATAATTCATAGGCTAAACTAACTCAAACTCTATTTTAATGTGTTAAAGTCAAACTCTGGAAAGAAAATGACATGAGGGAGAATCATAGCTTACATTTATCCTGGACTTTAAAGTACAAGAGCAACGACGCCGTATCGCAAGAAAGTTAGTACCGGGTAAAATCATGAAGATTACAAATTAGTTCAATAACACCAAGAGCTTGACAAGATTAAGTGTAAGTGTTTTTCTTATTTTCAAAAGTGTTATCCATAAAGAAATGTATATTTTTATAGAATTTCTTA
Source organism: Ceratothoa steindachneri (assembly GCA_963969495.1). Taxonomy (NCBI): domain Eukaryota; kingdom Metazoa; phylum Arthropoda; class Malacostraca; order Isopoda; family Cymothoidae; genus Ceratothoa; species Ceratothoa steindachneri. The sequence continues at coordinate 5,351,153 of OZ018337.1, forward strand.
ATTTATTTTACTCTTCCCATAATCCTGAAGCCGAGGAAAACATGGAACCCAATTTCCAGAAAAGCCAAATATCATTTCAGTGTTAAAAAAAAATATCAGAAGATTTAAACAAAACAACTTTTAATTGTGCCATTTATAAACATTTCGATAAATTGCAACTAGTAATTAATTCCAAGGACGCAACAGTTGCGTACTTTTAACATAGAAATAAGTTTCCTAATTCTTGCTTGAGAACAATTTTATATTATCTAAACCAGGATAAACGGATTCTCATCCATTTTGTGTTACCAATTGGAAAGTTAACCACTAAAGTTGTTTCAGGAATTTAGTACTATCAATTATTTCTTGTATATTAACGGATAATGGTTGCTAAACTAAATTTTAATATGCGTTCAATAAGATCTCAAATTGGTTTCCCGACGTTCGTAGCGAAATTTAGTTTTGAAAGCTCTTTTAATTATTTATTTTTTAGTTATATGGATCTGTGATGAATACTAAGAATGCAAATGAGAGCAAAATGCCACTTATATGAGCTAATGTTAGGATTTGTGGAGGTCTGATTCCCTACCAATAAGTGGGCAATACTCAGGAAATAATACGTAAATATATTATTATATAGTTCTTTATTTCAAAATATTCTTGAAAATAAACACATTTAGACTTGGTAATAGAACATTCTAATTCTAATTCTACGTTTTTTACTCTTAAAACTATGCTCAGAAAAGGATATGAAGCCAGAAAAAAATAATTTAGGACTATAATTATGACCAATTGTGACAATATCGATAGCGCCTTCTTCTATGAACCTCAATGGTAAAAACCAATAAAATCACAGACGATAGAAAAAGATCCTTTAAATGAAAAAAGAAATATAGATTAGGAAAGATACGTACTAAAAATAATCATTATAAATACATCGCAGTTTTTATTAACCATCAGCAAGACCCTCCATTAAAAATGCGACAGGCAATATGGAAACCTAATTTTTGGCCAAACCTCTTAAATCTGAAATTGCGAATAAATTAAAACTCAAATATTTGTTTTTAGAAGCCACAAGTCATTTTTACAGTAAATTTCAATGAAACTTGAAGGCATTTATCGTTCTTAATATGGTTTCAGAAAGTTCTATATTTTAAATGGAGAGACGAATTGACCATTAAAATATAAGATTATAGTAATTCGGCACCTCGTGCTTTGAGATAGCCAATGTAAATCAAGAATGTACTTTTTATTCCCTGACTACAAACTTCATTTTTTTAGGAGGATTAGGAGCGAAATAAGTCACTTTATAGAGCATTCTCGGATCCGAACGGTTCGCGGGGGCATAAATCCCGCCTTTCTGATATCATGGTGGAATCATATCCTGCAATACAGTGATGGTAACTAAATAAAAGCTTATTGATATTTAAATACCACTATAGTTATTATTAGAATTAGTGTAGTGAAGTGAAAGTACAATTATACTTTATATTATCTGATCACATCAGGGGGTGAAGGGAAGCATGGTACCCTGCTCTAGATGTCATTTAGATGATTGCCTTCTTTTCCTGTCTCAAATCACACAGGTTGATTTGCAGCAAAATATATCTTCCATACATTTTCATTTCTTCCATTTTCTATACATTCGTTATATCTCGATCTCTTCCTAAATACACTGTATACACTACCTTGCCGCGCCTTCGTTGGTTTCATTTGTTACTTTTAAGTAAGTGTCATCAAATTTATCCTTTTGTCACGTTTGCAAGTAATCTAATGCCCCATAAATTTATATAGAACGGTACGGAGAGTTTATTTAGTGAATATTTATTTGCTTCAGTATATTAAAAGAACATATAGCCACTGTGGATGGAGTTGGATAGTCAAAAAGATATAATTTTTAATTTGAGGTTTATATAAAATGGTTAAAAAAGAAAAGTAGATTCTCTCACTGTTCCTCCGCAAAGTCTCTCTACATTTATGTCTTTCCGTCCCCCAGAATCACAGCTTTATCTGCGTAGTCGCTTTAAATCACAATTTCTCGAAAGGTTTGCGACTTAAATTCCCAAATTCGTTTTCAGTAAATTTATATGAGATAGCCTAGATTTTGGTCTCTATTCATATATGTATAGATATTTTGCTACAACATAAAAGAATTTTTAAGTGGAATTAGATCAAGTTAAATGGGCAGGACCTACAAAGAACGAGAAGCCAAAGAAACGACCCTTTTTAGGTCGGAAAAGTGGCCAGGAATGAGTGAATCTCTAATATACCCGCACCATACTCCAAAGCGAGCAGGATTGTTGAAGTTAATATAGGAAACCTGACATATTGATGCTAATCTAGTGACTTTTAATATTATGTGGTGTTGAGAAGAAAAAAACCCAGTGATAGTCAAATACTCAAAGAAAGGCGATTTAGGCTATTATTCGAAGTCAGAAATTTACCAGGAAAGATTATTGACCGTCAGAATATATCGATGTGACTGACAAAAATAACTAATATCACAAACTTTTCCCCTCGCAATATTTCTCCTGCCAATAAACTTTCTGTTGATTTCGCCAGGTGTCATTCATCTGACAGGGAATTTCCCCTAGACGCTACATTTCAAGCCAGAAACAATAGCATATATAACGAATGAGTTTCCCGATAAAAATTTGTTCCGGAGATGCACATCTTTAAATTCTAATAATACTTTTGTGGTATGACCGGCTGTACGTTGTATACGCATACATGACTACTGACCGACGGAAGGTAAGGTTCCACGTGGGGATGGCTTTAAGAATGCTTTAAATACACAGTTGCTAGGCCAGGGCATATTCAAACACGGCCTAAAATTTACTTTAATAGGACTAAAGATTACATACACATATAGGGAAAGTTAAATGGCAGTGCAATTAAATATTTACGGATCACAGCTAAGATGATTAACAGTATTAATTAAGTTTAAACCAAGGGATAATTAATCAAGAAAGGATCTTACAATTATGCAAGAACTAGATCAAAGGAGATCCTTGAGGGTGGACGCGTAAAGGTAGGAGGAGCGTAGGAAATGGATTCTAAATTCCCTTTACCTTAAAGTCCGGTGACAAGGACCAGGCAGGTAAGTTCGACCTAGAACTTATGGGCGTCAAATAAGACGCTCAATCCAACTTCGGATGCTTCGTGAATGGCTTTTCCGATCCTTAAATTCCAAAGACGTGGAGAGAAGGGTTGAAGCGCATCTAAAACTATATCCACGAACAACACTGAGTGACGACTAGCTCTTCCTTGGCTGTTCGAAAATCACGCAATTATTTTCTGGACGAGAATATAGACGATTCCCTATCGAATAACAATGACGTTAACGGCTAATATACTGGACGGAGGCTTTAGAAACAATCTGCATATGAACCTCGAAGTGTCGATTTTATACTTCGAATCTATCTTGACTGGGAGAGAGCTTCATCGCCAACAGGCTTCCTGAATTGCCTTGAGTCGCAATGAGGGTCCATAGCGGAGGTCGCAATTCCCTCCTAATGGTATTTCCAGTGTTCATATTCTCGCAGTATATAGGGCAGACGAATTTAGAGCGGTCAACGGAGAACTGGAGAAGTCAGAGGAGGGGGTTCTTTTCTCTCTCCCTTATTCTTCCAGAAATACTAATGATTTATATGTAACAGGACAGATATTTTTTGATTCAATGTTACCCCTAAAACAGTAAACTCGTATTTTCTCGCAATTAAAAGACTTTAAATACAGTGGGCAGCAAAGGTTTACAACAGAAAGTTAGCAATGCCAATTAACATAATGATAGTTAAGGCAGGTTAATGAAATATTTAAAGCACGAAGACCTTTATGTAATATATGAAATATAATGATCAGAAAAGCAAAATGTTGAAAATAAAAACTTTATAAGGACAAAATTTTAATTTTAGACCCCAAAAGTTTAAACACATTCCTAAAAATATATGGGAATAGGATACTTCTTTTAATAAATAATGTTATGGAGTTGTTTCTGATCATCCGTGGTTGTAAGAATGCAAGGTAGTCGAATGAGTGACCAAATGTACAGTGGAATTTGGAAACGAATTTGTTCTCTAGCTTTGTCTCTCTTAACTTGAAACCCGGAGGGACATTCCAACACACAATGACAATATTCTAGAAGCAAAACAAACTAAGTTTCTCGCTCTAAAAATAGAATTCATATTTGCAAATGACGAAATTAATCCCTTGAACCAAATCTCATGGAAAATAAATGTGTTGAAGGAGCTGAAATTTATGATCTCTAAATGTGATCCGGGTAAGTTATCGGATTCCAAGAAAATATATTTGGAGAAATGGAACAAATTCATTCCAAGCAGCTGAAGTGAATTGACGGCCTCTGTCCGATGGGTTCTCTTTCGGGATTCCTACTCGGAAAAAATAGAAATCAACGCTTCTGTACACGAAATACTACCAATGGTCGTCAAGGGGACCGTATCGGGGAAACGAGTGGCACAATTTACGAGGGTCAAAATATAGGAATGTTCCTCACTAGACAGGGGACGAAGAGGGCCTATCAAATCAATTGCAACCCTGAAGTAGTGTTCAGACACGATTGGGGTCTTCTGAAGGGAAGCGGGGGCAAGAAGACCTTTGGAGGTTACCTTTTGACAGATGTCACAGGACTTGCAAAAGTCGGATATTTCTTTGGCAGCACCTGGCTTAAAAAAATATTTGAAGACGCGCTGGTCGTCTTATTATGGCTGAAATTTCCAGCTATTAAGCCATAGTGAGCCATCTGCAGAACATGATGTACATACATCCTGGCTACACACATGGTAGTGACTGGCGCGTTCTCTGGTTGTACAAAAATATCGATGTACCAACGAATCTTTTTCCAAGTAGTCAATCCTTATATTTCCTTGAATAGTTTCGGGCTACCTTTTTCTCGCCTTCAAAGGGTTGCAAAGAAGGGCAATTCTTTTGAGCTTCAGCAAACTAATCATTACTGGATAACTCGACCTCTGGTGTTGATGAGCACGTGAAAGGTACCCGGGTAACGGTATCGTTCGCAGCTTGGGACCTGGTAATCACTGGTTGCGCGATGGTATTTGGGGAAAGCTGCGCGGTCTGTCCGATAAAAACAAAGTAAAACTTTATCGAGGTGGTGACTACATGGGCTCATCCTATGAAATACTGACACTGTATGTAGCAGTTTACCAAAGGGAACTTATTGATTGGCAGGACCTAAAATGTCGTAAACGATCCTAACCTCTCATGCTGCGAACCTACTGGGATCAACAGCTTGTCCGAGACTAGCAACCCGTGTTTCCTACATGAGTTGACATTGGGCACCCATTTATCGGGCCGGTCTCAAACTTGAGCCCACCGTGGAAGCTGTTAATAAACAGGAAATTTACTTGTGGTTCCGAGTGAGAGGGAGCAGGTGGCGACTGCGATAACGAGGCAGAATAGTTAGGGATAAGATAAGCGGTTACCTGGTGAACCAGGTGATTAGGGGTGGTCCTTAGATGCGAGTTCTGGGCGCAGTTATAACTAAGGTCACCAGAGGGGCCATACATAAAGCATACAATGGGTTTACGCGGGTAGTGAGACGGCACAGAAGGGAATGTTGGAGGCTTTACGTCTTTTTGTTCATGCCGCGGTTGTTTACGCTACCATTATTCTTAGCCTGGAAATGATTAGGCCCAAACCTAGGATTGGGGGACGGGGTGTGACCTTTCTTGATCTTCTTGTGATACAGGTTGTGGCTGAGAGCGTGAAGGTCGGCTTCCTAGACACATACTTTAAACGAAGAAGCTCGTCTATCAGTTAGGAAGGCCTTCACTTCTCAGGGAAAGGTAGCCATGAGTTGATCCCTTAAAATAAAGTCAACTATAGACTCATAGACCTTAGCCACTTATAAGGAGTCTAGCGAAGGGTGAACCCAAATGGCCTAAACGTTTGTTCCGGCTGTATCCTAGCTGAGCAGAATCTAACACCATAGAACTCCGGATTCATATTAATAGCAGAAGGGAGCTCTGCGTTTAGGCTTGAATAATCCAAAGTTGCTTCCGAGAGGAGAGAAATGAAGATTTCACGCAAACGAGTATTTATGAGGGCGAGTAGATTCTAAATCACAATTGTTGATTTCCAAATTTTGTTAAAGTGGGTCAGATCAGAACAAAAATCTTTTCTTTCTTGATACATGGGGAGTTTTAACATGGGTGCTTGTGGCTGATGGTTACGTCATTTCGACATGATCAGGGCTTATTTCTCTCTCTTGCTGTCGTATTTGTTCTCTCTTTCTTCTTCTTCTTCTCTCTGACTTTCTTCTCTCTATCTTCCTTTTGCTTCTCTCTGTGTTCTTTCTTTTCTTTCTGCTCGTTTGTTTAGTTGTTTATCTTGAACGTAAGCGAGTGACTACTTTCCTGATAGTCCTAGGATCTGTCCTTGCTTATGAAAACGATCGAACGAAGACATCTTGTATATGCTGCGTTCCTCTTTTGGCACACTAGAAAGCTTACCAGAACAAGTGAAGCCCTTCCTAATAAATCATAACTACTTGTAATTAAAAATTACCCCCAACAAACTTACTATAGGTTCCAATTAATTATGCACACGAGAAAAAGAAAAAAAACTAACTAGGGAACCTAACTTAGGACTGAGTCTTCTGGTAATTTTACCACGGCAAAACACAAATTTGGCGGCTATTCTTGCCGTTTAGTTAGTGGTATCTTGATCCACGTAAATACGCTCAACAAAAAAATCTTATTGCCAATTAAAATAAATTTTCCTATTATTTTGGCTTTAATATTCTTGACACTTGCAACTATATAGAATGGAAATAATGATCTTTAAGGAAATAGCAAAAGATCAGGGGAGGGTGGAATCTTTTACAAACCCAAAAATCAGACGCCAGTTTTATATATATATATAAATATATATATATATATATATATATATATATATATATATATATATATATATATATCTTTATATATAAATATGTCGTGTTATGACCAGGTGTGGGCTATATACGCACACTGGCCTACTGGCAGACCCAAATTAAGGCTCCACCTGGGCATGGCTTTAAGAGTGCTTTAAATACAAGAGGCATAATTAATTAAGTAATGATTTTACAATTATGCAAGTTCTAGAGGAAAGGGAATCCTTGAAGTTCAACGCGGTACAGGTGGGTAATGATCTTACAATTATGCAAGTTCTAGAGCAATGGGGATCCTTGAGGTTCAACGCGGTAAAGGTGGGTAGAGCGTGACGATTCAGGGGTTAAATCCCTTTTACCTTGATGTGAGTTAAGTAGGAACAGGGAAGAATGTTAGACCTTGAACTTGAGGGCGTCTCACGAGACGCTCAATCCATTTTCGGGAGATTGAAGATGGGGGCCACTTATCCCTAGGTGGTAAACGGAGGATGCATCCGAGATGGCTTTTCCTTTCCTTAAAATCCCAAGACGTGGTGAGAATGGTTAAGGCGCGCCTAAAACGATCCCAACGAACAAAACTGTTTGACGACTAGCTCTTCCTTGGATTTTCGAAAATCACTCAATTCTTCTCTAGACGAGAAAATAGACGATTCCCTATTGAATAACGAAGACGTTAATGGCTAACGTATTGGATGGAGGCTTTATAAACAATCTACTTATGAACTCCGAATTGTCGCATATATAGTCAGAAATTATCTAGACGGAAAGAGAGCTTCATCGCTAACAGACTTACTTAATTGCCTGGGATCACGCGATAAGGGTCCTTAGCGGGAACTCGCAACGCCCTCTTAATGGTCTTTCCACTTTCTAATTTTCGCAGTATATAAAGCAGACGAATTTAGAGCGGTCAACAGCGAACTGGGAAAGTCAGAAGGGGAAGTTCTTTCTTTTCCCCTTATTCTTCCACAAATACTAATAATTTATAGGTGACAGGACAGATATTCTTTAATTCAATGTTAACCCTAAAACAGTAAACTCCTATTTTCTTCCAAATAAAGGACTTTAAATACAATGGGCAGCAAAGGTTTACAACAGAAAGTTAACAATGTAAATTAACTTAATGGTAGTTAAGGCAAGTTAATGAAATATTTATAGCACGATGAACTTTATGTAATATATAAAATATAGTGATCAGAAAAGCAAAATCTTGAACGGAAAAATTTATAAGGACAAAATTTAACTTTGAGCCCCCCAAAGTTTAAAACACGTTCCTAAAAATGCATATTAAAAGGCTAACTATTTAAAATATCTTATATAAATGAATACTCCTTTGTTTAGAAATATCTTGAAGATAGGCATCTTTTCTTATTTTCTAAGGTTACTGCCCTCTGCCGTACAAGATACTCGTACAGTCAATTTCATCATTTGGGTAAACAAATAAATCAGTCGAGATCTTCGCGAAAGCATTGTAGCCCTTCCTATGCGTATCCTTTGGTCCTCAATGGTCTTTTACAGCTTCAAGTACCCCTAACTTCATTTATTACCATAATACCTAACTTAAACTCTAATAACTTAATTTATCCATTTCATAATTCAAGTCGCCCTGAGATCGTAACGGAACGTAGAGCTCGGAAAATGTTAGAACTTTATGTGTTAAATGACAGACTACTCTTGGAGAGGTGCAGAAAGATATAAAAAAATACAATAGTTATAACGCTGCGTCGTTATGATCTCTTTGCTCGCACTTGGTAAAGACCAAACTCTTAAGAAAACTCACTCTATAGCTGGCTTGGTGCTTGTAAATGATCATTGAAATAAAATGGGAATGTTCATAAAAGAAATAATTTCTGCTGATGAACCTAAAATATAACCTTTCCCTTGAAGTTAAATCTACAGATTTTGAATCAAAGAATTGTGCAGCATACCTGCCAAACAATACAATTCCTAGATTAAAATTCGCTGTTAAATTAATGATGGTATGGAGTTGTTTCTGATCATCGGTGGTTGGAAGAATGCAAACTATTCGAAATAGGAACGAGTGACCAAATGTACAGTAGAATTTGGAAACGAATTTATTATTTAGATTTGTCTCTCTTACTTTGAAACCCGGATAGACAGTTCCAACATCTCAATGACCACATTCTAAAAGTAAAATAAACTAAGATTTGGCTGTTTACAAAAAAAATTCCTATTTTCATATGACGAAACTAATCTTCTGAACCAAATCCCATGGAAAATAAATGTGTTGAAGGAGCTGAAATTCATGGTCCCTAAATGTGATCTAGGTAAGTTATTGGATTCCAGGGAAAATATATTTGGAGAAATGGAACAAATTCATTCCAGGCAGCTGTAGAAACATCCTAGAAGGTTATTCAAAGTACCGAGAGTACCGATGAATGATGTAATGATCGACATAGATTTCTGGATTCACAGCTTTTATGAGGCCCTGTAATCCATGATGACCACCCATCATCGACAGAGATCTGGATTAAAAAGTAAAACTATTATAGAATGTGTGATTGTGTCAGTTAGTCATGCTTACTTATCTTTTGCGTTATAATTATATGGCTTTAACTTATTGTTAATATATTTTGGTACTTTAAGGTTTCAGTACGACAGGCACGAGAATTTTTGTGAATAATGTACAAGATATTAGAAAAACTACAGCTATTTTTAAAATAAGTAAAACTGTATATGGCTACATGCCATGTAATTCATTGTATTTATTTTAATTTAGACTATATAAATATTTCTCCTTACCTGTTAAACGCAGTTCCAATCCAATCCATTCTTGGTAAAGAAACTGTTGCTGATATAGAAGTCCTCTTCTCCCTTCGTGGTTGTCAGCAGATTCTCGCATAATTTGTCCTCTTTTTTAATCTTGTCCTGGTGGACGTAACGGACAAACCCAAGGAGAACACTACAACTTGCTACATCACACAATTCATCAAATTGCAAGGAAAATTTTCTATATGATCTTTTATTAATCTTGATGAAACTTAGGACAAGATATCTAATTCCCTGTCTTCGACTCATCGGCGAATTGTGTTGTCTGATAGGTATATTGCACTCAGTTTCTGCGCTTGATCCTCCCCACATACCCTTCTTAGCATCTCGTATGCACAAGACATAAACGGATTCTCTGCAATGGTGTGGCATTTCTGTTGTTTGACAACTTTATAAGCAACAAGGTAGGATGCTTCGACCGCATCTTGAAGCTTTTGTGCTTGGATTCCAGATGAATCGAACTGAATCTTCTTCAGTGCTACAGCCATGCGCTGAAAATAAGCCTGATCCCTATTTTGAAGATTTGGATGGCACTTCTGGAGGTGAACTGACAGGTTTGTTGGCTTGGGGCTCTCATTTGTCAACACCTTGTAACATACCACACTTTGTAACCGATCTTCTCCACAAAGGGTAAATTCAAAAAGCCATTTTAAAGAAAGGCGTCGGAGTAGGTGCGCTTTTTGACTATTGTATTGTTTAATCTGCAGAAAAAGAAGGAAAAGCTGCATAAAAAATTTGAACACTGACACTTATTATTTTTTTTAGGGCATTCTGGATAACATTAGAAGAGCTTATTTAGCGTAGGAAAGATGTAAGAGTCGGTAAATTCTAACTATATCTACTGCACAGGTCAGTACACATAGAAATCTGTTCACAGGAACATTTGATAAAATTAACTAAAAAAAACATACAAGATTTATACTTCAAGGGGTGTGAAGAGGTCACTGATATACCACTCTGACTGTTACAATTTCTTTATTTCATTAGGTTGAGGCGTGGAGGGCGATAAGAGCTACAACAAAATATTCAGTCACTTGACACCTTCTGAACTAGGAAAAACACACTTCAATAACTTAAGTACCTGCTAATTAAGAATATTTAACACAGAAGGCTGACAAATAATTGAATAAATTATCATGTTACATAGCGAAAATGTGTTTCTTCCCCTTACCTACAGATAAGCCCTAATTAGTCACATATCACTGTCTATTCAGGCTGTCTCCGGAATCTGTGTGCAAGGAGAGATGAGCTGTAATCACATATGCTTCAGGATAGCGATAATAATTCACACTACAAAATATCATCGATATACTGGGGTTTGGGGGACTAGTGTGTTCTGACTTAAGGTGCGTAGAAAAACGTATCAAACAACATGACGAGAGCCTTTAGCCTGATAATGAAATGCACATAAGGATTAGAATGAAATCACTGGTGAGAAGTCAGAACCCAAGAAGGTGAACAAAAAGTAGAGGAACAAATTAAAGAAAAGTTCAGAAAATCGATCAGTGCCCTTGAAAATGAGTTACAAGCTCCAGGATCAGAAGTGTTGTGCATTAAAATATTTGATAGAAGTATTATGTTATGAGGAGAGGTCGATTCATATCAGGGAAGAAGAAAGAAAAACGTTTAAATCAGTGCAAAGCGCTTGATTGCCCTATTGAAGCATCAAGAAGCGGGATTGCTCTTTTGTTGCTCTGATGAGAGTTGTTTTTATGTATTTATGTGCTCAGAAGACTAGAGATGAAAGATGGAAGTGTTATGATTTGCTATGTTTATGAAGATTAATTTTAGACCTACCACACCCTGTGGGGGGAAGTGCCGAAGGTTTACCAGTTTGTGACTCTATCTATACGCACCCCGGCGCTTGTGCCCGCTCTCATTAGAACCCCTCCTTTGTAGATCATCGCCTTATATATATATAATTATATCTATATCTATATTTGTATATATATATATATATATATATATATATATATATACATAGATAGATAGATATTTCTATGCTACTATCTTATATATTTCTGAGACCGTAAATTTCGCAACATCGTGTTGAACGATCCACATCCAATAAAGTGGAACTGTTCTAGGTATATAAAATTCTATCGAAAATGTTATTAAGCAATAAATGTAACATTTTTGTATATTAATCTAATATTAACCTTTATAAATATAAGAAATAGGGAATATCAGTTTTTTCAAATATATAGTTAAATTTGGGTCGTAATAGAGTTTGATGAGTAAATTGTAATTGGGATGGGGGAAAGGTGGATGTTGGAGTAATTCTTTTACACTTGTTTCGATTAAACTAAGCCTAAAAATTTATGGCCTGAATTAATTTTCCAAAATTAAAAACATCTTAGATTCATTAATCATTTTATTAAGGGGTAAATAGTGAATTAAAAATTGCAGGCAAATATGATACAACCCTTGTGAGAACCTAAACAAAGCATATGTCCTATTCGTCACACTCTCTTGCTAGACACCTCACATGCAATGTGTTTAGTTATAAGCTTTTCTTTGCTATGTGACGAATTCATCACATAGCGGCATAAAGAGCTAAGAAAAGATTTTGGTTTTTATCGGTGATTATCGTAAAATGAGCCATGAAAGAGAGAGTCTAAAATGAGAAACAACTGATATAATCTAACTCTTCGGAGGAGAAGAATAGAATCCGGTTACTTTATGTATTATAATTTCATTGTTTATTTGATTGTTAATCTCGGGTCATCTCGTAGCAATTTTGTCTCTCTTTATTGCAGGTCCTCGAATTTCCCAGGATTGGAGATGACTAACAATTATCTTTCTGATTAGTTCATGTTTATAAAAGAGAGAGAATTGAAAAGAGTTCACAAGTGTTGGAAGACAGCGCTATCATTTTTCCTCTCCTTTCCGAAATACTTTATGATATTAGCTTGATAAGAGGAGAGAATAGAGGTGTCTTGGTCCTTCTAACTGAGGAATTTTCTTGCACTCTTTAGTTCCTAAGAAGAAAGGGCTCCAAGATCCCCCATTCTTCGAGATTTGGGGCTTGGACACAGTCCAACTGTCTAAACGCAACTCCATGCACTTGCGTGTATAGACTACCGTCTGTACCATATTCTTAAGCATATGATACGTTCATGCACATCAGAGGTTCCGTTCAATATACCGGATTAAAAGCCCTATGAGCACACTGGGCTCGTAAAGTTCCCGATATAAGAAAATAAAGGTAATTAACAGGACTACACGATATAAACAAAAAAATGCTGTATTTATCTTGCACATTCTTCTCACTCTTGTCTTTAAATTGAATGAAAGCGATAAAAACTCTGTTTCCGTGTCGCAACAAGACACTAATTAAGATCCCTCTGACACAAAATCATGATTTAATGACCTTACCATAGACAGACTGCTGAAAAGAATGAGACTTTCAAAAATGGGCCCTTTGCATCCAGCCTTAAGGGCAAGTATTGCACACTCTTAAAGAGGCATGGAAACGTGATATTAGAGAAAGAAAGAGTCAGCGTTTTACAACCTTTCACTCGTTAAAGAAGAAGACCAACATCAAGCGCGAATTGAATTGGATACAATTCATTTCCTACGACCTACATAGGTCCAAGTAAAAGAGGACGCAGTCAAGGAATATTGCACGCTTAACTGATTCGCCTCATGTTTATAATCGCCATGCGAACGAATCTTAACCTCTGCCCACTACCGGTAAGCCGGAAGTTTCAAACCGTTAACCTGTCCACATCCACTGTACTAATGGGATGTAGTTCGCTTACATGCTTTCTTTTTTCTTTAGTATGTCTGTATCCGCATAATCTATAATTTAAACATATTTCTCGTAACATTTATCTATTTTATCGCTAAAAATGATACGGTCCTTATCTCGTCAGTGTAATATAATAATGGAGAAAATAACCTTTATTTACTAAAACCGTCCTGAAATTCCAAACCTAAATTTTCTATGAACTTTGGGGACTTATTCACAAACTCACTTAAAGAAAAATAAAAAGCGAATTCTTACTACTTTCCAACTTTATTCAGTTCAGCCTCAAGGAAAGGTGGAAAGGTTTTAACGAGGATCTTTACATATATATATATATATATATATATATATATATATATATATATATATATATATAAATATATATATATATATATATATATATATATATATAAGTTCTTCCTATAAATGCCAAAAGAGAAGATGAAATCACAGAGGGCGGGAATAAGGTGACAGAATATATTCAGTGAGATCAATATTACCAAGAAGAGGAATTAACACAAGGTACACGAAGCTTAAAATTAAATAAATAAATCTAAGCCAAATTACCAAAGCGAGTGAGAAAGACAAAGTCAAAATGCATCGCAAACGTCACATAAAATATGAATACAATTTTCACAAATATATATACGTTATTCAATATGACCAAAATAAGAAAATAAAGAAAGATCTATTTGTTATAATGGCCTTTTTAATTTAAATAAAAGATTTTGCATGAGGCAATCTATAAAAATAGCCTGGGGAAATAATATGTAAAATTAGAAGAAGTAATGAACGAGCATTCAACCTTTGAAATGATGATCATTTCCAGCTAACGGAAAAGAGAAAGCAGTATTTCATTCATCTCTCCTTAAATTGTATTTGACGTGCTATGACCTGTTAGTTGATGATTTTCTAGTTTGCTAAAGTAGCACTTAGGTTAAACTGAACTATCAGCAGAATAACCCTCCTCCCCTTTATTTTTATTATTGCTTTGAAGTAGCATCTTGAATAAACTTGTCTCCTACTTTAATATGATCAAAATATCCAAATATTTCAAAGGACGTAGAAACAGAAAAAGCATTAGAGAATGGGAAAACAAGAAGATTTTGATAAATTAAATGCAAGTGGGTTTTTAATTCTACACAACAGTTACTTTAAGCAGAATTTGAAGGTGTAGCAAGAAACTTGTGAGAGTAATAAAGGTTGTAACTTGTTTCAAAGTTCAGGGAAAACTCACCATCCAGGAATTGAGAGCTGACATGTCGCTGAAGAGGGCGAAACTCTAATGGAAAGACAAACGTTTAACTTTGCCACTATAAACCAAATAAAAATAACAACTAAATATGGTGAATGCGGAGAAATAAATGCATGCTTTTGAAGTTACGTCGATCTAATATATACTACTGAATTACATGGCGACCCCGTGTATTTATTCTGCTAAATCCTGCGCGCTGCTTCAATCTCATTGAACTTTTCGCTTTTCGCAGAAATGAACAGTTAATTAATGTCTAAAACTGCAGGAATAATCAATTTAACGATGTAAAGAACTTCAGAAGTAAACAATTTAGCAATTTCGAGAAATGCAGGAAAAGTGATATAACAATGTCGAGGACTACGGGAAAAAATAAACTTTTGCTTTGGCGATATCTGCAGAAATGAATAATTTAGTGATGTCTTTATCTGCAGAAATAACCAGTTAAATCTATCTATCGAAAACAACAGAAATCAAATATTTAGTGATGTCAATAACTGAAGAAATAACATTAATAGATATTTGGCAATGCAAATATTATGCAGAATATATAGACTTTGTTTTTGTTGCCATTTTATCGATATTATTACTCTCGTGTGCTTGGTCGCGTGCTACTCGATATCTTACAATGTTAGGTGGTCCGTCGGTCTGTCGGTCCCCGTTATGCTTTATATGTTTTGGTAATTTTATTGTAACTATTCGGCCGATTTTAACGAAATTTGAAACATTCATCTTGATTTACATTTTCTTTCGAATGATAGAAAATTGGCAAGGTTCTCCCGAGGTTAGCCCGGCAATTATATTTTTTTGATAATAACAACATAACTCTTCGGCCGATTCTAACGAAATTTCAAAGTCTTGTGTTGTTTTAAATTTTCTTTCGAATAATATATTTGCCTAAATCTTCCCAAGCTAAACCAGGAGAATTATTTGGTAATAATATCAAAACTATTCGACTAATTCTAACGAATCTTGAAACATTTATGTTGTTTTACATTCTTCTTTGAATGATATAATTGCCTAGATTCTTCCTAAGTTAGTCCGGGAACAATTGAAGGTTTCATAGGTCGTAAGGTCATAAATCCATACAAGTGCGAGCATGAGATTTTGGTCAGCAGCCCTTGTTTTGATTTTTAGCTGTACTGAATTATCAATCGAATGCATGAAACCTTCAAAAACATTGAATATTATAATGGCATTAAGAAAACAAACAGTTGAAAAATAAAAATGAATATGTAATTTTTTAATTATATAAAAGAATTTTGTTCGATAGCAAAAAGTTGAAAAGCGAAATGGCACCAAATGCGACTGATGAAATGTTGATTTGGACAGAATCCAAAGTAAACAGAAGTCGAGATGGGGCCCCTCTATAGTCTTCACTATCATTTATTACATTAAAAAATTAATACCTAGAATGTGAAAAGAGGAGGAAAAAATATATCAACTGCATTTTCTCTGTATTCCCATAGAGCCATCACTCGTTTTTAGAGCACAAAACTTCTATCCTTTATTTTCTATGTGGTTAAGGAAATAGGGAGAGCTATGAACTCTAATGTGATATGTAGTAAAAGGTTCCACTGTAGAAGATTTGATAGATTTAACTTATTGTCATACCAATGACAGCTGAACAAATTATTCATCTTATGATGACGTTTTTAATCAATAAACTAAATAGCGATTTATATAATATAGAACCCAATTAATTGGGATCGTAATGAATCTTTTTCACAAAAATTGGAAGTGTAGAAGATCCCTCTAATAATTTTCCCTTCCATGCCACTATCAAGGCCAACAAGGTGTCTGAGTCATATAACTTCGCCTTCTGCAAAATAAAGGTGTCTTAAATATCTTGCATTAATGCTCAAAATCTCGTAAACAGGACAGCAAAAGATGTTTAGCCTAATATTGCTGTATAATAGCTTTTCGTTTTGATTTTTGTTGTGATGATATCGCAGAAATAAGAAACCATATATTCATTTTGGTTTCTTTTTTGTTGGAACTTTATCTGAGGTTGCAAATACAAATAAATTGAAACCATTATGTTTATCATTAGTAGGTACGAGTTTTCAGCAAAATTATTAGGGAATGAAATGTGATTTGTAGCTAATTAGCGATCGAAAAATTCATTAATGCTATACGTATAAATGCTTTACCCTGTGTATTTACCCGGGGGAATGTTAGTTATTTGTCTATCTTCACTAGTTAAGGAATATCGACAAAAAGCGGAATTTGTTGAAATTATTGTCACCCAACTTTACCATGTCAGGATTAGCTTCCCCCAAATTACTTAGCTCACGAATAGCGAAAGCCTGAAAATGCCACATGTAAGTGGAGAATTACAGTAATCTATAAATCTGCCCATCAAATTAACCTTCCTCTGGGAATAAACATTTCCCTTCTCTCATTGTCATCCGTTTTTCCCACCACTTCTTTCCTTACTTCTTTCATCTTTAAGAAATAAAACCGTTTTGCTGATCTCCAAAAGCAGCCTTTGTAAAAATATAGTGCAACAAAGAGGAACAAAAGCTGAATGGTGGCGAAAGAGCTATTAACTGAATTTTATTTAACTCTTTGTGCTGCTTCAATGTTTACAAGTCTTATGAGTTTTAAAGCTTCAATTCTTTGCCACTATGCTCTGGTAATGCTCAGTTTCGTAATTAGTCTCTACCTTTAGATATAAGCGCTTCTCTAACACAGAAGCCTTTAAACCAAGTGAATTCTACAGGCTTCTTTTTACCAGCGTCATAATGGGTAGTTCTAGGAATCATTTGGAGAAAGCCCCTGACGTACTTTTGTTTTGACGAAACCATGGAGATTTTGCGAAGGATTTCTAGGTGTAAACCCCTAAAAACAAATAATATATCTTGGCCTTCTAAAAAGCTTTACAATAAAAGTTATAGATTAAATCTATGACATAGAGTATATGCTAGCTTATAAGAAAAATATTGAGCTGACAATGATGATATTTATGTCCTTCATCAAAGTCATTTGCAATCACAGGCTGCCATTCTATCAATAGAAAAAGTAGAGATAAGATGTAGAGTTTGGCAATGGTAGGTATCTCGAGATAGGGGTGAGCTAGGAAAAATAGACAGATCATTCCAAATTCTCTGGGTACATACAGAGAAACCACGAACACCCACGCAACACAGACGATTACGAACAACAATCAGGTTCTGTTGGACTGGAATAAGTTCATTGAGTTGGCCAAGTGATGGAGCTGCAGAATTGAAAGAATTACTATTAAGGAGAAGTACCTTAAAGGTGATTCATTCTATTTCGCCTAGGTGCCCATTGAGAATCGTATAGAAAAGGAGTTTAACTGCGAAAATGCACATGGGTTGCAAAGCTGTGAGTCAGTTTGGGACGTCTAAGAATCAAAGTCAGTAATCCAATTTGAAGGCAGCTGCCGTAGTCAAAAAGAGATGTGATGAAGACAGGAAGGGCATTTTCGAAATTAAATCGATCAAATTGATTATAAATATAGCAGAAAGAGGAATTAAAAACGTTTGAATTTGAGAACTACTTGGGTATTTGTTGTAAGACCAGAAAACTTTACTGTATCAAAAAATGAGAAGAAGGAAGCAGCAAGCGAATGTCCAGGGTCAATCGCTTAGAAGTGTTCAAAGTTTACAATAGTACCTAGCAGGATTAAGTGTTTGCTCAAGGATAGATGTGCTTCAGAAATTTGTCCAAGAACAATATTTCGTGGTAATCTTAGCGGACAATGTTTCTCATAGTTACAACAAACAAGTTTCGAGAAAAGGGTAGGTATAATAATGCATGTCATTTTCATAGAAATGAAATGACTGATCAAAAGATAAAGATGAATGATAAACAGACGTTGAGAACGAATTGACACTTTGCCAACGCTAAAACGCATCTCGGCCAACCTAGTTTGATCCTAACCAATATAGAATGGATTGAGTACTAGGAATTCACTCGCAGTACTAAAAACCAGGGAATTTTAAGAGGCATAGGAGTTCCGAAATTTGGCAGTGCCGACAGGGTCAAATAGTTTTAGGTTCAGTTTCTTTAAGGCAGGTGAAGTATTGCGTATTGGAAACCCAGTTAGTACTATTTTAGACGATAATGATTTATTGAAAATAACATCGATTTAAGAGAGAAGCATAGCGAGAAACTTAGATATTATTTTTCTATCTAATTTTAAGTGTAATTTGAAAAGAGAGTAGCGAAATTATGGATAGTGAAATTTCGTGAAGGCTATATAGCAGAATATATTTCCTTTAGTCATTTGGGGCGGTAGTGCACACTATAGTTATTGGACCATGGAATAATTTGGGGGAAAGACTTGGAAAGAATGAGTATACGGGAGAAGAGGTCTTTTTGTTCAGAGGATACTGGAACACAATAAGGTAATTCGAGCTGGGGAGAAAAGGGGTAGCTACAAGGTAGAAAGCAGTTCGGACAGTGGGTATCCCAAAAGGATATGGACTATCCTTTCAGAACGTAGGCTGTAAATTATAAGTGACCTGACTTTTTAGAAGGACAGAGCGATAAGAAAGTAACTCGTAAAGCTCTGTCGATTAATTATTGTTTTCTGCATGGATACGGCGGTTTTGAGCTTCATAGGCGGACTTTGAATGGGAAAAATAGTATATGTACACTAGCAATTAAGAGGTGCCCAAAGGACGGGTCAGCCTTAGTTCCACGAGCAGAGTATTAACAATTCCATTTGTTTTTTTAGCGTTTAAAGTAGTTTGTGAGATCCCTTGTCCCCGATGTTGTGGATTAGAGGGAGAGGGCCGGCTTTTATTATACATAGAACTTTAACAAATTATGAAATGCAAGTCCTGTTCATGATATAAAATTTATTCACTTGGTATCGAGTTTAATTATAGCAAAATATTAAATAATGAATGGTCAAATAATGACACCCAAAAATAAGATCTTATATCTATAGTTTTGACAGAACCTCATCAGTTTAGGCCAAGAGCCAGTAGCAATAGATTTTTCTATAATACATTGGTATATTATCATGCGGCAACACAGGAATATATTATTTTCGTACTATAATATTACATGTTACTCGTATACAATAATAATTTTGCTATAGTTATTAAATTTTTATTCTCTACTGGTTCTGTTAAACCAACTTGTTACATTTGGTAGCACTGGTCAACAATTTTTGAAAAGTTGTGCACTTATTAAATATGATTATTTAATTTTTATGTATTTTCATGCACTAAATCCAAATATCACGTTGAAAAGGCTTATTAGCTAGATGTTTAAAGATACTCAGGATATAATATTTTATTATTCTATTATAACGTACATTATTTGTCATTATGTTTTAAATACTAATCCATATCCGCTCTCTGCCTTTTGCTTGACGCTTACAGTGGGCTGAAGAATCATATCTTGCCAATTCCCAGCAATAGTTTACAAGCTTTGTTGTGCTCAATTTACCCTAGTACTCTTTCCCATCGTTAAAATATCTTTGTGAAAAATAGACCATGTTCCTCACTAACACCACACAATTCGATGGAAAAAGTCTAAATGTGAGTCTAAAAAGTAGATTTTAAGTGGCATGTTGCATCCTATGTTATTTTAAACCTTGATGTGGTTTTTCACTCAATATTCATAGTTTTCTTTCCCTCTGTTTCCGAGAAATCCGTTCGCCATTAACTTGAAGGCTTCCGAAGCAGCTTTTTCCTTCCAATGAAGGTCTGATTCAAAGTAACTATCTTTAAAATTCTCTCGAATCTGAAGACCAATTAAAATTCCCTACTTCCTCTAGCGTCGATCAGTGAGGGGTTTTGTGATGCTAAATACATGAATTCCTGTCCATATTTGTCCATAGTTTTTAGAAAGATTTTATTGAGCACCTTTTTTTATCTGTAGTGGAGGTAGTAAAATTATGTTTGGTTCAGTAAGATGTGGATGTTGAAAATTTTTCATCATAGGCTCTAATGAGTGACCAGGTGGCCAGTCTACCCTTATATAGTGGAAACCTCTTGCACGAATGTCTGATTCACACAAAAAGCAGCAGTACTTGGAGTATCTACCCTGCTAGCCCCTTATAAGAGCAAAAACCTTTATGTAACCACAGAGCTTTCTTTTCTGGACATCATATTTAATGTATTGCAGCATTTGCTTTATATTCTCATATGTTTCTTTCATATGTAGTGCATAACCAACATATACTGATGGTTTTCTATTGTTGTGGTTCAGCAAGGTACCATTTAGAGGCGTATTTGATGAATAAAGGAACAGCATCCAGTGTCTGCGTTCGTATTAGATTCCAATTGCTTCCTTCAGGCCATTGATAGCTTTGCAGGTCACTAAATCACCTTCCATTAAGAAGAAATCGTTGACTGCTGTTGACGATCAGGTAATTTTGAAATATTTACCTTAGCTGCTACTCCACTGTTGAAGACGAGCGCCTATCAGCTCTGCCTTATTCTTGGCTAGTTGCAGATCCCTGACAAGATCATGGAATTCCCCTTTTGTTATGAGATGTGCCCTAGAGGAGTGTGGATCATTAAACTTTGAGGCCCTCTGTAACCCAGGACTGTCATCCTTCTCTGCTTCCTCCTCGCCACTTTGTTCATCTGCCACCAAGTATTTCGAAGTTGGTGCATCAGAAACAGGTACACCTTCTCCCTGTGGAACTGTGTGAATAGATGATGGAATGTTTCGATATTCAATGAACCCTTTATTTCTTCTTTGAAAAGCATTCTTGTACTGGAGGAACCATGCAGAAATACCAATTTTTGGTATGGGCTCTAAGCTTCTGCCATTTCCTTTCAACAAAAAAATGGATTTCTTTCAGCGTCCTCCTCAACCATTGGCAAAGGTTAGTAGCACAATGTTAAAGCATATGGGATGTGCCCGGTTCTTTTCCTTGTCACCAATCTTGCATCCAAAATTTAGGTGATATGCCTTTCTAACCATACTATTTATACGGCGCTTCTATGATGAAATGTTCATGCCACAGAAATATAGCAGAAGTTGTATATCTTATTCACACAATTACAAGGTAGCTGAAAGAAGAAAACAACACACAATTAGAAGAGAAACAGAAAATATATTCATAAATTTATCATTATAATACAGAGAATGACAGCTTAGCAGAAGTATTGATTTGATTTAGTAGGAAAATTAAATTAATATAAAGTGCTCCAGGTGAATATTATTAGCTTGTTCAATGAATATTTATTATAAGTGTAAAAAGTGTTGAAGAGGAAAATCACCTACCTTTCTCGTCAATATGTAAATTTCCACAGCATATCCACCTTCTCTGAATGCTGGAACAATACTATAGGGTATGAGACTGTGAGTGTGGTAAGAAACACATTCTGAAAGAAGAAAACAACAAATAATTAGAAGATAAACAGAGAATATTTGCAAAATTTAATCATTATAATACAGATCATGACTGATTAGCAGAAGTATTTATCTTAAGTGTAAGTAAACGAATTTTGTGATATTTTTAACTCTTTGTATATTTCATTTGCCATTCTTTATTCAAGACAATCATACTTGAAATAAATGAAAAGGGAAATTAAAAATACTTTAATTTTGTAGTGCTTTCTTTTTTAGATATAAAAGTTGTAAAGCAAAAATGATTCACTTTTGGTCGATTTTGAGGCACGATATTTAAAGCTCCAGGCTACGTTGCTTCCCAACTTCTTACGTTAAAATATTTTTTATTTTCGATATGTAAGGCAAAAAAGTTAGAAAACTACGAAAATAAGAATGAGTGATTTGTGAACAGGCGTACACAAACCCGAAATACCATTATTAATTATACATAGCTGCAGCACGGCCTGCCTACTAGCCCCCTCATTCCGACTTCGCTACCAATTTGCACATGTTGGAAGCACTGGGAAATGATTCAAAAACACGAAAAAGCCCCCTAAAAGCGGTGAATACCGGGATCGAGATAAAGCTGATTACAACAAATAATTTCCGAAAGTTGGGAAGAAAAGGAGAAGAAAGAAAATGGAATAAATCACCTGAACCTAAATTTGCTTCAGTTCATCTCCTTGGAAAGTAAATTTCCAAAAATAAATTGCGACGTCTTTCATTGAAAACTATGAAAGGACATTCGCTGATGGCACATCTTTTCCTCTAGAAAATAAAAGAGGAGGTTGAAGCTTTGAATGGCCGTTTATCGCTCTAATTCCCGCATCCACCCACTTACTACAGGCAATTTATTGAAAGCAAAGATGTAAATGCTAATGATTAAAGGAAATAAACAACCCAGTGCATTAGACACAAACCAGCAAGCTTATGGGTATCTTAATTATTTACGTGTAATGTTTCAAGCAAGATTTCTTTTTAATTTCTGATATGTTTCAGAGATTTTAATAGGATCTGTTAATTAATAACGTATTTCCATTTATATTCGAAGGATGTTGCGTTTTACATTTTGCCGCTAGGTTGGAATAACCAAGAAGGGCATAACTTATACAGCGGCTTTTTTTTACTAGATAAAACAGCATTAATATGAATAATTTTTTATCATTCCCGAAAGAATATAAAATATTTTAATTATTTTAGCTTTCGTTGTGTATTTTTCTTCTATTGGACGAAGAGCTTTCATTCATAAACGAGTTGAGTGTGGTACCCTGATTATATAAAGGGTCTTTAAACAAGGACGCTCGAGCTTTGTCAGGCGATAGTAGCCATTTTGTTAAAGTGAAATCTGGTAACCTCAATGTGAACTGTTCAGTAGTACTTGGCAAGTAACGATAGAAGGTTATAGCGTTGAACACCGTGTGCAAGTCATTAAATATTATTATCAGAAGTGCTCCGTTCGACAAACGTTCCGTGCATTACCTGATTTCTATCCTCGTCACGGCGACGAGGCCCATTTTTGGATGAATGGATTTGTGAACAAGCAAAATTGTCGGATTTGGGACGAAAATAATCCACATGAGATACACTGGCATCAATTGCATCCCAACAAAGTCAATGTTTGATAGGGATTTTCGTCTAACGGGATCATCGGTCCCTATTTTTTTGAGAACGAAGATGGGATTGGCATAACTGTCAACTGCAAGACCTACAGATCGATGATAAGCAACTTCTTGTGACATCAACTGGATTATATGCCTGATATGGATACTGGTGACATGTGGTTCAAACAGTACGGCACTACGTGCCACACTAGGCACTCCACGATAGACATTTTGCACCAGTAATTTCAGGGAAGGGTCATCTCGCGCAGTGGCGACTTCAACTGGCCACCGAGATCACGCGATTTAACACCATTAGACTACTTTCTTTGGGGCTACCTTAAATCGCAGGCCTATGTGAATAATTCGCAAACAGTTAATGTCCTCAAAATAAACATAAGGAACACCATCCTGCAAAATCAGCCAGATTTATGCGACAAAGTCATCGACAATTGGGCCTCCCGAATACGTTCCACAAAGCGAAGCCGCGGCGGATATTTTAACGACGTCATATTCCACACTTAATGCAATAAAATGTACTTTCAAATTTAAAATAAATTAAGTGAATATATCACACACAACTTGTTTGATTTACATTTAAATATCGAGCGGCCTTATTTACAGACCCTATAGTACTAGCATTAACCTGACTGAGTGAGGGCTAACTCTTCTAGCATTAATGATTTTATTCTGGAGAAGAAAATATTTATCAAACAAACAAAATAACTTCAGGTTCAATAGGGTATAAAAATTTCATGGTATTTTGAAATGTTAAACAGTGCACTTTGTAGCCCTACTCTCAGAGGGAATCGAGCAACAGTTAAGAAGCACTTTCTAAATGTTCGAATTATTCATTGCTCAAAAGTAGTTTCTCATTCTAAGGCAGTTAAATAAGTGCTCTATTTATGTTTGAAAATTTGAGGAGAGAGAGTCATAGATCTTTGGCGTTGACGCAAAAGAATATCTTTATTTATGCCTGTGTCATTACCATGGTAAGAACAACAAATAAATTTATTTAGCCTACTATTTCTAGCTGTTTCTCCACTAGTTAGGTGTTTAAGATACTGAAAGAAGTTTCTTTAGTTTTTATTAGCAACAAACACTTGTTTGTTGTTGAATACAAATCTTAACTCCCTGAATTCACACATTTCCTTGATATGTTCTTGATTCGTAAGCCAAAGAGGGTTAAGTTGTTGCTATAATTCTGTGCTGTCAGACGGTGGATCATAATCAACTTTTTTAAACTTTACTACCAGGAAACTAGGTAGTTTATCGTAACTTGAAGTAATAAGTGCAACACGATATTATTTGTGTAAAATATAGGGTAAGGGACTGCCAATTTCCCCAAAATATTTTCCACGAGAGTAATCTCCTGACCAATCTTATATTTAGGATTACGTTGGAATTTACAAAACATGATTTCAACCGCAAGTTTCCTTAAATTGCCAAATTCGTTATTGAATAAAGCATCACATGAAAACTTAATGGCACCATTTAAATTCTTATAATAAACTTGTTATTCTGAATTTATTTAAAGACTTATAAATTCAACAGTTTTGTAAATTATAGATAAAAACCTACACAAAACATAGTCCTTTCTTATATATATATATATATATATATATATATATATATATATATATATGTATAGTTGAAAGGACTACTGGTTTTGAGAAAGGCGATGAATTTGTAAATTTCATGTTAGAGTAATTCCCCTTAGAACGTGAGTGATAAAACGCCGAAACGAATAACCCTAAGGAAAACGAAAATGATTCCGAGCGCTTACATCTATTTAAGAAAATACCCCTTCTATCAATAATATTAGAGATATTGACAGGTCGAGGTATATTTGGAATATACTTTTTGGGGTAATTTTTTACATGTGTTAATTCCTAGAATCGACCAAGGTTTCAAATAAAACGTCTATAGCAAATCAACAAACCCAAGGTTTTTCTTTCATAGTTATTCCAACTACCATAACAATGTCAAACATTGGATTGTCATGTCAATATTTTTAGGTGCCCATAGGATTGTCTGCACCGAATTCATGTAAGCATAAATTCATAATATTTATAATATTGAACAAAAACTTTATTATCACACCCGTTGCTTCGAAAACTGCTAAAGGCAAGCTAAAAAAATTATCATGCTTATATATATATGTATATGTGTGTTTGTGTTTGTGCCTATGTGCTTATATAAATGACTAAGATGCGTGAAAAATAGAATGGAATGTACCTGTTTTTCTTTGATGAAAATAACATATACAGGCGAGAAGGCTTAGAAATAAAAAAAAGAATTCATAGAATGAGGAAAAGAGAAATGGAGGAAAACTTTCTAGGAAATGAGACCGTTCAAATCGTGAAATATATCTTTACAAACCATTAAATCCTACGTTACGAAACAGCCATAAATAAGATGTTTTCCTGCATCGAATGGAAACAACTTGAGATTTCAGTATCTTCAAATGAAATAAATTCTTTGTTTTGAATCAAATAAAATTGGAGATCTTTTGTATATTTTGCAACAATAAAGACCGGCCTGACCTCTTACAGCACAACTTTAATGCTTTCTCTTTTCTACCTATGGACATTTTTCGCGTTTTTTATTTCCTATTTTTAGGCCCTTTGCCTGCTTCCTATTTCCTATATGCACATTTTTCATGTTTCCATTCCATATTTATTTATATTTTTCAAGCTTCCTATTTTTATTTATACTTAAATTTATATCTATTTAAATGCTTCTTTCTGTATCATATTTCAAGTCAAAATGATTTGGATGACTTAAGTAGTCACATACTTCAGTTTGTCGACCGATGTACCCTCTCCAAGTTTTAGCGACCAAAATTTCACCAATTATTTGAGAGAATTGACCCCCTAACTGATTTATTCCTTTATATAAATAATGAAATAATTCTGATTTTTGTCCTCCAAAAGTTATTTCGCCTTCAAAAGACAATAGGGGATTCTTTTTTATTCATCTCATTCTATTAACATTGATTTGAGCACTTTAATAATTTTATTAAAAGTTTCGATTTTTTTTCGAAGAGACTCGATGAATAAAGTAGATTATTAACTTATTGAAAAAATAGTGGAAATATTGAGGTTAATAGCGCAAAATTATAGATCTTATTGGGGAAAGAGGTAAAAATATTTTGGGTGGTTTTAGAAAAGAAAGTGGCCCAATATTGGGTACCAATGTGTAAAAACTAAAACAAAAGAAGAAAAGCGAAGAAATGACGTTTATTTATAAAGATACATCGATAAAATAATGGAAAATGCTTTGATAAAAGTACATCACTTCAAACTCGTAAGATTGATTACGAAACTTAATCGCACTAGTATTCATTTTTAGCATCGATAGTCTTGAAAAGTGTTAAAAAAGAGAAGTTTCTTAGTCTACGTTCTGGAAAAAGCCTCATAGTATTCATAACTTATTTTTAATCGTTTTAATTGAGTTATTTTACGTCATTCAATAAGTAATGTCTCATTTTTCATCAACTTTATGATTATCTTTTTGGTAAAAATCAAACATCTCCCTTAATTTATTTAGATTCATGTAAACAGGTATTTATTTATTTATTAAGTGAAAAAATCTCCAACGGATTCTAGCAGTATTATTAACAATTTAATCGAAATCACTTGACATTGACTAAACAAAGTTCTTTAGGTTCGTTCGCCCGCAAAGGGTTTTGATATCTTCATTCTCTTCAGGTGATTCGCTAAACACCTTAAAGGATAGCACTCTGACGGGGATCAGTTGGGAAAAGATGAAGGAAGTCTCATTAGTTCTCAATAGGAATGAAGTATTTGTATGAAATCACCTAAGATATGAGGTCGCAAATTGCCTTGAGTAAGATTATTATTTTTATATTGAATAATGCTGTGCTTTTTACTTCAAGTGCTCTAAGTACTAAGTACAAATGAAGAGGTTTAAATCTTATTAGGTTGCAAATTTCTAAGTGGATTATAGAAGTAATATATCAAAATAAGCACATGAGCATCTTATGTGGGCGAGGCTCCTGTTTCGGTTAGAAGATTGAATTTTGGATAGAACTACCTCATTCTTTATCTAGAACTTTCGCTATTATTTCACTTAGCACAATTTTTGTTTCCTGTAAGATCCTTGTTAAAATGGTCCAATATTTAGTCTACAAAGAGATAACAGAAGTTGTCTCTTCCTTGCAAGTGTACTTGTGATTGTTCTGAGGAATCTATTGTCCCAATCACGTTTAATTGACGATGCAGGGTGGCATGAGTGGAATGGAGATTTTCAGACAATTGCTCAAAAGATCCAATCGGAATTTTCCTACCCTAATACTTAAATGATCTTGATCAAATTTCACTGCTTGCTCAGAATGGGAGTAATCTTTGAGGCTCTTTTTCTGAGCGAAAAATAAAACAATAACTAATAACTTAAGAAAATACTCTACAACCTGTGAAATAATGCTAGAAAATTTTTCTAAGATTGCAACAAAATATGTTTAGATGGTATAGAATTCCTAAGCCTCGTTTATAATTACCTAAAATAGTCTAAACTGAGTTAAATTAAGTCCCTTTTCATTAAATATAGAAAATCCTAAAATTGCTAAGATGGTCCAAGATGATTTAGAATTAAAAATAGATTAATGAAATCCGAAAGTAAAAAGCCGAATTGTTCATGATAATACAAAATTTAAATAAGTATTTCCTTAGGTAAACATGTAAGTATATACCATAGATTTAAAGTAATTACGATTTTCTCTATTGTAGCTAAAACTTCATTTGATTACATTGGGTAATAATTAATTTTTTATGGATAAATAACGAGATGATTTCTGGGAAAAAACTTGGGGAAATAAACTTTCTTAAGAAGTCTGTGGGAAGGGATGACATCGTTATAAAGTTATTTTATCCGATGAGCCAAATGAAGGGACTATATGCGAATAATAACGGCCGAGAGGTTTCTTTTGGGCAACGAAAATCGTATTGTTTAAACGAACGCAGAAATATTTCCGACGAAAAACTCGTTGAGTTAACGAAGAAAGCAAATGATTGGAGAAAACAGGGATTTTAGCTATAGAAGAGGAGTTGACTAGGGGCGAAATGACCATTTGGAGAGATATCAGACTGTGTGGGAATAGATAGTCGCCACCCTCCCAAGTGAGCTGCTGGTCATTGACCACAATATCATAATCGTGTAGACGCCGAAGCCCAAACTCTTAACCACCTCCTTCTCGCCCTTCGTCTTGATGAGAAGCTGAAAGCTTAAAACAGCATGATTTCCCCTAAGAGCCAAAAGGTCCCTCAGGACCAGAGATACGACGCTTTCAAAAAACCCCTTGTAGGAAGAACCTTCATGAGGCCTGTCCACAATTCCCTCTCTTCTTCGTAACCCTAGTCCAGTGGGGTGGCGACGTATAAAAGAAAATATCTTTGGAAAAACGTTGTAGATTACATTAGTAGGCAAGGCGACGGAGTCCCCAGCAAGAGGCCGGACTACCAAGAGGAGGAACTAAGAAGAAGCTCATCCAAAACTAGTTCCTGGTGATCACACCGAACCTTAAGTTAACTTGATCAAGTTCAACTTACTCTCGTCAGAAAAACCCCCTTATCCTGGTGTAGCCCAAAGCACAGAGACAGCCTTGGCCCTTGAGAAACAACGGAATTTAAAAGTAGCTCATCCTCGAGCCAGTTCCTGGTGGTCACACCGAACTTTAAGTTACTTTGATTTAAGAATCAAGATTAACTTACTCTTGTCAGAGAAAACTCTGTTGCCTGGTGAATCCCAAAACACAGAGATAGTCCTCGCCCTTGAGAAACACCCAAAGTGAACTCCCCGCCGCACTCTCTTCAGTCAAAGGATTTCCGCATTTCTCATTGCTAGCCAGTACGAATTATTCCCCAGAGTAATCCGAAGAGAAGAAAGAAACATTCTTACACTGCCTCGTGGGGAGATCGTTTCCTACCGACGGCGTGAGTCTCTCCATCTGCCACACGCGCCAAAGGCCTTGGTGGCTTTAAAGCTATTTCGCCCGTAAGAACACATCTGGACAAGCGGCGCGCGTCATCCAGTCAACAACATTCCTGAGATGACGTAACGATTAAGTTCAAGGTCAGCCTCAAACCCGATTCTAATAGGAAGCTATAAGGGTATTTAAACCTCGGTATCCGTTTTTTTAAAGTCGGTTTGCATTTTTTATATTAAAGTGAGCTATGGGTCAACCATCACTATAATTTTAAGTATGTCATTTTAGAAAGCCTCACTTAAATTAATTTCTGTGCATTTAAGGTGTCAAATTTTGTTAGTTTATGTTTTATGTTTTAATTTAAAATTTTATATTTAAAAAAAAAATTTTTTTTCAATCCTTGAAACGCTAAGCGAAGCACTAGGAACCCTCCAAGATTAAAGAAGAAATAATCGAATAATACTAATTAAATATATAGCACTCTTAGCAATAAAATATAATCCAGGAGTTTTGAAGTACGTAAACAACCCATACCTACGAACTCTATCCATCATTCGGTCTTTCCTTTAGCACGAGACTAAATATATGGAGATTAATATGATAGGCATTCAAGATTATCGTGGAAAATTTCCATTGACTAATATTTGAATTAATTAAAGGCTTTGTTTCATGGCTGATAGTAAACGAAAGCGTGTGTATGCATTTATTTAGAATCATGAAAGAGATCTTTGAATAAAAAAAACTATTCCCTGTTTTTAAATCCTAGAAGAGATCGCTGAAAAGGTGAGTAAAAGATTAGGGTTTCTTAATTACAGCTGAGATCTGTGAGTAAATCAGGAAGAGAGTAAAGGTTGTCACCTACCTAGTTATATAGTTTATATAAGGAAAGACCATTGGAAAGAGTAAAGTTGACAAGATAAAAAAAAAAACGATTGAATAAACTGAATTTTGAATAAAAATTTGGTAATGATTTGTATACAAATTCTCCTCAATCTTAAACCCCTACAGAGTAAATATCTATATCCCATCCTCTGAGATGAACTGGTCACAAAAACAGAATTAAGGTCCGAGTGCAGGAACCTGTAAAGTAGTTCTCGAGTGACAGTTGTATCATTTGCGATGTAAGTAAATAGATGTGGAGCGAGATGTTGGCGAGGAATCTCTATTTTATTCAAGGCTTTCCCAGAATTGTTTACCTCTTTATCTCACTCCGGAGTCGATCTTCTTTCTTTTCTAATATCAGATTTTCACAGCTGATGACTCGAATCCATCAAAAAGACAATTTTGTTCTTTCCAATCTGGTCAAAACTTTGAGTTGTTATTAATTTCAAGCAAACTTTGCATGTTTTTCTTCGAAAGTCAAAATCAACTAAAAAGTAATTCCTCGAAACCGAAAACGCATTTTATATGAAAAATATTTTCACAATTTGAGATGGCAGAAATTTACACAAAATATTTTAGGATAAATAGACCCATGTGTATCGATGTATGGCTACTTATTCATACACGTAGTTGTGTGATGTGTGGCGGATAGTTAGTGGAAAGAGATTATTGCTTGAACCAACCTGGTTTTAGTTCGTATACCCCATGGAATTCAAGGCAACGTAGGTCCTTACTCTCGCCAAATGTTCCCACAGAGCGCATATCAGGGGAGCCATGGCCACCAATCCTACGGCTAATATTTAGAGGAAGGTGAATTCTTTGGGCTCCAATGCTCTCAGATCATCTATTCAATATAATATATTTCCCACAATTTCTCTTTCCCTATCTTTACAAAATTTTAGATCAAATATTTTGATTTGGGGAACCAAAATAGTGTTTTTGCAATAATTTGAACTATTATGTTATACGAAGTGACTCAGAGAGCCAAAATTAAAACATATACACGTTAAAACTGATCATGTCTCTGTTTTTCAGAACATTTCTTTTCAATTCTAGATGTGTATATTTTTTAACTTCCCCAAGTTCAGGCACCTACCGGTTTAGAACTTTAGTTACTGGCTATAGCCCTGTTTTAATCATTTTTAAATTGCTCAATTTCTATTAAAATTTCCTTTTCAAACTGGCCAAGTTTGGCTCCTATAAATGTCAAATTTAAGCCGAAATATGATTGCATAATTTTCTTTATTACAGAATTCACGAAAACGAGACCAGTAAAGACCAGGTCTTCCACTCTTTGGCGAGCCCAAAGTGTTCTATAATTTCAAGTTAAACTCACCTAGTCTATAACTCGATATTAAAAAAGTACTTGTCAAGTCTATTCTTAAAGGATTCAGAGAGAAACTTCGCACCACTTCAGTTGGCAAATGATTCCTCATCTTAGAAATTTAGATGTACAAGAGTTTGAACATTTACTGGGTCGAAATGCCTATTACAAATTTAAATCTATCATTTCTAGCATTGACTCGATTATCATACACAAAACGTGATGCAAACTCAAATTATGTATAAACATTGATAGTTTTGAGTACTTCGATGTCTTTTTCACGGCGTGGCCTATTTTCCAAAGAAAACAATTTTAGGAATTTTAAAATCGCTTCATATGATTTATGTCAAAACTCAGGAATCATTTTTGTCCCTCTAAGCTCAATTCTCTCTAAAGTTTGGATATTCGTATGCAAATATTGGGACCAAATTGTACCTTTGATTACAAAAAAGATCTGAATAATCCTGTAAATAGGGACAGGGCGATTTCTATACATTTAAAAGTAAAGTTTATAGCTATATACACAAGAAGTAGTTTTGCACTTTGGGTTGCTCAATGTAATGTTTTGATTAATAAAAACCATAAAATTATAACTTTTAATTCATGCTCTTAATCAAACTGAGGGCAAATTGTTCGTATTTAGTTATTTTTGTTTATTAATCAAGTTTCGTTAACCTAAATGCATGGATTTACACTTACAAACATTAAACTTCATTTTCTGCTTCTCTGACCATAAGAGTGATTTCTTTAGATCCCGTGGTAATTTTTCACAATCGAATTAATAAATTAAACTATGAGCTAACTTTTTATCATATGTGAATTTAGATATTTTATATTTCATATCATCTTTCAGATAGTTTACTTTAAATTATAAAGATTCGCTGATGGAAGACGGAAGACTGATAGAGGCCACTACCCATCGGGGGACCAGCTTAAACTGAAAACATGGATTAGACCACGTTTTTAACGGCAAACGAGCTTGTTGTCTATCCACTAATCTTGGGAGGAGTTTAGCGATTATTTTATTCCAAACAGAATTTAAAACAAAAGAAGTATTCCATATTTCGTAGGAATCGCCCTTATAGTTACGATGTTATTGCCAAAAGAAAATAATTCCATGGCTAACTTTCGGAGGACCTTGATAATTATATCAATCAGAGGAGAATGTAAATGGACATAAGGGTTTTAAATTTCGTAAGAATTGTCCGAATAGTTACAGTTAGTACACAAAAAAAGAAAAACGGGGACCAATTGACTGCCATAGTGAGATATAGAGTCGCCAGAGTCTAGACACGCACATGCCTAAAATATAAGGTCGAAATGTATGAGGCTTATGCCAAGTTATAATGTAAATAGATACACAAGAGCAAATCGAATAACGTAGCCTTGAAGTTCAAAATCATATAATAGATTGGTAGATAATTTATCAAAATCGCCTGACCACATTGTCGTAAAATGACCCTTGGTTTTGATCACTATACTCTTTGAAACCCTTTTAGTAGTGGTATGCTTTGAGGGGCGTGAGTTACTTCTATGATGAAGTAGGCTTTGTTCTAAGAGTGCTAATTCAGTAGTTTTGTTGTTAAGGAAGCGTTATTTTTAAAAACATAAGGATAAGAGGAAACACCAGAATCTACCACAATAAACATGTATTTTAAATGAAACACTTAACTATTACAAACCAACAGTTAAGACATTTCTATCTTTGGCATCAAAGATCTTTCAATGACATATGTAAAATAAACAAATAGGCTTCCAGTAAACATACCAATTGCCGATTAGTTTTTTTTATCGCGACTCTATTTGATTAGCGTTAAACATTAAATTAATGTACTGTCATCTACAAACACATATGACCTCGGTTCAAGAATAATGGTTTCTACTCTCCTTTAAAACGTGGGACGTACTAAACTTCTACTATCGCAATAGAGATATAAATGTTATCGTTAACCTACAGGTAGGTATTAGGATTGCCGGATGTCGCTAGAGGACTTATCTCTCGCTTTGAAGTGTTGTGGGGAGGGATTGCTTGTCTCCTGTGGCGGGGGCTGATTCTTCCCCGTGTTTAAAGAACGGGAGCTCGTTGTGGCTGGGTTCTTCTCCTATGACTCTTACGGTGCTTGAGATGTGAGAATCACTCGAGTGTGAGCGGCTTTGCTTTTGTTCATTCGGACTTTTTTGCAGACTGAAAAGGCTTCTTCGGTATGGCACCGATATAAAGTTTGACTATTTAGGTTAATACGGCCCTGAAAGGGGGGGATCGATTTTCTCAATCTGATCCTATCGTTTCTCACGGAAATAGTCTTGTATGGCTGAAGGATTGATCTTCACGAACTAACCCTTCTTCTGGCGTATCGACTTCTAATCTTCTTGTCTGGCTGAAAGATCGATCTTCACGAACTAATCTTTCTTCTAGCCAATCGACTTCTAATAATCTTCTTGTCCCGCCGATGGATCGATCTTCACGAACTAATCCTACTCTGGCGTATCGACTTCTGATATTATTTTTCTCTTTCTTTGAGGGGCCTATTTATAGGCGGATTGCAGCCCAATCTAAAGGGGAAAGTGACCAGGCCACAGAAGCAAAGGCGGAGGGGCAAATGGTGAGTTAGCATCTGGGGAGAGCGAGAATTCCTGAGGTGGCACTGGGGTGCCCAAGTCAGCTCGCAAATTAGAGGCTGGCAACCGCACCGCTACTTGGCGTGCCTTCTGACTCGCACCGCTTTTATTCTATAACCACGGGTTTATGGGTCTCGTAGGTAATATGATCGTTAGAGCGTCGTTTAAGGACCTTAGGTGGTCGCCTTAAAACAGATGTTAGCTCCAACGGCCCCCAGCGGCGAGGAGATCACACATGGTAAGCAGTTTCGCCGGCTACCTTTCCCACGCTTCTCCTTATGAGGGGGGGGGCTTTAAAGTACCTATAATCCTCTGGATGCTTAATGTAGCCATTTCTCTACACACATAGAGAGGAAAAAGTTTCTCTTAGCATTTTTCATTATATAACTTTGCTAAAAATGTACATGGTAAAAATTGTTCCTTAGATCTATATGTCTCAGTTGCTAAAGGCAATATCATTAGGGAACAATATCAGCGATATTTATCCTATAAAATTAAAACTAACAGGAGTTGTTAATTATTAGTAAAGAATATCATCCTAACCTCTATGATATACAATTGGACTAATTTAATCCTAAAAAACAAACCATCTAGCTATTGACTGGGAGTTTTCTGAAAATATATAGCATTTTAAACACTATTTATTCTGAGCTCCTAAAAATTTGTGGTTCAAAGAATTAGATCGAAACTCAATCGTGCCTTTATTTCACTTTGGTAATAAATAAATTTTACACCTGAATTTCTTTCCTTAGAAAGAATGAAGCACTTCTTAATGGAAATAATTTATTAGTAGTGTCAAAACAAGTTTGTGCACAGGAGGCAATTAAATCCTTGATCAGAACAAGTTGAATTATTCTGAGCTTTTACTTTGCTATTATTGGAAAGGAGGAGTTTAAAAAGTACGATGAATTTATTGAATCTATTTTATGTCAGTAGCCTAACTGGTAATTCTTTTCATTCCATATCCAATGAACAATTACTATTTTAATTACGATGCAGACTCTTTCAGATAGAATATAGTAATCTGCAAAGTTCACTGAATTAAAAAGGTATTGTAAAAAAGCTCATGTTTATTTTCCTGTTATTTTCTAACATCTATTAAGACTTATTTGCGTAAGTAAGTAGTATGATCGATAGTTACTAGTAAACACTTCAAAATTTCATTATTCCAGAACTCATATTTCCCTCTAAGTTCTTCGTTAATTATAAATTTTAAATAGAGTTAATGAATTTCTAGTAGTTTTTTCTAATAAAAGGTTAATTTGGCTGGCCAAAATTCTGCAAGGAATTAAAAAAAAAGAGTGAATGAATAATTCTGAGAAATGAATAAAGCCAAATTAAAACCAGGTGATCGAAAGATTCCTTTGATATTAAATTAGTAATAATCGCTAAACTACAATTATTTCAATTTTATTTTCAAAAATAATAAGAAAACATCTTTGAAAAAGAATATGATACTAGTGCTGCAAAGATTTCTTCCATCATATTGTCATAAAATGAAAAGTAACTATGCAGTGGTTACTTAAAAAGCTGTGGGTTAATATGCACTTAATTCTGCCGCTTCTGAAAACTGTATTCCACTAGGCATTTCTGAAATTCCAATAGAAAACCATTCCATATCTTCAACTATTATAATATTAAACTAATGTATGGTATCTGCAATTTTTAATCTAAAGTATGATACCTGATTAGCTCATTAATTTCCGGCTCTATTATATAAACTGCATCATCAATATAATATGTATACACTATGCTGCATTGACTAAGCAACTTCGGTTTTCTACCTCAGTTATTTACCATGAGTATACTATCTGCTATTTATCATTCTCTTATGCTATTTGTTATTCTCTCAGGTAATTAGCATTTGACTACTCAACTACTCTGTAATACATTTTTTCCTTGTAAAAAGACTTGGCCCAGATTAACTCATGATAAAAATACAAGTTTCTTAAACGGCCCAAGGCGAATACCATTTCCAGTTTCATTTTTAAGATCTTTTATATGTGAAAGAACCTATTACTAATTCTATTCTCCATTTTTACTTCACATTTACGCATATTTCTTATCTTTTTATATTTAAAATTTTAACTTACCTCTTCATCCCAACTCAGCCCAATCTGCCTTCAGACTGCTAAATTAGCTTGTGCCTTGGCTATCGACTTCTTGACTCAGCGCTTATTATAGCTTTATGATGGTAGGAAAGCGGATAATAAAGTATTTGAAGCATTATCGTTTTCTTTCTTTTGTGAGGGGATAAATAATTGGCTTGTATTGCGTCCTTTTTATTGTGTACATCCATACTATACAATTTCTGTGCGGAGAATATTCATCGATTTTCCGCCTTTGGTTTTCAGTTCTTCTTTGTATAGGTTCATAAACGGCTTCTGCTATTTTTCTTTGGTTTCCTTTTCTTTTATTATTTTGTGGTGTTGACAATACAAGATTATTTTATTATAGTTTCTGGAAAATTTCATTGTTATCAAAATAATATGTTTTAGTTGATTTATCATATCTTCATTCACTTGGCATATAATCCAACATACACTGTATTTTAGATATTAACAACATTACTTCCTTCTCTTTTAATAATTTATTTATTGAAAAGTATTTCAGCACTTTATTTATCTTATTTATTTTCTATCTTTATAATTTCGGTTTGTTTTAAATACTTTTCAACTCTTAAGTACATATAGTAAGTACATATAAAAGTCATATTGTTATGTGTTTTTCTGGGCAAGAGCTTGTCTTACGCAGAATTTCGCCCCAAGATTACCTGTGGCTACTAATAGCAACTACTACGAAGAATTCATAAGTAGGTTGGTCTTGAACTATAGTTTTGCGCAGGATAGGAAGCCAGGTGTAATCGCTAAAAGCAACGAAGTTGCTCAGATAATTCAAAGTTTTTTTCTATGGTGTGGAATCTCAGTAGAACTTATTTCTATCCAAATTCTCTATTCATTTTTTATACATTTGGGTTCAGCTGTAGAAGCCAGCAAAATAAGACAAACCTCGCTATCTATTAATTCAAAAATGGTAATCAATTGCACAGGATTATCTTATATCTATTTAATGTTGTCCAGAACCAAATGAAGAATCAATTCAATTTTATAGATAAAAGGTGAGGCTCTTAGAAACCATGCAAGATATCATATCCATTTGATTCCATGTAGTATGCCATAGGAATTTATATATGGTATAGATCAATAATAAAGGGCAATAACTAGTAGAAAGAGAAAATTTGAATCGCTCATTTTATTTCAAAATTTTCTGAGCAATAAATTAAAAATGAGGAAAAAATTAAACGCAAAAGATATTTAAAGATTTGTGACCTATGCATAATAATAAATTCTTTAATAATAGTCTATGGAAAATTCGTAAGTTATAGAAGAATTAATCGACCAAAAAGAGGCTAATTAATGATTTTGTCTTTGAAGAGAAAGAAATTCAAATGATTGAAATATGTAAAATATAATAGGTCTTGTTTAATTTATTATTTTTAATTTTATTCAATTTTCTTTAAAACGATTTCATGCTAAGAATTGGCTTTATTTGGGAATAAAAAACTTCTAGATATTATTTTTAATATTATTATTGCTCATATTATCACTAACTCTAGAATTTAAGAAGGGGACTTTTGGGAGTATTTGAAAAAATAATTGCATCTTAATTTGGTGATGACTTAAGTTTTTTTTTATCAAAGTTATTTCTAATAATTCTTTTATAGTATCAAAAAACAAAATGGTGAAGTTCCCAAATAAATAAAAGTATCGAAATTTTGTGAATTTTTTAAAACTTCAAGAATTAAAGAAAATTCATAAAAAATTAACCATCGCTGCTTTCTTTAAGATATTAAATTGCAATTTTAGTAGCGAAGCCAATGCCTGGTTGATTTATACAAAACGAATTAGATTAAAGCTTATAATTGGAATTGTGATTAATTTAGACAGAAAAAGTGGAGCCCTTAAGGAACAGAAATCTTCGCCCCTTCTTCCTACGTGGAGGAGCTTGCGCTTCGCTACTAAGATTAAAATGTAAAATATAAAAAAAAGCAGCCATGTTTAAATTTTCATAAATTTTATGAACTTCACCAATTATATTAATTTTAAAAAGGAAATCTAAACTAAATTTCCCGCCTTTCAAATTATCACGTTGCTAAACTATAGTTATAGAAGAAGAATAAAAGAAGATATATAAAAATACATTTTCTGAAATTCACCATTTGGGTTTTAAAAAATTTATAAAATTTCGATACATATATTTCTTTCTTTCATATTTTGTTTTTTGATATTATAATAGAATTGTTATAAATATCTTTAATCAAAAACATAAGTCATTTGTCCACTAAGGAAAAAAAATATTAATTTTTCACCCATCTTCAAAAATCCCGTTTAACGATTTTTGGGGGCTTATAGCTCTCCTTTAAATACGAAGACGATTCAAGTGAAGGGGATAATTGAATGAAAGAGTGAGTGAGAGAGATGAGTGAAAGAGAGAGATGAGATATAATAAAAATAAAAAGGATAAAGATGAGTGAAGCTATGCTTGCGCAGTGAGTGGATTAATGTGGATAGGGGCTTACGCTAGGCCTATCCCAACAGCTTAGCCTCACACAGAATTGATGATGGCAAGAGATAATCAGGCCGATCATCGACTGTGAGAGAATGCAGAGGTCTGCCGGACATCCTGTTTGTTGAAAACCACCCAATGTTGGGCTCCACTCAGAGCTTCTTCATTCTAAATTGTGCTCCTGTAGACCTATACAAATTAAGGGTATCCTACAGGTCGGGTGGGGTCATTCCCGCTGAGGAAAGGAACTATTCAAAAGCTCCTGAACAATGGAACCCTTCTGAATAATTTTAACAATCTGCTGTCTAATGATGTAAGGCTTTGATAGAGTTAAGATATCTTTATATTCATATTTATCTCAGATTTCGATTAAAAATTCCATTTTTGAAATGAGGGTAATTTGAGTCTTAAAATTATATACAAATGTCCAATTAGATGCTAACGTTCCATAAACAATTAAAACTAAGATTATATTATGTATATTTCTCTCCCCAGTGAAATATAGTTTCAGAAAATGAGCTGTAAGATGAAAAATCTAGGTAAAGTTTGCTATGAGAATTAGAGCAATTTGACAATTAACCAACATTTCATAATGGTTGTTTACTGCAAATTTATTCCCGTAGCATCAGAATATTCTCTTTTATAATTACAGAAAATGTGGACTTTGATTCATAATTTTCTGTTATTGAGTAGAAAACTTCGCACTCACGTATATTTTAAATCTTATATTCCTTCTATTGGACTAGAAATAATCTTTTGTTTGAGCATCTGTACTTCCAATTGCTCTCAACACACTTCCCTTATTCCAATAATTTTTTTTATTGCTTCTGACATACGGGGCTTTTTTTGGTTTACATTTATATCTCTTAGGGAAATTCCTAGAAAAAATTATGTTTATTCATTTCCTCTATCGAATGCGTTTCAGAAATATATGTAAATCACGTTTTTTGATATATATTAGAACTCATTTATAAAATGTATTACCATTATAAGATTAAAAGTTTATAGTAACTAAAATACATCAAAGAAACTTTGCGCAATTTTTTCATGGCTTAAGTTTAAAAAGCAAACTTTTGATTGGTGTGGTGCGATTTGTGATAAATTAAGATAAATTACCTCCAAAGTCTTCATTGGACAAATGTTTCCGCCCATGTATGGATAATTGTTGTTTGTGAATTCACGAGAAGACCTCGATGATAACCTCATCTGGGTACCATGCTTGAACAGGCTATTATGTGACCATATTTGTACAGATTGTGATTCGGTTTCCCTCGAAAACTTGGTCAAATGGGAGGAGCATTATCATGCAGAATAATTCATTTTTGACCATAGCCTAACTTTTTCTTCTATAAGACGTGGAAGGGAGTTTAAGAAGTCAAAATAGTCTTTTGCTGTAGGGTGTCGACATGGAAGACTATGAAAGATCCATTTAATGAAAACATGCCTCTCTCTCATATGATTTATTCCTCCACTTAGCAGGTCCCTTCATTATTATTCTACAGTCAACACTGAAAATAACACTTTCAAGTCCTAGTTTGACATATTTCTCCACCCAATAAATTCAATTGCTCTTAAGAATAGTATTTAACTAAAAGGAAATCATGGCCTTCGTATATTTTCCTAAGGGTTTCAAGACATTGCACTAGGTAGTTGGGAAACTCTGGCGACCGCCACACATTCAAATATTTTCTTCCGTTTCTGCATTGTTTTTCACGATTTATCCCATCGATAAGGTTTACAGTATGGCGCCTAACTCGCAAATCCTATATTAATTTACCCTCGTCTGTTCCCCCATGACATAAATCCGGGT
This sequence comes from Ceratothoa steindachneri, assembly GCA_963969495.1. Lineage (NCBI taxonomy): Eukaryota > Metazoa > Arthropoda > Malacostraca > Isopoda > Cymothoidae > Ceratothoa > Ceratothoa steindachneri. Next base: position 5,391,904 of record OZ018337.1, read on the forward strand.
TTGACACATAGCTATTGATCGTACGAGGGCGGCCAGGGAAACTTGAGATAATTTCCCAGGTTGTTTTCTAAATAAATGGGCAATGCAGGGCAGTGTTCGATATACCGTGAGATGATAAATATCAGCGTTAAGAAAAAAGATGGATGCTATTTGTTTACTAATTAGCACACCCAGCTTCAGATATCAAACCACGCTCTGAAAAAGGTTATAAAATAACTTGTAAAATTTTAGCTGATTTGATATGGTGGTTTGTGAAATGTACTTAAATTATAAATTTTCACATAACACTGGCAACAAATTTGAACATTTTTTAATCATTAGAGACCTGAGCAAACATATCTCATGGCATTTTTCTCGCTGATCTCAAACCTGACTTTAGTTTTTCTTTAGTAAATCATGTTTTCTAGATATTCGAAAATGCAATATGACCGCCGTCGCTGATAGAATGTAGCGTTTTACTCTGATTAATTTGCTGGAACTGGTGATATATGGTTGCATAGCGTCATTGGTTGCAAAAAAATTGCCTTCTGTATATTACCATGTGCGTTAAGAAGTTGAGTTGATAAAAAATTATGCGTTTAACATATACAAACTCTATAATTTACCATTCTCTTTTGCGCAAATATCTGATAAATAGAAATAGCCATGTTTTGTTTGTCTACAAGCATCATGAAGTTAATGTTACTTATATAGCATGTATAAGAATAGTAAACAATGATTGAAGGGCTTATAAGTCAAAATACGAATTGATAAACGCTGTGCATGGTATTTGCGGTCGAATATTTTCAAAGGATTATCACAATACAACATCTAACAATGATCTCCCATCATGCTCTCATTCAAAAATCATTGATAGCGAGTTTCCATGGTAGTGATATGTTAGTGGAAACGTTCACCTTGCTAATCACTTACGGCTCCAAGATTTTCTATGAAAAGTCTAAGTGCGAATACAGAAAGCGGATTTTAATTGACATACGGCATCCCATTTATTTATAAGATTGAAGAAGGTTTTCCACGCCATCTCTGGATGCAGGTGACTTGTTGATGCCCGAAAAGTTTGCACATAACCAATTGAAGACTAGCAATGCATTAAGTTCAAGAGGAGTAAGGGTCTTCTCAAAGTCAGGGTCTGCTAAAACTTCCCTGATTTGTGGGCCCACAAATATGCCTTCTATAACTTTTGCCGCGCTCAGTTGTGGAATTTTTGGCCCAGATATTGGATCCGTGAGAAGTGTCCTTAGCCATTGCTTTCATGAAGTTTTTCATTAGACATAGTTTCAATGAAGATGGCAGATATATTTTCTGAAGCTATCCTAGGGGCACAGACTGAACACTGCTTATTCCAAGCTCATATGTAGATCGAAGTGGCAGTCACGCTTGTCATAATGTTTTGCATTGGCAAGCCTATGCCACATGCAGAGGAAGCAACATTACTTCGTGAATTCTCTTTGCATACCCAAGAGCATGCATAAGACTTTTAGATCAACAGAGATGTACCCCTGATGGTCTTTATAGTTTATGGCTTTAAGAAGAATATCCATATTGTCATGTTTCATTAAGGTGGACAGAATGGCTAATAGGAATGAATGGCTTTACATTGCCATTATGCAAGAGGACAACTTTGAGACTTATTTTAGAAGCTTCAATAAAGCAGAGGGGACCATTAACTGTGAAGAATGAAGTTAAATCACGAATACGCCTTCTAAAGTAACTCACATCAACATTTTTCTCGAGTAAGAATTTTTCCTGTAATCGAGGTGCTAGAAGTTCTTCTTTATCCTTTGAGAGTGACAGATCTCTCACAAGATCATTTGAATCTTCCTGAGTAAATGACTTTGGCTCAGAATTAGCATCCTCGGATTCGGATTTAGCATGGAAAATGCATTTAGAAAAGTATAGTAATGTCTCTGATGAAAAATGTGCATTGAACACTGTAATTAGAAAGTAATGCATACATATAAAGAATAGAGAATGTTCATAATTCCTTAAAATCAACGTCAGTTATTTTGATTTTCGAACAGTCTTATGCGCCAGAGGAAGTTATATTCCAGTTTCTTAATGAATTATTTCAGAACGCTGTTTTTCTACTAAAATAAATGGTAAAAATAGAACGTTTAAGAAAACTATATAGCGCTGAGTATTTGCGGATATTGTAAACTCGCACTAATTTTATAAAATAATACATTTATGATAATATAATAAATCAATTGCGTTGAATAATAAATACTAGTGTGGAGTTTGGTCCGACGGCTCTTATGTAGCTACAAGTATTTGTTTTAAATCATGAACCAAAAGAAAATATTTTTCTAATGCTTTTATCTAATTTTAAGATAATTGCTGTAACCCTATCAACTAGAAAGGTTTTTCAATAACCCTCATCGTCCATCCTTCTAGACCCAGCTTAGCCGTCCCTACGGTTCTCAACAGAGAAGCAGCAAGCTCCTCTTCTTTCCCCAGTGTTTCCAATCACCCATCAGAACACGGGAGTGTCCCACTGCACATTATGAGCGGTCCGCCTGACATAAGGCGCCCTTCCATCTAGAATAATGAGCAAAACAACGAACAACAAGGAGAGCAAGGACAACGAGACGACGAAGATGCCGACAATAACAGAGAAGGCTACAAAGGTATGAAATTTATCAGTCCTCAGCTGGACCCTCAAGAACCTGAACACATGCCTACAAATTGCAATGCTGATATTGACGTACAATTCCTAGGGGAGTTCACTAACACTCACTCTACTAAATATGTTCTCAAAAGGCCACTACCGCCAATTGACTTCCGGCGAAACGCTAATACTTTCCTATGCCAATTAACTCGTCTAAGTGGGTATCCTGGACAAACCCAACAACATACGTGCTGCTCACCGCCTGTTTCCAGTTACTAAGCCAAACGGAACAATTTTTCTGGTTTATGATATGAGACAGATCTCCACCTACTTCCCTGCTCCCGCCTTCTAATTATCTACTATCGACAAGATACTTAGTAAATGCGAACCCACAAACTTCGCTGTAAAAATTGATCTTAAAAATGGATTCTAACATCTTGCTATCCATGAAAAACCTCGCCCACTCTTTAGAGAATCAAATGGCGGAGAAAACTTCCGTTTTAAACGAATGCCGATGGGTTTTGCCGGTTCGCCATAAATCATGCAACAGGCCGTTGGCCCGGTCACCAAATCCTTAGGTCGACAAATCTGGTTGCCTTTGGTTTACTTACATTGACGACATCCTTCTCGTTGGCCCCAGAGAACCTTCAAAAGTGCATTAAGTATATCCTCCAGAGCTTCCTCAACATTAATCTTGCAAAAAGTGAATTAGTGCTATAAAATAAAATAGTGTTCCTAGGTATTAAATTTAATAGTACAAAGAAGGCTTCAGCCTTTACAGCTTCCCTGGCAAACAAAGTACGGAGTACTGTATCTTATCTTTGTGATCATAGTGCTGCCCAGAAGATCTGGCTCCGCATGGCAGGCTTAAATAGGTTCATTAACCTAGTGTTAAAATTACAATTCATTTGAGTATAAATCTGTTTTAAAAAATTGCCTTCGCCTCGGCCTTTGGACCTAGTTCCCTTACTTCCACTCAGCCACACCTTGAGGACTAAGTGAGGAGAAGGCGGGCCTAACCCTTAATTGTCCATCCTGACCGTTCGGACGATGGTTTCCGAATAACAATGTCCGGTGCTTCTCTTTCACTTCCTTCAGACACTACGAGGAGCGTCAATAAGTTTTGCGAATCGGTAGGGCAAATGAGAGGAAGGGGGATAGCTGTTTGTGTGGGTGCTAGGGTGAGTTAGGACAAGTTAGGACCTGCAGACTCACAATCCTACAACGTCTATTTAAGAAGCAGTAGCGGATCGCAGATCGTCAGTCACAAACTTTTCAACAATGGAGAAGGTTAAGCACCGCAAAGTGATCAGATTTTTGACCAAGGAAGACAAGAATGCAAAAGAGATCCATGAACGCATGGTTGCAGTGTTCACCGACTTTGCCCCTTCCTATGCAACCATTGCTTGCTGTAATAATGAGTTTCGCCATGGTCATGGGTCTCTTGAAGAGAACCCCGTCCAGGACGCCCGTCAGACGTGACCAACGAGGACAATGAGGCCCGTGTGGAGAGGATGATCCTCGAAAATCGACGGCAGAAGGTCGCCGAAATCGAGCGAGAACTTGGAATATTACATGAAAGTGTTATCAACATCATCCAGGACAATTTGGACATGGCCATGGTCTCTGTCCGTTGGATCGCTAGAAACATCACGCCCCATGATCAACTTCAACTTCGTCAAAGTCCACAAGGCCAGAGTTGCACAAGCTGCCCTTTTCGATTGCGGATTCGAGAAACTCAACCATCCCCCCTACAGTCCGGAACTGGCCCCTAGAGACTACTTTTTATTCCGCCAGCTCAAGGCTGTACTGCGTGTACGCCGGTTTGGGACGATGAATATGTCCAGCTCACCGTCCAGAAGTGCATTGAATAGCAGTCGGGAGATTTATGGTTGTCGGGAATTCGAAGCTTGAGGGAAAAATGGCGTAAGTGCATTCAAGTCGAGGGTAGTTATATTGAAAAATAATAAAAGACTTTTCATCATATCTCGTTTACTTATATCCGAAATGAAAAACTTATTGACCGCCCCTCGTATATGTAGACCACCTCAACATTTTTGAAAAGAAATCGTTCGCCCTCTCCTCCTTTGATCTTGGCTCCCAACACTCCCTGGGCGCCATTTGGAATTTCGCCCCTCGAAAGCTCCCAGATGCCATCCTTTGCGCCTTTTCAAACGAATAAAGAAAATTCTTCTCTTCTGTCTGCAGAAGAGCGGCAGACAATGTCATCTTCATTATATCCTCGCGAAACCTTGCCAATGCTGCGTCCAGAAGCTTTACAACTTAATTTTGCACCTTATACCTAATAAAACGTTATTCTCCCTCTGGGTATAAAGGGAGGTATCACCTCGGCGCAGCATGGCAGTTTTTCAGCTCGTCTTCACCAATCAACATCCTCGCCTTCCTGCTCACTATCCTCGTCATTTTTATCGTTATTTTCGTATAATTTTCCCCTTTTTTCAGACTCAATATCTATTCCATTTGTAAAAATTTACTCTCTTTTATAAAACTTTTTTTTAATCCTTGTATTAAAAAAAATTTGAATAGTCCTTCTCTCTAGTTGGGGGATGTATTGGTCGGTCAGCGCATCGACCTATGTGCTTCCGGAAACAAAGAGGCAGGAGCTGAAACTGGCTGGCGATCGGATTCCAATTTTGTTCTTCATCCAATTGTAGGCGACATATCAGCGCAAGATTCACTGATATGGTCAATATGATGCGGTCTGTCCAAGGATCCCCTATCCTGGGTAACGGGTGATGCTGGAAGGTATCTTGTAGAGGATTCAGTGGCTGAATCCTGTGTCAAAAGGGTTCCTGTAGCCACGTAAGACTTTTGTGGATGAGAACTGGTTTCTCCGTTACGGGGAACAACCCTAATGCATAGCCTAATGCATACAAATAGAGAATAATTAATGTTTATATTTCCTTAAAAACAACATCAGTTATTTTAATTTTCGAACAGTCTTATGCGTCAGAAAAAGTTATATTCGGGATTCTTGATGAATTATTTTAGAACGCTGTTTTTCTAATGAAATAAAAGTTAAAAATGAAAGGTTTAAGAAGGATATATAGCACTGATTATTTTCGGAAATTGTAAACTCGTACTAATTTTATAAAATGATACACTTATGATACGAGGGGTGGGCAATAAGTTTTGCAATTCAGATATAAGGAAACGAGATATGAGGAAAAGTGTTTTATTATTTTTCAATATAACTACCCTCGACTTGAATGCATTTTGCGCCACTTGTCCCTGTGGTTTTGAATTCCCGACAACCAGAAATCTCCCGACTGCTGTTGAATCCACTCTTGACGGCGAGCTGGCAATTTCCATGTTCCCAAACCGGCGTCTCCGTATTGCAGCCTTAAGCTGGCGAAATAAAAAGTAGTCGCTAGGAGCCCGATCTGGACTGTAGAAGGGATGGTTGAGCTCCTCCAATCCGCACTCGTGCAGGGCAGCTTGTGCAACTCTGGCCTTATGGACTTTGACGACGTTGAAGTGGACCATGGGGCATAAGGTTTCTAGGGACCTAAAGCAAAGAGACCTTGGTCAGGGCCAAATTGTCGTGAATAATGTTCATAACACTTCCATGTGTTATTCCAAGTTCTCTCGCGATTTCGTCTACCTTCACCCGTCAATTTTCGAGGATCATTCTCTCTACACGGGCCACATTGTTCTCGTTGGTCACATCTTACGCGCGTCTTGGACGAAGGTCATCTTCAAGGGACTCACGACCATGGCGGAACTCCATATTACAGCGAGCAATGGTTGCCTAGGAAGGGGCGGTGTCGGTGTACACTGCAACCATGCGTTCATGGATCTCCTTTGCATTCTTGCCTTCCTTGGTCAAAAGTCGATCAGTGCGCGATGCTCAACCTTCTCCATTGTTAAAAAATTTGTGACTGGCGATCTTCGATGAACTACTGCTTATTAAATAGATGTGGCAGGAGCGTGCGGCTGCAAGTCCTGACTTGACATAACTTGTCATATCACCCCCACACACAGCTATCCCTATTCCTCTGTTTTGTCCTACCGATTCGGAAAACTTTTTGACCGCCTCTCGTCCTATGAAAAATGGGTTGCCTTGAATGATGAATACTAAAGAGGACTTTTTTCCTACGGCTCTCATATAGCTGAGTGTATTTGTTTCTAAATAATGAACCCAAAGAAAATATCTATCTAATGCTTTGAACTAATGTTAAGATAATAGTTTTAAACCTATCAACTACAAACAGTTTTACCTAGTGACAAATTAAATTGTTTCTTCTAACTTATATGTCATATTTGACAACAGTGAAAGATCTATAAATATTATGTAGGTTAACTATGCTATTTCAAGCCTGACATACCAAAGTAGTGCTGGCCATAATAAACGAGGTGATACACGTTTATGTATCATTTGTCGGAACCCTGTAAAAATTGAAATCAAATATAGATGTTGGGATGTTCCTTTGAAGATCCAAGTTTAAATCGGACAAATCAATGTTTAATTTGTTCGGTTTAATGGCTATATAGTCGTTTGTCACAGCGAAGGTGAAAGAATATCTGGTAATTTAGTCTAAAATAAGGCTAAAGTTTGGCAGCAGAGTTATCATGGGATTAGGCGTTAGTTCAGGAGAGGTAAATATTTGACTCGTGCAGTTAAAAGACAGAGTGAATGAATGAATCTAGCACTAATTACTGCAGAGGCGACTAACCCATATGAAAAAAGACTTCACTCCGTAAAGTTAATATCCATTGCAGGTAGAAGCATTGGCAGCCATCTGATTGAGGTTATGAAAATCTAACAAGATTTCTAAGTTAACTTCGTTATTATTCGAGATGGATTATAGAGTAAATCACCCACAAAATGGATAAGAATTGATCAACAAGCAGTTTTCATTGGCATAGTACAAAATCTTCGCATATAAAATTACCCAAATATGCAATAGAATACACCAAACTAGTAGGGGAAATTACGTTAGCCAATATATTTCAAAACAGACTGGACAATTATTATTTACGTCAAATGTAACATAAAAGAAGGAGCACGAGGAATATCATTCTATAATATCAGGACTAAGTATTTATACGGGGCTTCAAAAAAAGAAAGGTATCAATTTATTCTATAAACATTGCGCACCATGCATTTTATTTTTTTCATAATCACATACAAGGGGTCGTCAATAAGTTTTGCGAATAGAAAATGCAAAACAGAGGAAAGGGGATGGCTGTTGGGGGGGGTTTTAAGTCAAGTTATGAGAAGTCCGGACATGCAGCCGTACGCTCTTGCCTCGTCTATTTAAGAAGCAGTATCTGATCGAAGATCGTCAGTCACAAATTTTTCAACAATAGAGAAGGTTGAGCACCGCGCATTGATCAAATTTTTAACCAAGGAAGGCAAGAATGCAAAAGAGATCCATGAAACCGCCCCTTCCTATGCAATCATTACTCACAGAAATAGGGGGTTCCACCATGGTTGTGAGTCCCGTCAAGAGGACCCTCGTCCAGGACGCCCATGAGACGTGACAAACGAGAACAATGGGCCCAGTGTGGAGAGGATGATCCTCGAAAATCGACGGGTGGAGGTCAAAGACATCGAGCGAGAATTTAAAATATCACATGGAAGTGTATTCAACATCACCCACGAATATTTGGCCATGACCAAGGTCTCTGCCCGTTGGTTCCGTAGGAACCTCTCGCTCCATGATCCTCTTCAACGTCGTCAAAGTCTACAAGGCCAGAGTTGCACAAGCTGCCCTGCGCGAGTGCGGATTCGAGGAGCTCAACCATCCCCCCTAAAGTCCAGATCGGGCCCCTAGCGACTACTTTTTATTCCGCCACTCGAAGATGCACTGCGTGGACACCGGTTTGATTACCATGAAAATGTCTAGCTAACCCTCCAAGAGTAGATTGAACAACAGTCGGAAGATTTCTGGATGTTGGGAATTTGAAGCCTCAAGGACAAGTGGCGCAAGTGCATTGAAGTCGAGAGTAGTTATATTGAAAAATAAGAAAACACTTTTCCTCATATCTCGTTTCCTTATATCCTAATTGCAAAATTATTGACCGCCCCTCGTATATATATAGAGAGAGGGAGCAAGAGAGATGGAGAGGAGATGGTGTAAATTATATATATATATATATATATATATATATATATATATATATATATATGAATTAAATATCCCACAGGAAAAACATTAATTGCGAACCTCACGTGCTACTTTGTGAGTTATTCATTTCATATATATATATATATATATATATATATATATATATATATATATGTATATAAGTTAATTTACGGATATATGATATTGAAAAAATATGTTAAAAACAGTTGATCGCAAGGGGCAAAGCGATCAATAAATATTAGTTTAACTGGTTTCAATGAAAATTTAAAATTTGAAACCACATTAAACAATAAATATGAATAATTAACATGTTAATTATTCATATTTTTCGTTTAATTTAGTTTCAAATTTTAAATTTTCCTTTCTTGGATATCTACTTGCTTATCATTCTGGTTGCATTTCTGTTACCTCGCTTGTTGAGTTTTACTTATTTTTCATATTGTAACTAATATTGAATTGTGTGTGCTATTTTTGCAATTTTGTCATCTAATTCTTAAAATTTCTTGTATTCCCATTAGATTTTAATCCTCTGAAGGTGGTCATTGCTAAAGACCGAAACATCTGGCAAATAAATGTTTAGAGTGATCACATGGATATTTCACCTACGAATTTTGGTTCCCAAGTAACAACTTCTTCATATATATATATATATATATATATATATATATATATTTATATATATATATATATATATATATATATATATATATATAAACCCTCTCCTCTCCATCTCTCTTTCTCTTTCTTTATATATGAAGCAAGAGAAGTGTATTTCTTCTTGAGGATGGCCGACCAAATATGTTCGTATTTGGAATTTTATAAACGACTTGAATAAAAATATAACTTTCTTTCCGAAGATCAAGTTTTGTAAGATGAAGGGCTAAAGTTAGTGAGCCTTGATCCTTTCTTGAGTGGAGGAAATAAATGTTAAACGAAGTGATGTGATCGAACGCCGAGTAATGCTGATCTAATCCCATGAGTGTTCTGCCAATTGTTTATATGTTTAGAGAAGTTGAACGCGACTCGAGGGAGAGAGTGCGAGAGATAGAGATAGAAAGTGAGTAGGAAAAGAGATCGAAAGAAAGGAGTGAAAGAGAGAGCAAGGTAGTTTATCCAAGGATATTGACAGAAAGATCAAGGGAAAAAGTTTAACAATGTTGAAAAGCAGAATTCTTTGCGCTAGACTTCAAGGGTCTAGCGCCGACGGAGTTAAACAGGAGATGAATGAAGCTTCCATGATGGTTAGGTTATGCTTAAGTGTATAAAAGAACGAGTATAAGAGTGCGGACCACCCTTGTATACATTGATCACTATATATATAAAAGCTGTTCCATTAAGACGGATCGCAGTTAGCAGTAAATATACATTGCAGAATAATATATTTTGATTTTTTCGGCCTCTTTCAACACTAATTTCAATCATCAATATATTGACGATTGAAAGTAGCGTTGAAAGAGGCCGAAAAACTCAATATATATTTTGCTGCAATGTATATTTCTTGCTAACTGCGATCCGGTTTAATGGAATCCTCTTCATAGTTGTGAATTTGAATGAAAATCTTTGCCCATTGTATTAATTTACTCCTTAATTGGGGACGCAACATTTAGCCCATCTTGAGAAGGTATATCTGTTATGAAATTGGCATGGTGATAAGTAGCTTATAAGGGCAGTCAGAAAATGAAAGGCACTCGAGCTCTGTACAAACTTGTAGGAACGCAAATAACTTAGGTATGAAACACGATAGGTCGGTTGAGATACAAAACTAGAAGCAATGAATACAAATTCCCAAAGAACAATAGACAATGAGATTAATAACATAAATTAAAATTAATACAATCCTTTAAGAGATAATAAATCTATCGTCGAAATTTAACTCCAAGTAGAAAAGGAAGGAATTTTTATAAATATTGTTAGAAACGACATATCTGACACCATTCTTTTGTAAATCGATCATAGTATATTAAATAATAATTTAAGAAATTAAAATACTCCTTCATCATGATTTTTTTCATATCAAAATAAAATAAATCTATTTTACTGCTTTGTAAGTTGCCTTTATTTAATTGATTTGCAAAAAACCATTAGCGTTTACCTTGTTTCCATATTGCCCTATTTATTATTTTATTGCTTATTTGCCTGTAAAATATCTCATCAATTGTATAAATTTTTTTGCAAACAACACTTAGGAAATTTTACAGAAAATACTAAATTTAGTGGGAAAAAACGATGAGTGCAATTAAATTTAAATTTTATTTTCTATTGGTTTGGAAAACTCCATCAAGAATTTTCAAAACTTGCAATAAATAATTGGGGTTAATTGCCTTCAGGAACTTTGATTTACTTCAACTTTGATAATATAAAGTTTGGCCAATTACAATGTGTCTAGTTTTTTATATTGACTTTCATAATAATTGCTACAGAATATGCAATGAAAGTTCTACAAGAGGTTACTATTAGATATTCTCAATAAAAAAATGTAATTTATACGAGGAGAGGGCAATAAGTTTTGCAATTCGGATATAAGGAAACGAGATATGAGGAAAAGTGTTTTATTATTTTTCAATATAACTACCCTCGACTTCAATTCACTTGCGCCACTTGTCCCTGAGGCTCCGAATTCCCAACAACCAGAAATCTCCCGACTGCTGTTCAATCCACTCCTGGACGGTAAGCTGGACATCTTCATCATCCCCCAAGCCGGCGTCCACGCAGTGCAGCCTTGAGCTGGCGGAATAAAATGAAGTCGTTTGGGGCCAGATCTGGGTGTAGAGGGGATGGTTGAGCTCGTCGAATCCGCACTCGCGCAGGGCAGCTTGTGTAACTCTGGTCTTGTGGACAGAGGCATTGCCATGGAGGAGCAGGACACCGCCTGTCAACTTGATACGCCGCTCCTGACGGATGCACTTCTTCAACCTAGCCATTCTTCGGACAAATGTTAGCCTGTGATGGTCCTTACACGAGGCGTATAGTCCACCATCAACACTTCCTCAGAATCCTAACAGATGGTGGCCATGATCTTCCCAGCTGAGGGTTCGGTCCTGAAATTGATAGGGGTCGTAGAGCTTCTGTGCTTCCAGGACATGCTTTTTAGCTTGGTCTCGGGATCCCAGTGACGGACCCACGTTTCATCACCTGTAACTATGCGTGACTCTAATTCAGCGACGTCTTGGTTGTACAGGAGCAGCAGCTCCAAGAACTTTAACGACGTTAGAAGTCGATCATGGGGCGTGAGGTTTCTGGGGACCCAACGGAGAGAGACCTTGGTCATGGTCAAATTGTCGTGGATGATGTTGATAACACTTCCATGTGATAATTCAAGTTCTCGCTTGATTTCTACGACCTTCACAGGTCGATTATCGAAGATCATCCTCTCCACAGTGGCCACATTTTCCTCGTTGGTCACGTCTGACGGACGTCCTGGACGAAAATCATATTCAAGGAACTCACGACCATGGCAGAAATCCCTATTTCAGCGAGCAATGGTTGCATAGGAAGGGGCGGTGTGGGTGTACACTGCAACCATGTGTTCATGGATCTCTTTTGCATTCTTACCTTCCTTGGTTAAAAATTTGATCACTGCGCGGTGCTCAACCTTCTCCATTGTTAAAAGATTTGTAACTGACGATCTGCCATCAGCTACTGATTCTTAAATAGACAAGGCAGGAGCGTGCGTCTGCAGGTCCTGATTTGTCATAATTTGTCCTAACACCTCCTCAAACAGCCAGCCCCCTTCCTTGTTTTACCTTACTATTTCGCAAAACTTATTGACCACCCCTCGTCTCATACAACTTTGTAATATTTTGAAATATGTTCAGGATTTAATTTTTTTAACAGGAATTTGAATTGATACTATGTACACTTTAAAATTTTAAATTATTTATGTCTCAAACAGAAAAACCAAAATTAAGCTTTACTTTCCTGAGACTTGGTTATAATTTATTTATTTATTGATATATAGTGAATATATATAATAGGGTATATATATATATATATATATATATTTATATATATATATATATATGTTTATATATATATATATATATATATATATATATATATATATATTTACATAAATATATATATTTGACGCGAATTAGTAATGAGACAAGACAGAGGAGTATTTTTAAAGGTAAGAGAATGGGACATTGGAAGAAAACAAGGATCAAAGAGAGCAAAGACGGCACACATAAATTTTTTTTTCAAATTTAGGAACTCACTTGGCGACTGCCTTGGTAAGCCTTAGTCGCCTTACTCAACATTGCCTAATATTAGGCATCTTTAAAAGAGGGTGCTACAATAAAACAAACAAAAAAGCCAATCAGCAGGAAGCAAGGAAGGTGCGACCTACTAAAAATTAAAAAAAAACAACTACTTAACTAAATGGGAGAAGGCCGGTCTCCCCGCAAAAGTCTATAAGTTCCCCAGTCCATTTGCACGAACTCGTCCCAATTGCAAGGAAAAAGCGGTACCGACACCGCACATCCCAGTACCGGGACAGTTAACGTGCGTGGAGATAGCCCAGACTAGGAGATTCAACAATAATGTTCCGAATAGTTTAGGAAACAACGCAGTCTTTACAGTAGGGTGTCGGCGAGCGCTCCATCAAATGGCGGTGCCTCCCTCGGGTGTGACTAATTCGGAGATCACAGAAAGCAACCTGAATCCTTCGCGGCATTGGGGGGCAGGTCCATGGGAACAGTGGCGGCGCAATGGCACGCAACTTTATGTTCCCTTCCACCTTCTCCCATCTCCTTTGCCAAGCAGCCCGAAGATCTACCCGTATTGGCGCCGTGTAGTCTTTGTGAAGAAGAGCGAAATGCTGGTCAAGTCGCAGAGTCCTCGCGGACTCTTTGGCGCCCTCGTCGGCGCGCTTACTCCCTGCAATTCCTACATGTCCAGGAACCCAGAAAAAGATAATCTCCACATCCACCGGCTTGTCAAAACCGTGGCGTCACGTATATCGCAAACCAGGTGATGCGGAGATTCCACTGCACACAGAAGTCAATCTCTGTGAGATATTTTTATATATATATTTATATATATATATATATATATATATATATATATATATATATATATATATATATATGCAAATTCTATTAAAGACCGTTGTGTATTTTCCCTTATTTATTTTCCTTCGGCAACTTTCTTTAATTCTAACTTTTTTTAGTCCATCTTGCAGATGGTGGATTACTTGTCCATTATTCATCGCTTTTTTTAATGAATTGGTTTCGTAAAAAACAAACTAAATTTCTCCTCTTTCAATCTTTTTGATCATCTTCGGAGCGTTATCGAAATTCTTGCCACGTTTACCGATGTACTGAGTGGAGTGAGGATCTGGCAGAAAGTAAAGTGAAAGAAAACGATTTTTAAGGGGTATTTATTCGCCTTGGTTAAACGTAATGTTAGAGGAAATGATGTTCGCTTTATTAAGCTCTTTTCTCTTAATAATGATGTTATCAACCAGCATATCTTTCATTAAGTTAATATGATGGTTGATAACACCATTATTAAAAGAAAAAGGTTAAGAAAGCTAAGCTTAACATCTTTGAATCCATATAAATATATGAAGATAAGCCGGCCATCAACAGTTAAGCGACAAGCTGGAATCGTAAATTAAACTTTTTTTGAAATTTCACGCACAAAAGTGGCTTATTTCCTCCAACGCTACGTTCAACCAAGGCGAATAAATAATCATTGAAAATCGTTTTCTTTCACTTTACTTTTTCGCCAGATCCTCACCCCACTCAGTACATCGGTAAAGAAGGCAAGAAATTCCATCAAGGTTTGGAAGATGATCGAATAAGATCGAAAGCTTAGAATTTGAGTTTGTTTTTTTACCGAACGCAGTAATTTGAAAAAGGGATAAATACTGGACAAGTAATCCACCATCTACAAGATGGAATAAAAAAGATAGTTAGAAGAAAAGATAGTTGCCAAAGGAAATTTATTAAGGCAAAATACACAATGGTTTTCAAAAAAATTGTCATTCAAGAAAGACTGCTATCCAACTACACTTATACATATATATATATATATATATATATATATATATATATATATATATATATAACTCAAAGTAGCCCGAGAGAATGATGGAAATGAATCCATTAAACCACATAGAAAGAGAAAACGAAATAATGTTTCCTTGCAGTAATATTTTTATTACCTTTTGTCGAAAAAATCCGTGCAGGGAAGCAATTCGAACCGTTCACAATGAGGCAGTGAAGACCTCTTTGATCACAGTTATAAGTATGCCTTTAGTGCACTATGCTACGCAGAGAACAAAAATTCTCTGAATAGAATAGTTGTTAAAGAACACTTTCGCAAGCTCGAACGGCGACTATGAAAGAAATAGAAAATTAATTGGGAATTCAAAGAATAAATGAGGAATAGTTAAACGCGTGGTAAATATATAAATGTATATATCTCTCAAAGTAGCGCGAGAAAATGATAAAAATGAATTAATTAAACCATATTGAAAGAGAAAACGGAATAATTTTTCCTTGCAGTAATGTTTTTATTACCTTTTTTTGATAACTCCATGCAGGGAAGTGATTCGAACCATGCACACTGAGGCAGGGAGCACCACATTGATCACAGTTAAAAGTTTGCTTTCAGTTCAGTATTGCTCCGCAGAGAACAAAACATTTCTGAATAAAAATAGATTTTTAGGAACACTTTCGCAAGTTCGAACGGGTATTATGAAAGAAATAGAAAATTAATTGGGAATTCAAATAATGAATATGGAATAGTTAAACGCGTGGTAAATATACAAATTTATATATCTCTCAAATTATCTGCAATAAATTTTCCAATCATAATAATATAGGACAAAATCTTTGTTCTCCTACTCGCTGGTTCGAAAACTGCTAGAGAATAGTTATATTTTTCCGTTTTAATTGATAAATTTATGTTTCCAAGCATTAAATCCTACGTTACAAAACAGCCATATATAAGTTGTTGCAACACATTAATTGATGATAACTTGATTTCGTTGTCGTATTTATTCACGTTTTATTATTTTGTATTTGTGCATATTTTTATTTTCTCTTTTTTTATATTCTGCTATTTATGCCTATTTTAGGCGCTTTCAATTTCACAATTAGATCTGCTAAAAAGCTTATTTCTACATTGATTTTAAGACCAAATGACTTGGATGGCGTAAATAATCTCATCGTCTGGTTCCTCGACAGATTTACAATCTCTAAGATGTTACGGCCCGTAACCTCAACCTTTATTTCCGATTTATTGCTTTTACGAATAATAAAATTATTCTGAAGACTCCCCTCCCCAAAGTCTAATTCCCATATGTAAGACAAGAGGAGATTTTGTTTATTTCTTTGATTTTAAAAATTCTGTCAGTGATTTGACAACTGTAATTTTATTAAAATTTTGATTCGAAAAAGCAAATATGATAGATTTCTATTTTGAGGACAATCTTTCAAATTTCTTTTTCTAATTTTCTTTTTCCATTTGTTTCACGATTCGTTGACACATGGATTCGAGGAACAAAATTTAATTATTAACTTATTGAAAAAATATTTAGGGAATATTGAATTTAATGTTGCCCCAAATTTATTTTCTTACGGGAATTGATAAAAAGAAAATTTGCTTTTTCCAATCTTCCAAGGTTAAAATTTTCCATTGTAAGTTAACGTTGAAACTAGTTGTGTCACGCTGCGGTTACGCTTTTGACTCGCCGATGCCTGGGCGGATGTCTTTGTGGTAACCGCCTTGGACCTGCACCAAGAGTGAACGGGATGGCGGGGGGGGGGGGAGTGACGATTCCCCTACATATATATATATAGATGAAAGGGCTAGTCGTATGAGAAGGGCGATGAATTTGTGCTCTTTTTGGTACAGTAAGTCCCTTAGAACATGAATAAAAAAAACAATACAAAATGAATACTTCTAAGGAAAATGAAAATTATTCCGAGTGCTTTCTCCTTTTTTGAAAAATTCTTTTTCTTTAAATTGGAGTAGAAATATTGGCAGGTTTAAGTATATTAGGTATATAATATGTTTTATTGTATTTTGATTAAATACATGACGATTGGATTTTGCGTTCTGTTTTGGGGCGTGTTAATTCCTAGAATCTACCTCAGTTTCATAGAAAAAAACTATCGCAAAACAAAGAACACAAGGTTTTTCGTTCAAGGTTAATCCAACCACTAAAACAATGTCAAACATTGTATTTTCACCAACATGTTTTTAAGTGTTCTTATGATTGCCTCCATTGAATTCATCTACGCATAAATGTATAATATTTATAATAAAGGCAAAAAACATTATTATGCTACTCGTTGGGTCAAAAACTGCTAGAATTAAGCCCTCAATTTTTTCCCTTTATTTATATATAAATATATATATATATATATATATATATATATATATATATATATATATATATATATATATATAAATATATATGCCTATATAAATGGTTAAGAGGCGTAAAAAATAACATGGAATGGTGGAATGTACCTATTTTATTTCAGAAGATGAGGTAAAAGAAAAATAATAAAACTTAGAAAAAGGAGACCATTCAAGTTGTGAAATATATCTTTCCAAAGCATTAAGTCCTACGCTACGAAACAGCCATAAATAAGATGTTTCACCACATCGATTGAAGACAACTTGAGATTTTAGTGTCCACAGATACAATACATTCATCCTTTCGAATCTCATAAAAAGGAAGTTCTTTTGTCCTGTTTGCAACGAAGGAGACCCTCTTGACCTCTTAAAGCACAACTTTAATGCTCTCTCTTTCCAAGTTCTACCTATTTTTCGCTCATTTATTTCCTATTTATGGATCATTTTTCTACATTCTCGTTCCTATCTATGCAAAATTTACATGTATCTCTTCCAAATTGATGTATATCATTCAAGTTTTCTATTTATTATTTATGCATTAATTTATACCTATAAAAAGGCTTATTTCTGTATCTTATTTTAAGTCCAAATGAATTTGATTCCCTAATTATAACATTCAGTTTCCTCCACTGATCTACCCTCTACAAGTTTTAATGACTCTAACTTCACTAATTACGTATTTCAGAGAATTTTTCCCCTAACTGATTTATTCCTTTTTATAAATAATTAAAAAGATCTGAGCTCTCTCTCACTATAGTTATTTCGCCAAAGAGGTGATTCGCTTTTATTTCTTTGATTCTATCATCATTTTTTTCAGTGATATAAGCCATTTAATTCTTTTATGATTGTATGATTCTTTTCCACATTTTTTCGTATTTGTTTTTCGTTTCTTTTTCCCGGCGATTCGAGTAAAAAAGTGAATTAGAACTCTTTGAAAAAATTAGGTGCTAATATTGAGGTTAGTAAGGGAAAATTTAGATTTTATTGCCGGAAGTGGTCAAAATATATTGTGAGCGTGTAGGGAAATACACTACTAGTTAACTTAGTATCATCTGCGAATTTAGATATTTTGTTAATCAGATCATCATATAGATCATTAAATTAAAATATAATGAGTAGCGGATCTAAGACGGGGCCCTGAGGGACATCATTACTCATGGCTCCCAACTTGAAATGATGATGTGGCATACATCTAGTTCGACGGTAATTAAGCTAGTCGTCTATCCACTTCAAAAGGTCTTCTTTTATTTGATGAGACCTAAGTTTTATGTCTATGCAGTCATTTATGAGGGAAGGCGTCAAAGCTTTTTGAAAATCAAAATAAATTATTTCAACAGCTTTGTAGTCAGCCTGTAAATTTAAGAGATTATTAAATGAATTTAGAAGATTATTAAGACAATAATGCTTGCATAGAAATCAATGCTGATACTTTTTTTTAATTTCTGAATTTATAAGTTAACGATTTTATCCCTAATGGTTGACTCGGCTGGTTTATCGAATATAGGATGATTAAGTTGTTTGGGTTGTTTTTTGGAATCTTAAAGATAAAAACAAGCTACCTTCATTTAATTAAGATCAGTTGGCACTAAACCTTAAGTTAAAGATTGGTTGAAAGGATGGTGTCCTTCTTTATTGAAACATAGGAGGTCAAGAGAGATAGAGAGTAAAAGTTGTTACTTACATAACATACATTAAATGATCGTAGTATTTTCTCCTCAATTTTTTTATTAGATAACACAGGCCTGGGTTTGAAAAAATATTTTATATTCCTTAGGATTTCTTTGTAGTTTCTTAATGAATCAAACCCCCTGAACTCAAAAATTAATGTACTTTTGTTCAATCAGGTCAGATCCTTTCACTACAGCATACACCATTTTCATTGAGATTACTTAATTTTTCCTGATAAGAAATTTTCATCATATTTGAATTGAATTGAATGAATTTTGAAGTTAACTTTCCTTCATGTATGGAGCTTTTAAAATCTCGTTATTTGTACGATGAATTTACACTGTGCCATTCTGTAATTTCTTTTTAATGTAATATATTATTGTAATCCCATAATTGCCAATACAGATTGTCTACTGATTAATTACAGAATACACGTGATTTGAATAAATATAAGAATTAAAGTAATGAATTTATAGTCATGATAAATTTCATCGTTTAAAAAAGCGATGTTATATTTTGGAAATTAAAGATGATTGCGTTCGATTAATTACTAAGGAATTTTCTAGCTAATTTATGTAATTTTTGTTTGTATGTTGTATTTAAATCTAATACAATGTCTTACCTTATGTTTATATAAGAAAATAAACTAAGTTTGATCTCAGTTAAAAACGTATTATCAAGAAATTTGCCTTCAGAGTAAATTGGAAGAAAAAGATAATATTAATTATAAGAGGAAATGGTGATGAGTTATAAAGGATTAAATCGTGAATGTTTGGATATCATTATCCTTGGGACAACATGAAACAAATCTCGGTCCAACAACACACTGGATGCGGCATAGTTTCATGTTCTTGAGGGAAAAAATATAAAAAATCATTGCAACAAATCCTAATAATAATAATAATAAGTATTTATAATGCGCTCTTCAGGGCTGTTAGCCCATCCAAGAGCGCAGGTTGTGTAGCGAGTGTAGAGATAGTTTACAAAGGAGAGAATGCAATTCTGAAGAGACTAGTCTTCAGGACACGTTTAAAAGTAGCAAGGGAGGGAGAGGATCGGACTTCGGCAGGAAGAGCATTCCAGAGTCTAAGAGCACAAACTGAGAAGGAACGGTCTCCGATCAAGCAGAGGACAGAACGAGGAGTATTCAGGCTCGAAGTGAGGTTAGACCAGAGTGCCCGAGGAGTTCGACGACGGGAGAGGGAAGACGAAAGGAAATCTAGAGCCTCGAGGCTTAGGGCCTTGTAGGTGATGAGAATATTTTTATAGTGGATACGGAAGCGAATAGGTAACTAGTGTATTCCTGTAACAGAGGCGAAGTGACGAAGAAGGGAGAATCACTAGAAGTGAATTGCAGTACATAGTCTAAGCGTGAGGTGACGGAGTCAAAAAAAGGAGTCTCAAGGCTTTGTCGATCAAAATGGGATGAACATGTGAAAAGTTGCGGAAGAAACCGAGGAAAGACTTACAGATACGATGTATGTGCGAAACCGAGGGAAGACTTAAAGATACGATGTATGTGTGGTTTAAATGCGAGTTACTCGTCTAAATAACACTTAGATTACTGAAGGTATCGGAGAAAGCGACATAGGCTTCTCCAAGGTTACGAGAGGGGAACAGAGCTTTACATTTCTCCACCACAGAAGCGGTACCAACAAGGAGAACTTACGTTTAATCGCGGTTAAGTTTGAGAAAGTTGGCAGACAGCCATTCTTTTATGGAGCTGTAGGTTGAAATGAGCTTATTAATGGAAGGATTTGTCCTAGCTAATTGAAATAATTCACAATGTTTTATATTAATTCTCAGCATTTGTATTTATTTATCCAGTGTACATATATTAGCTTTATATCAATGCAAGAATTCGTGTATGCGTGTGTTTCTTGCATATGTATCATGTGGACGAATAATTTGATGCTTGCTTTATTTCGGCCATTTTAAGAGTCCTGGCCGTTGGCTGAAATTGTTAGGTACTTCTTAATAGCGTCGTTGAAGGCCAATAACTCCAAAAGGGAAATAAACACGGAAAAGGAACAAGCAAAATGACAAATGTGTATTTTTCTAAGTGCATAAAAGATGTGAGGAGAGTTTACTAAATCATTTTCTGCACTAAGTAGTTTCGTTTTGGTTATGATTCGTTGATTTGTTTAGGTGCATAGTAATTTTTCATAACTCCAAAATTTGTTTGGTTGCAAATGTTAATTCATTGCTTTTTTGAATAGTAAAGAAAGGATTAAAATTGTTGATTCATAGGTGCAAATCCCCATTTATACTTGACTGTGGCTGGCTAGAATTTGAGAATTTTTCCGTTTCCAACTTATTTTTCTCTTGCACATATTTTTGGGTACATTTTTGAGTTTCACTTTGGTTCAGATATCTGCCGTATTCTTTTGAATATTTCTGGTTACGATTCAAATATATAAAGAAAGCTGGAGTTTAATCACTTAGGTCCTTCTGTTTGAATTCCAACCTTTTCTCCACAATTTACACATATATATATAAAATTAGTCAAACTGCTTACCTCCTTTGCTCAACTCTTCTCGATACCGCGAAAGTTCAGTGACTATGTCATGTAACTTGAACTTCAAAGGTCTCCGGAATTTTTTCCATCTTTACCGTATGGATGGTATTCTTTTGATTTACACCTTGTATCTATAAATGACGAGTTGAATTCCTCCCAAAGAATTAATTTTTTGTTTCAAATGCGCATAACACTAGTATAGAATCCTATAGGCTATTCTACATGTTATAGACTCTGAATATAGACGCCTATATCAGTAATTTTAAATGCGTGTTCGGTATTTTACTCGGTTGTTGAGATATCAGATTACTGCATTAAAGCACCTTTATTATTCTTAGTTTCGATAATGAAGTCTCAGTAGCAATCTAATTCCTCATAGATTTTCGTTATCTTTATTCATAGGATTCACCATAGCTCTTTTAATAATTTCCTTAGAAGGTCTGGCTGCGATTTTATGAGGAGCGTCAGGCCTATGAAGTTTATTCCCTAGTACCATCTTTTAGTACAAAATATCAGTATTAAACGTATATATCTCGGTATCTCAAACATTGATATTTTTGTTTAGCATTTCATTCTTATATTCAATAGAAGACTCCTACATTTTTGCCATGGTGACAATCTTGCTACATAAGAATACAATCAATGGTTGGCTAACAAAGTTCCAAACGTCAAACCTTCCCTACTCTATTTTTATAAGTTTCTAGAATATTCTTGACTATTAATTCAATTAGTAATCTAATATATATTACTTCTTAAGTGTCAATGCCTTCTCCTTACCCAATCTGAATAATTTTGGTTTAGGTGTTTTTTAGTTGAAATTTGGTTAGTTCATTTCAAAATATGTTATTCTCATAATAACTTTTGTATAGGTTTTAATTTATTTGATACTTGTATGGTTATAACAAAACAACTTTTGGCGTGTTTGAATATTCGTTTTTCCAGAGCGCTTTTGTTTCTTCAAACATCCTCAAGGCGCAACAAGACAAAAATAAACAGCTTAAACAATAAAAATAATAGCACAGTCTCTTAAAACAAAAGTCCATGTCTTATGTCTTATTAGAAATAAATACCCTATTACAGGATAATGATTCTTATAAAAGATCGTTAAAAACCAATTAGAAGATGATAATAAATCATTATATTAAACTAAACATTAAAAATCTATTTGCTAATAACAAAGAACTATTTGCTTACTGTTTAACAACCACTTGTTCACTTCCACAAACGTACGGTCCGGCAAAAATTTATAAACCCATGAGACCCATTATTAGCTCAGTTAGCTCTATAAGATAGATTCTCTAAATATGTAGTAAATATAGTTTTCCCTTTAGTAGGCAAAACCTCCTCTTCACAAAGAAAACCTCTTTGAAAAATTTCTAAATTACCCACTGACTTGTATCCTTGTTAGCTTTGACGTCTGGTCTGTTTGTTTAAGCTAAGTGAAGTTAATTTAACTTAAATGTAGATTAGAAAAGCATGACTTTCAACTCAGCACAAAACTCACAATATATTTAATTAGATCGTGCATCCTAAATTATTCTGAACTAAAATTTGTTATGGTAAACGGAAATCCTCTTCGGATTTATACCTTCTTTCCTTCTACCACAAAAAGGTCTATGGTGCCTCTATCATATTCTCGTATGGCTCATAAAACATAACCAAGCAATAATCAACTTCGCAATGAATTACTCATTACCTTTTATTAAGTTCACAATAGAAAAAGGAGACCAATAAAATTGATCATTCTGAAGCAGCCAAGTGCGTGATTTGTGTGAGTTGGCTTAGTCAGCGGAACATTTTATTTGTTAGCCCTTTTTTGTCGCTGTTGCTGAGGTGGTGTTCAGGATTTTGGAGGACTATCTGTTTTATTAGTGTCGAAGGTTTATTTATATCTACGGCTCTGCTGACTGTGAGTTAGGGGACACTTTTAAAGGCGACGAATAAGTATTGTGGGAGGATATCGTGATTAAGTGGGTGATAAGAGGTTATTTGTAATTATTTTTATGTGTATTAGTTTTTAAATTATTTTGGGAAGTGCAAACCTTAGTAATGGGGCGGTATGAGTTGAGTTGTGTTGTAAGTTTGCTTGGCTCGAGTATCGGTATAGTGTAGGCTTTAACCTTATTAAAAGTGATTCTATTTTTTTCCAAAATGTAGTGGAATACTTGTGTGAGACGGAGATTTAGCCAGTTGTCAAGGAGTTTAAGGAACATATTGCAGATGTATAGGGTTGCTCTTCCGTTTTGTGTTGACGATGGGTTGCTGGTGTAGGGTTGCCGTCTAAGGTGGTAAAGTTGGCCTTTCAGTCGAGTTTGGTCTGACTCTAATTGGTTCATTCGGGTAATCCAGGTCGCAGAGCTTATCGGTGCGTGTGTTCTCCACTAAGACTCCTAGGCGGAGTAAAAGGATGTGTGCATGTTCGGTGTAGGCATGTGTGAACTGAAAGAGTATTTGTATTTGGACATCTGACCGAGCTTATCAAGCAAACATTCATTGCAAGATTGATTTCGTCTTTTCACAGGTTCATGTAAATTCTGGCTAGTCATATCCGATTCCGTTCTATGTGTGTCCAGCTTTTTTCCCTGCCTGCGTTATCTTTCCCCATAGGTTTGGCTCACATCTTTTCCCTCATGTTCGTATGTTTGTACATTCGCGTGACAAACCAAGGATTTTGAGTGCATCCCTAAAACATATTCTATTTTGCATTTCTACATATTCAATTTTAATTTAATATTATTTTGGAGTATGTGCTTTGTTCTACATTAGTTCATTGTTACAACATGGCATATTATTTCTCTGTTCCAGATCTCATAGGGTCAGCGGGGTGATCATTGTGAGGTTCCTTGTTTGGTTTACTACACCGTGCAATTGAGCAGCACAGATGTTGTCGAGGGTGGAGAGTTTGGAGTTTTTTTGTGATTCGAAGGCTTGGAAAAGAGTATCTGTGGTGAGGGGCTCTGGCCTTTCTTATGCTGTCTCTGTTTTTCATTTTCACATCGATTTCTCTCTTTAGCATAATTGGAAGAGGGAGCAAGTGATGGAATAGTGTTTAATGAAGGTTTTGTAGTGTTATATCTGTATTGTAATTAGTTTATTTTATCTCCTTGGTGGCTCGTGTGTGATAGTGGTGGTTGTGGGTAATGTTTTTAGTTTTCGTTGCAGTTATCCACAGTAGTGCGAGTTTGTCTTATTGCTCGGAGGTTTCAGATTATATTTTTAGATTAATTTTGTGGTGTAAGTGTAACATTTTGATCTGTTGTAATTCTTGTTTTGTGTTTGCTGAGGTTTGTTATAAAGTTTTTGTTTATAAAGTCTTCTATTTCGTGTGTGAAGATCGGTTTTGAAAGATTTTCTTAGCCCTTTGAAAAGAAATTTTCTTGCGCTTGGGTGATTGAGTTTGTGATATGGTGAAGTGCTTTGTCCAACTACTAATAGTTGTTTAGCAAAAGTTTCTGTAGTTTACTTTCCTAGTTTGTTTTCTTATAGTTTTCTTAATGTGTTTTTCGAAGAGACTGATCTGAAAGGGTGGATTGGAATGTTTTGATGATGCGAAGTTGGTCTGAGGGGAGATCAACTTTTGTTCTAATTTGTTCCAGTAGGGAGATGAAATGATTAAAGGATTATTTTTGAGAGTTGCTACTTTGGGTATTGTAGAGGGGGGAGGGTGTTTTCAAGAGTTGGTTTGTATGTGTTTTTTAGGTTGGGTAGAGTAGGCAACTTATTTGCTATCTGAGTGCGTCTATTTTCTCCTGTAAATCAGGATGGGTTGTGTCCATGGAAGTCAGCGAAGATGGAAGGTTTTTGATTGGCTGATCGATTTTATACCTAGCCATTATTTTGAGGGTAATAATTTAAAGGGGAAGGTATAGAGGTTTATAATGTTTTATTAAGAGCCTTGGATGTTAATCTTGATCTATTGTAATTTTTGGTCTATTGTTGTTGAGGAGAATTTCGCTGTATGAGGTGGTGTTAGTGAATAGTATAGATATGTGAACTGGAATTATGACTGTTTTATGGGTGTCGTTTATGGTGGAAGCGTTTTATAGAGGTGAAAAGGTGAGATTCTTTGGTGTAGTGTTAGTTTTGTGTCGTAGAATTCTTTCTGATAAGAACCCTACTTACCTGACACCACTTATATTTAGTGTCGTAGAATGCCCCTCCTTTTAGTTCTAGTCTCTAAGAGTGCTAAGAGCTGTCTAATATACTTTGATATCGGAATATCTTAAATAATAGAGCCGTTACCAAACACGTCAGGATATAAAAGAAACGCCCACTAATTCACAAAATAAACTTATATTTTATCTTTAACCATTGAATACACAACCTTTATACTTTAACTACAGCAATACTCTAAAAATTATTATAAACAAGAATTAATTAAATTAGTTTCCCCACAAAATTAAGTTCACGTTTTCTCTAGACAAAACAATAATATGAGAATTAGGCTTACGGACTCATGTGGAGTTTAAAGGCCTCCGAAATATTTACTCTTGACGCGTGCGTGTAGATGGGCGGAATTCCACGGTCGTCTTGGCGAGGGTAGCAGCTGGGGGGTCCACACCTTCTTCCGGGGGGGGGGGGGGGGTTCTTCAGGACGAGAACAATTTCGGTGCTTTATGCACCACCTAGGCAGTCGTGGTCTCTCTGGCGAGATGAGTCGAACTTGGTTCTTAATTCAAGTTAAATTGGAGTGCGGTGTGATCACCGAGTAACGAGCTCGAGGAGGAGCTTTTCTCCTTCGTTACTAATTTCCTTATGGACGAGGACTGAACTCGGGGAGGGTCTTCTTCACGGGCGAGGATAACGGAGGGGGGTTTCTCTGACGAGAATAAATTACTTAACGTTTGGTGTAGCCACCGAATAACGGGCTTGAGGGGGAGCCTTTTCCTTCTTCTTTTCTTAATTCCTCAAGGACGAGGAATATCCCTGGTGTTTAAGGTGCACCAGGATATGAGGAGTCTCTCTGGCGAGAGTAAATCGAACTTACCAAAGTTCACTTATCGTTTGGTTTGATAACCAGGGACTTAGCTCAAGAATGAGCTTTTTCTTAGCCCCTTAAGGTAGGTAGCCCTGTCTCTCTTGCAGGGTACTTCTTGGTCTGGCGACACAAGTACACTACCTCTCCAGTCTCGGTAGCTCGGTTGTGGATCCGAGGACTTCGTCACCTAGAGACTGACGTATACTACCAATCCAGTCTAGGTAGCTCGGTTTTGAATCAGAAGACTTCGTCACCTGGCCTGACGTATACTACCAATCCAGTCTAGGTAGCTCGGTTTTGGATCCGAGGACTTCGTCACCTGGCCTGACGTATACTACCAATCCAGTCTAGGTAGCTCGGTTTTGGATCCGAGGACTTCGTCACCTGGCCTGACGTATACTACCTTCTTCTTTTTAATTCCTCAAGGACGAGGAATACCCCTGGTGTTTACGGTGCACCAGGATATGAGGAATCTCTCTGGCGAGAGTAAGTCGAACTTACCAAAGTTCACTTATTGTTTGGTTTGATAACCAGGGACTTAGCTCAAGGATGAGCTTTTTATTAGCCCCTTAAGGTAGGTAGCCCTGCCTCTCTTGCAGGGTGCTTCTTCGTCTGGCGACACAAGTAAACTACCTCTCTAGTCTCGGTAGCTTGGTTGTGGATCCGAGGACTTCGTCACCTAGAGACTGACGTATACTACCTCGATTTTGCTCAGAGTTCCTCATTTATACCTCGCACCCCCACTGGGGGAGTGGTAAGGGGGAGAGGGGCTTGAGGACGGCCCCAGGAGAGTTCTTTTTCCTAACGGTCTTTCCCACGAAGTCAAACATCGGCTCCTCGTTAGCCATCGAGATTGGGAGAAACCCGTCTCCAATTTCTTGTTCGACGTGAAACTGGATCTCACTCTCCTGGGGGAGATCTTACCTTTTTGACCTTTAGGGTCTTTCATGGCATTGGGTTGTGCCACACTGTGGTTAAACACTGACCCGCCGATGCCTGGGGCGGATGTCCTTGCGGTAACCACCGCCTTGGGACTGCATCACGAGTGAACGGGGGGGAGGGAAGTGACCATTCCCTTACATTTTGTTTTATGGATGAGTGGTCTCAGTATGTTGTGTTCGTGAGAAAGTTTTTGTAGCTCTGTAATATTTGGTTTGATAGAGTTTATGTTGAGTTGTAACATATTCATGATGATAGTTTGTTTAATTTTGCGGTAGACAGGATGAGTGTGCATATGTTGCATTCCAAATGGTGGTGTATTCTTCTGCTCTGTCTGGGACAGAATCTCGAAGGTGTATCCAGCTGTGAGAGTAGCTGGGTGTAACAGGATTGAGTTTTATGTTACTTCCGGGTTAGAGTAGTTTGGGGATAGCTGAGCCATCCTTACCCTTTGAGCTAAGAATGGAGGAGAAAAGAAAAAGAGAAGTAGATTGATAGTCGGGGAAGCCATGGGACCCAATCTAAAGATCGCATTCGGATATCAGAATTTTATCCATTTCCAAAGAAAGTTATGTTAGCTTGTATTTTATTTTTTCTTTAAAATTTATGAAAAAAATGCGTTCAAATATACAACAACATATATTGCTACACATGCACAAGGAGTAAGAAAAATTCCATGTGTTCGAAAATTTTGATTCAACGCTATATGTCATAAGGGGCTAATTTTCCGGATAGAGGCTCCTTACCGCTCATTCCGCGAACCCAAACGTCTGGTTAGCTTCTGTGAGACACAGAGCAAAGTTGGTGTCAGTCAGTGTTGGTTTGGATCCCGCAGATTCATGATTTTTGTTACTGCTGTTGATACAGGCTGCCTAAAAATTGTGGGAAAACAAGGATGAGGAAAATTCTCTCCTTCGATTTCCTAAATTCTTCTCCTATTATTGCCCTATATACCAATTTTATGATGCATTTCACATTAGAATTGCATCAATGGCATGAGCAGTAAATCTCTGCTAATCCTGAAAAGTTTACAGCTCAGTCCCCCAAAAATATTCTAAGTGTGTTCATTAGTGAGTTTACAAAAAAAACGATAATACTGGTAAAAGTATATTTGCTGTGGAAGGGCCTCTAGTTTTAGAGTACAATATATCTACATAATCTATCCTATACCTGCATCAGACAGTAACTAAGAGATATCATCTAATTACTTAAGATTGGACACATCATTTAAACTACTTGTTTATCATTAGTAGTTTGCAAGTTATCAACAAAACTTTGATGGTATGAATTCGGAATTGTACTCAGGATCACCAACCCTAAATTAATTAATACCATCGATCCAATTCCTTAGGGGTGGATATTTACCCATACCAATAAAAGTCATGTATCTATCTTCACAAGTTAAGGATTATCGATAAAAAGCGGAAGCTTTCAATGTCTACATTATTTCAGCTGTCTTTTGGCGACCTTCTTTTATTACCACTCGCCAATACTAAACACTGGCCCTGTAAACATTGCCACTACAAATATTTTGTGTTATTGCAAACAATTCCAGCTCTTTATCCGCATCATATCAAATTGTCCGTGTTGGTGTAATATCAAATTTTGGGGATCCATGGCTATTTGACAATAAAATAATTTTGGGCCAAAAGGTCAGCAAATTCCCTCTTTCGCTGTGTTAAAGGGGATGAATAAATCATATACAATTCGCATCGTGTTTTGAATGTGTCTAAAAATCCTATTAGCTCTAGTTTGCCCAAAGGATCCCAATATCCTTCGAAATTCATGGAAATATGTTAAAATTCGTGCCCCCTAATTTTACCATGTCAAGATTAGCTTACGCTAAATTTCTCATGTCAACAAAAATTGTTCCAAAATATTTTAATTAATCCTTGTCAACGAAGTGCCTCATTTAAGCAAATAAGTTTGGTAATCTCCTAAATCTGACGATCAAATTACACTACATATGGGAATAAACATTTCCATTCTCTCTTTCTCACCCATTTTTCCCATCAACTATTCACTTTAATGTTACCCATTTTGCATTTCTCTTTTCCTGGTTTTATTCGTCTTAAGGAAATAAACCTCCTTTTCAGCCTCTCAAAAGCATCCTCTGTAAAAATACTATGGTACAAAAACCAGTTGAAAGTCAGTGATGTCTTGAGATCCATTAATCCGGTAAAAGAACGGGTTGAGGCCACTTAATTTCAAACACTATCACATGTTATTTAAAACCACGATGCTACTCACGTGCATCTTCGCTTTGAGGCCGGGCAACTTATCGCAGCCACCTGAGTCAATGTTCAAACAAGGAGGTTTATCTTCCCCCGTCGCCCCATGCGCCGATCTCGCCAGATTGAGTTAGGCTTATGGGCAGATAAGGTATTGTTCTCAGGCTTGGCTGTGCATTCCCTCGAAACCCCCACTCCATTGTCCCCCACGCCAAGGGGATTTCCCGGCAATTTATATGGAAAATTTACCAATAAGATCAGATTCGAGATCCAGATTTTCTTCACGAGACATCACTACTGTCCAGTCTCACCTTGTGCACCAAAGAGCCCTCGACCTCGAGATCAACCATCACTTGCACAGAAGAAGGACAATATCCCTTGAGGACCAAGGTTCGAGCCTTCGTGATGCCAAGTCCACTGAGCTTCCCCTGTTGTTCAGAAAGAGAACAACGTTAGAACAGCCATTGTTCTTTTGAGCCCGTTAACAAGAAACGGTTCTCACCCCCCACCCTGTCGTTCAAAAGAGAACAACGTAGAACAGCCATTGTTCTTCCAGCCCGTTGGCCAAGAAATGGTTCTCACCCTTCCCCCTTGTTGTTCATAAGAGAACAACATTAGAACAACCATTGTTCTTTAGCCCATAGACAAGAGACGGTTCTCACCCCCCTGTTGTTCAGAAGAGAACAACGTAGAACAGCAATTGTTCTTCCAGCCCGTTCGTCAAGAAACGTTTCTCATTCCCAAGACGCCACGTCAGGATCATTTAATTCCCCCCCCCCTTCGGCTGGAACTCGCCAGCGGACCGAAAATTCCTTCACGTCGCCTTCCTCTGCACAACAAGTGTATTTACGTAAGCTGAACGTTACCTTTGAGTATTTAACCCCCTTTTTAAACCCTATCTAGTGTTTCAAATGGTTTTGCGAACCAACCCATCCCTTTTACTTTATATTTGTTTTACCTTTTTAAATCTCTCTTAATCCTCGGATTAGCTAGTTTCCCCACGCCCCTTTTCATTCTCTGTTTATGTCAATATTTTCAGTTTTATGTGTTGTTGATAGTTTTTATTAATAAAACTCTATTTTATTAATGATAAGAATATTATTATACTTGAGCTTAGTTCCACTTCTTAAGCATATCGGAGATACATAATATCGTATAATCCAGACATCCACGCATTTTTAAGATAATTAAATAAGTTCCCTCAACGAATGGTTATATATGGTATATCGTCGAGAGTCAATTCTACGATATATATATAAATATATATATATATATATATATATATATATATATATATATATATATATATATATATATATATATATATATATATATATACAATTTAAATTCGGTGTCAAGTGTGTAAGGTTTAATGCTATATCTTTGCAAATACTGGTCTGAGTCGAGTAAAGCATAGTGTTATTCGTTATAGTAATAGAGTATAGTAGTTCCCTTTTGTTTTAACGATTGCTATTCCCTTTTTTGAAACTTAAGAAGCTAGAGTAGCTCAAGGAACCGTTATAATAATTTGTTTGTATTTTTTTTGTGTGATTTTAGTCAGTGGTTATTTAGATCGAGAAACCAAGTACGAATAGGTCAGTGCCCATATTTAGGTAGGCTAATTCTCTAGAAGGCATAATTCTTGTTGCAAGGAATTTTAGTTGGTTGACTATTGCGCCCCCAAGTGCAAAGATGACTCAGTTTAAAATCTTTAAAGCGCAAGGAGAATCCTCGGGACTTTCCAGAAAAGAACTAATTGAGTACGTTCAAGAGAAGTAAAGAAAAGAGCGAGAAGAAAAAGAAAAAGAAAAGGAAAGAGAAAGAGAAATCCAACGAGAAGAAAGAGAAAGAGAAATGCAACGAGAAGAAAGAGAAATTCAACGAGAAGAAAGAGAAAGAGAAATCCAACAACAAGAAAGAGAAAGAGAAATCCAACGAGAAGAAAGAGAAATCCAACGAGAAGAAATAGAAAGAGAGGAACGGAAAAGACAAGCTGAGCTTCACTATCAGATTGAATTAGCTCGTGTTGAAGCAGAAATACAGTCAGCCAGTTCACGTTCAGAAGCCCCCCCCAATCTCCCACTAAAGCTCCCTAATTTCAGGGATGGAGTGGATTTCGGAGTATTTTTAGCCCACTTCGAAAAGATCCTCGAAATCAATAACATGGATCTGGAGGCTGAAGGTGTAGCCAGATTACTTACCTTGTTAAATTGTAAATTGCGCGAAATTTTTCATATCTTTACCATCTGAATGTAAAATTAACTACAGCACCTTAAAAGCTGAGTTATTGGTCGCTCATAATATGACTTTCGATTTCTACCGCCAAGAATTTCGAGAAGGTCGTTTTAAACCCGGAATGACGTTCCGTCAATTTGGATACATTCTTCAGGGGAATTTCAAATTTTGGTTAGAATCCTCAAATGTTGATCCTAACTACGAGTCCTTAACAGACTTCGTGTTACGGGATCAATTTTTGGCGTCTCTCCCGACAGAGATTCGCGCGTTTCTCAAGGATCGTCGGTGCCAGCCCTCTAAATAATGTACCGAAGAAGCGGATGTCTATGCCGCAAGCCATAATTTATACCCCAAGGAGAATCGAACTTCTCACCATCCCCCAAACTAGAAAAAAGAAGGATTCGCGCCCTTTCCCAAAACTTTTTTCCCCAAAACCAACAACGGGACTCCAAACCTCCCTTTAAGATTTTTCCTCCATCTCTCTTCCCGAAGCGACCAATCATATGCTTCACCTGTGGTGTAGAAAACCACATGTGCTGGAATTGCCCCCAAAATTCTAGGCTTAAAAGCGTACCACCCCACCAAGTTCACCAGATTAATGCCACCCTGGCTTCCCTGGTGGTGCAGACCCAAGCAGCAACTTCTCCCCCTCCGTCAGGCCACCAGGTAAATTTTATTTTTGATAAAAGTTCACCGGGAACTTTGAAATTTGAAGAGGGCAGCGTGAACGGCTGCCGAGTATCGACTCTCGTCAGGGACACAGGATGTACGTGTTTCATCGTGTCCGACGAACTCCTCCCCCCAGTGGACCCTAACCACGAAAAATATAAGGTGGTTCATGACTACCTTGGGCGGGCGAACCGATTCCCCGTCGTTAGATGTTACCTGCAGTGTCAATATTATGATGGCTGGGCTGAAGTCATTTCAGCACCCATTAAATTCTGTTCTTTACTTTCTAGGACAGAGCCCTCAAGTAAGCTCCGACCATGTGTCCCAGGCCGCCCTTACTCGAGGTCGAGCTAAGAAGGAAGCCCAGGAGTCCGTCCCCCTCAGAACTCCGATACCGTCCGAATTCTCGGAGATCCTTAACCAGGACTTTAGGACGGCACAAAAGGAGTGTGAAGCACTAACACCCTTATGGGATAAGGCCGAAAACCAGGTCACGGAGACTGTCCATGGACCCAAAGTCATCAAGTATCTGGAGCAAGGTGGCTTACTTTATCGATCCGCCGAGGACAGTAATAACGCTTTTACTACTGTCCTATGCCTTCCAAGATCCCATGTCCCTATAGTGCTCAAAGTGGCTCATGACAGCATTTTTTCCGGTCATTTTAGTCACACCAAAACGGGCCAGCGCATTTTTAAATATTTTTATTGGCCGGGTGCTGCAGCTGACATCTTAAAGCATTGTCGATCGTGCGATGCGTGTCAGACGACGTCCGCTAAGGGGCGGGTCAAATCTGCTCCCTTACAAAGGGGACCAGTCATTACTGAACCCTTCTCCAGAGTGGCCGTCGACCTGGTTAGCCCTATCCACCCCCCTTCGAGCGAAGGGCACAGCTACATTTTCACCTTGGTAGACTTTGCTACCCGTTTTCCCGAGGCTGTCCCCCTTCGCCGAATCGACAGTATTTCTTGCGCCGAGGCCCTCATTTCCATCTTTTCAAGGGTAGGCGTCCCCAAGGAAATACTTTCTGATAAAGGGGGACAATTCACCTCTGAGTTGATGGAGTACGTAGGTAGGCTGCTCATGGTAAAGCCCCTTTTTACCACCCCCTTCCGGCCACAGACAAACGGGATGTGCGAGAAATTAAATGGAAATTTAAAATCCATTATTAAGAAGATCTGTGCCAAGCAGCCCCGCGAATGGCACCGATATCTCCCGGTCGCCCTATTTGCCTATCGGGAAATTCCCCACCATACATTAGGCTTCGCCCCATTCGAGCTCCTCTATGGACGTAATGTACGCGGGCCACTCAGTATTTTAAAAGAGTTGTTAATCAAGCCCCAACTGGATCGAGAACTCCAGTTATCTTACGCCTATGTCTTGGACCTACGCTAGAGGCTCGAGAAATGCGCAAACATCGCCTATGAAAATGCCGATGTCAATTTGGAGAAATACAAAACCTATTTTGATGTCAGGTCCGAAGATCGTAAATTTAAGCCAGGTGATGAAGTACTCCTGCTCCTTCCCACAGCCAGTAATAAATTACTGAGCCAATGGAAAGGTCCGTACTCGGTCCGCGAGGTACGAGGACCAGTAGATTACTTTATTGGCACCCCAACAGGCGATAAGCTCTATCACGTAAACTTATTGAAAAAGTACCACCGACGCGGAGATACCTTCGTAGCACTGGACGAAACATCGGCGCTTGAAGAGGATTACCCGTTGTGTCCCTTGATGTAATAAAGACAGTGTGCATCCAACCTGATGCAGATTACTCTCTTCCTTCCCTACCAGGCGAGCCTTTTGAACCCTCTGACCTGGATATCGACGCGCAGCTGACACCACATCAGAAGAGTCAGCTACAAGAAATATTATGTCAGTTCGACGACGTTATTTCAGAGAAGCCTGGGTGTGCTACTAGTTTCGAGTATAATATCAAATTAACAACCTTAAAACCCGTCCGTTCAAAACCTTATCACATGCCAATACCTTTACGCCAAGCCTTTAACGCCGAAGTTGATAATTTAATTATTTTAGACATAATAGAACCTTCCACCTCTAGTTATTGTTCTCCAATCGTCATGGTCAAGAAACCTGATGGCTCTTATCGGATGTGCATCGACTTCCGGAAGTTAAATTCGGTAACTGTGTTCGACGCCGAGCCCATCCCGTTGGTAGACCAAAACCTCCACCTTTTGGAAAATGCCAAGTTCATCTCAGAACTCGATTTGTGCAAGGCGTATTATCAAATCCCCCTCCAACCTGAGGTGAAAGCATATACCGCCTTTGCAACGGAGAAAGGCCTTATGCAATTCAAGCGCCTTTCTTTTGGCCTCGTCACTGCTTGTATCCGAATGTATCCTTTTACTTCGATAATGTCTACGTCACTACTCGCGAATGGAGTCACCATTTAACCACCCTATTAGCTCTCTTCGAGTGACTGCGCGAAAATCGCCTCACCATTGGCCCCAGCAAATGCCATTTTGCCCACGAAACCATAAAATACTTGGGTTTCAAAATAGGACAAAGCCAGTTGGGTCCCCAAAAGGACAAGATTAAGGCAATCGCCGACATGCTCCTCCCAATTACAAAGAAGCAATTAAGATCGTTCCTAGGATCAGCTTCTTACTATCGGCAATTTGTTCCGAATTTCGCTGCAATTTCGGCGCCCCTCAGCTCCCTTTTAAAAAAGAATTCCCCCGATCGTCTACGTTGGAATGATGTCGCTTTTTCCCATTTTAATCAGCTCAAGAGTAAGCTCATTTCTGCCCCCATTTTAAAGTTGCCCAACCCAGAAAAATCCTTTGGGATTAAGACCGACGCGAGCAACGAGGGCATTGGAGGTGTACTTCTTCAATACGAGGATGACGGAACGAGTCATCCAGTTGCATATGCTAGTCGCCAATTATTACCACGCAAAAAGAGATATGCCACTATAGAGAAGGAAGCTCTATCAATTATCTGGGTTATAGACAAATTCAAAATGTACTTGATAGGAAAAGAATTTCAGATAGGAACCGACCACCGTCCGTTAGCCTATATTAGGAATGTGTGACACTCCAATGGCCGAATTATGCGCTGGAGTTTACTCTTGCAAGAGTATCAATTTAAAATAAATTATATAAAAGGTTCCGATAACCAGGTCGCTGACGCACTCAGTAAGAATGGGTTACCGAATAGCGTAGAGTAATTGTATTCGTAGGATTAGGATCTCCATGTATGTATATACCCTCTTGTACGACTTAAATTAGATTCTATTGTAATATAATTAGTTAATGTATATGTCTGAATTTTGTAACGCTCAATGTCTATTTTTTTGTATGTATACAAATTTGTACCCATTAAATTACGTATCAATTATTTTGTCCCATATGTACTAATTTTATATCATTTAATTGTTCCATGCCCCTTTTTTTTATTAAGTTTGTATTAAAGGTTATTTTCCCCTATAATTAAAAAATCAAAATAATCTAATGTATTAAGGTAATACTAGTTAGGTGCATGAAGGTACGATTGGTACAAGAAAACGAGTTCCCCACAACGGAGCTCTATCGTTGTCCCTTCTCTCTTTTTTTTCGAAGTGACAACTTCCCCCGGAATTAAGGGGTGTGATAGAACGGGTTGAGGCCACTTAATTTCAACCACTATCACATGTTATTTAAAACCACGATGCTACTCACGTGCATCTTCGCTTTGAAGCCTGGCGCCTTATCGCAGCCACCTGAGTCAATGTTGAAACAAGGAGGTTTATCTTCCCCCGTCGTCACATGCGCCGATCTCGCCAGATTGAGTTAGGCTTATGGGCAGAAAAGGTATTGTTCTCAGGCTTGGCTGAGCATTTCCTAGAAGCCTCCACCTTATTGTCCCCCACGCCAAGGGGATGTCCCGACTATTTATATGGAAACTTTACCACTAAGATCAGATTAGAGATCCAGATTTTCTTCGTGAGACATCACTACGGTCCAGTGTCACCTTGTGCACTAAAGTGCCCTTGACCTCGAGATCCACCATCACTTGTCTCGAAAAAAGGACAATATCCCTTGAGTGCCAAGGTTCGAGCCTTCGTGACGCCAAGTCCACTAGGCTTCCCCTGTGTTTCAGAAAGAGAACAACGTTAGAACAGCCATTGTTCTTTTGAGCCCGTTAACAAGAAACGGTTCTCACCCCCCACCCTGTCGTTCAAAAGAGAACAACGTAGAACAGCCATTTTTCTTCCAGCCCGTTTGCCAAGAAATGGTTCTCACCCTTCCCCCTTGTTGTTCATAAGAGAACAACATTAGAACAGCCATTGTTCTTGAGCCCGTAGACAAGAGACGGTTCTTACCCCCCTGTTGTTGTGAAGAGAACAACGTAGAACAGCAATTGTTCTTCAAGCCCGTTCGTCAAGAAACGGTTTTCATTCCCTAGACGCCACGTCAGGATTATTTAATTCCCCCCCCTTCAGCTCGAACTCGCCAGCGGACTGAAAATTCTTTCACGTCGCCTTCCTCTGCACAACAAGTGTATTTACGTAAGCTGAACGTTACCTTTGAGTATTTAACCCTTTTGTCAACCCTATCCTGTGTTTTAAATGGTTGAGCAAACCATTTCATCCCTTTAACTTTATATTTGTTTTACCTTTTTAAATCTCTCTCAATCCTCGGATTAGCTAGTTTCCCCACGCCCCTTTTCATTTTCTGTTTATGTCAATATTTTCCGTTTGTGTGTTTTTGATAGTTTTTATTAATAAAACTCTATTTTATTAATGATAGCAATATTATTATCCTTGAGCTCAGTTGCACTTCTTAAGCATATCGAAGATACATAATTTCGGTCAACCCAGACATCCACGCACTCTAAAGAAAATTAAATAAGTTCCCTCAACGAATGTTATATATGGTATAACTTCGAGAGTCCATTCTACGACAAATCCTATTATATTTAATTCCTTGCTTCGCTTACACGAATGTTTTCTAGTATAATAAGTTTTAAAGCTTCATCTCCTAGTTATGGACCTATGGTGTTTCTCATTTTTGTATTTACCCTCTGGTTTCTAAACTTCAGCACTTCTTCTATCCATAGATTCTCAGACTTTTTACTACTACTTTACATAATGTCCATTTTGCGAACCACATTAAGAAATCCTCTGTGGTAATTTTATTTTGTGGAAAAGATAGAGATTTTATGCAGAAGTAATATATACGTACCATTAAGGAACTAGTAATATATATTACTTTCCTCGAAGCTTTTAAATAAAAATTATAGAATAAATCTATGAGATGGGGTAACATACTAACCTATAAGTAAAATAATGATTTTGGGGGCCTTCTTTAAGGTCAGGGGCAATTACAGAGCAGCACTCTCTCCGTATAAAAAGTCAAAGAAGAATTAGAATTTTCAAGAAACTCTTGAAGACATTATGGAATGGGAGTGAGCCGAGAGCAATAGACAGATCTCCCTACATTCTCAGGGCAATGCAGAGAAAACACTATAACCAAGGCAACATAGACGATCTCGAGGAACAATAATTAGGTGAGCATAACCTCAAAATAGTTTTGGGGGGATTGGATAAGGTTAGTGACTAGACGACGTAGGAAGGAATTACAGAACTTAATGTTTTATACATAGGTAGAAGGACCTTAAATGTGATTCTCTTTCGCCTGGGGATCTATTGCAGATTGAAAGGCAAGAGAATTACATGAGAAAAATTCCCACGCGCTGCAAAGCATTAAACTCGTTTGGGAAGTATAAGGTTGGAAGCCAGCGATCCAACAATAAGGGAGCTGCCGTTTTTAAGAAGAAGGGTGACGATCTCATGATGAGGGTGAATAACCATATGTCCCATGGTCATATTTGTCATTTCTTGGCTCTAAATGTGTACAATTGAACTTTACTCCCTTTGAAAGAAAGCGACGCCTAGAACTAGCGCTTCACTGCAGGTACAAATGATCCATACAAGAATTAAATATCTTCCAACTAAGGTATCGTAGAATAAGATGTAGCCTAAAGCAAGTAATTAAATTCTTCACAGGCATAGTTAATATGAACGTTAATAACTAATTTATAATCGCCTCATCTAATTAGTCAAGTGGAAAGGATTATTAAATTTCGAGGTAAATCGTTAACTCGCTAGAGTAAAAAAAAAATTGTCAACCTATTGAATGCACAAAAAATGATTCTTTCAAAATCAAATAGACAAACACTTTGAATCAAACCCAAGAATGAATAGGTTTTAAAGGTAGTAATATTTTCTGTTTTCGCCCTCCATCAGATAAGCGAACATGACCGATCAAGGCGGCGAAGTTTTCTAAACATACTCGTAGCTTAGATTTTGGATGCATGCAGATTCGTAAGTTTCGAATGGACTGTTGTTGCATGCTCTTTCCTTTGTATTCCTTTACAATCCCTCTCCCTTTCCATCTATCTTTCTCTCTCATTCTTCTTAATTACATCTATTTGCTTGTTCGGTTAGCTCACCGCCTATTTGGGTGAGAAGAAGCAGGTTGTAGACACAAGCTGCCTTTCTCTTTTCTCGCAATCAAAACGAACTTATTTGAGTCAGGAATGAAAGAAGGAACGGAAATTCCTGGAATTATTAGATTCAGGCCACAAAACGAAACAATTTCCCTTGATTCACTCATTAGGTGCTTTTGAGGACGTTGCTAATTTAGATGCCTTTTTTTCACTGTATTGCCTCGAGCTAAAAAGAGTCCTCTTATTATGATCATTCTTATAAGCAATGAATCATCCCATTGAAAAAGATTGGTTGACTTCGTCCCTCAATATTTTTTTATTTTTATTCCCTTTTTAAGAGATCTATGGGATCACTAGATCATGAATGGTTCTAGTTTGATTCTACGGCTTTAGTTTTCAGTAAAAGAAGTATTTGAATTCACACTTTCCTCTTCACTTCTTAATCTACATAAAGCATAGACAAAATGCTACCATATTTCGAAAGCGATGGATTTTGTTATGGTATTTATTACCAGGTGATTTCATTAATTCTCTGCTATATTTTTTTCGTTATTTTACTCTCTTTTTTACTATAGTAAACAATCATTAGAGAAAACTGTAGAGGGTCCTGAGGGGCTAGGAACAAGAGTGGGGAGGGATGATTGGAATAATAATGTTGTTCGCTTGCGCGGCAGAGGGTGTAGATGTGGAGGTTGACCCCTCCCTCTCTGCTCGTTTAACCTCCTTCTGCTACCCACTGTGCCCGTTAAGATTTGTGCTAGGTTTGATTTACTCGGTCTTTCATTGGGCCGAAAGGGGCCGGAAGGGACCGGAAGGGACGCAAAAGGGACGGAAAGGTAGGGACAGAAAGAGACTGAAAGGGACGGTGAGGGACGGAAAGAGAGTGAAAGGGGCGGAAAGTGACGGAAAGCGACCAAATAGGACGGAAAGGGACCAAAAGGGACGGAAATCGACAGCAAGGGATGAAAAGTGACGGAAAGATAATGAAGAGACGAAAAGGGATGGAAAGGTAAGAAAAGTAACGGAAAAGGACGCAGAGGACCAAAATGGACGGAAGGGATGGAAATGGACCGAAAGGGAAGGAAGGGGACCGAAAGAGGTGGAAAGGAACGGAAAAGGACGGAAAAAGACAGAAAGGGATGGAAATGGACACTAAGGGATCGAAAGGGGGCCTAGAAAAGGGGTCTCTTTACAAGGAAAGCAAAATCAGGATTGAGTCACTCACTTCGTGGATATGAGTGAGAAATTCTGAGGTCTCATTTTGACGTATTTATCACAGAAATTTGCTTCTCCTTTCCTTTCGTTGGAATTTTCCCTCTTCCCATTTATTCTGAATATTTTAACTTATTTTCATTTTCTTTTATATTATTCTCCTTTTATTTTTCTATACCTATCTCGGTTATTTTTTGTTTTATTTTCTGACCTGAGATTTGAATTCGCCACAGCAAAATTTATTAAGAAAAACTGCCATATAAATGTGAGAAAAAATTAGTCTATGGCACGTGTCTGTCAAAATCCTTTTTTTAACGTCGTAAAGGAAAAAAATATACTATTTACAGTCATGTATTCTGTGAATATTTATGAAATATAATTTACCTATCTATTCATTCATATTACGGCGAGAAGTTTTGACAAGTATGATTGTGCCAATGTTATTGTAGCGTAGATTTCCGTGGAATTGTATGGGGATAAAGGCATATTGGCGATAAATTTCGACACACAACAGTGATCTATGTATTCTGTTGGGTCACATTTTTTCTGTTACTTCTTCCATCTTATACCATCGAAACACAGGTCTTCTTTCATTCTCTTGCCAATATAATTGAGATAAATATGAAGAAATAATTCTTGTTGATAGTATAGGGTGTAAGTGATACCTTTAATTTTGTAAATACCTTTGAGTTAGTAGAAACAATTTTAAATGAATTATATTGGAATACCCTTGAGATTTGTTGCACATTTGATCTTTATTTACTCTCCATATACTCTAAATGAACTTTTTATGAGTACTCTAAATGAACTTCTTCTGAATACTCTGAATGAACTTCCTCTGAATTTATTATTTTAAGTTGCTACCCTGTATTTATGCCTGTTGGAATTACCTCCCTGTAATGAGCTTTAATCTTGCAATAAAAGTAAAGAGCATTGGCCAAAAAAGATGAATGGTTTATCATTGGTCTGGCAGTAAAAAAAATATTTCGTTTGGTGGGTTAAGAATCTTCGTTTTTTTATTTCTTTATGAGTACATAATATTTCAGATGAACCATGAAAATAGTATTTAAGAAAGCAGTAAAATCTAAAAAACTTTGCAAATATTTGTGAGTAAAAATTTATATCGAGTTATTGATGCTCCTCTTTTACGCAGAGAAAGAATTAATTGGATATTATTTCAGAAACTTGAAATCTATTTATATGCATCTTAAAATTCATGAGGACTTTGATGAGAGTAGATATAAATCCAATTTTGTTTCAATCTGTAGAGATTTATTAATTATAATCCTTCTCTTCTTACAATTCTTCTGAATCTAATGATTGTCCTCGAGATTGATGTCCCAAAGGCACATCAATCATGTTATTTATGTTATCTCTTTGACACTGTTAAAAGATAGCCATTTTACGATCGACATAAACTGATGAGCCAGTTGTGTTTATTATAATTAATTAACTCGAAAACATATTTTTGTATTCTTTTCTTTAAGATATAAAGATTGAGCAATTAGAACTGAACCATAGGAATTTGCAATATGAAGTGCGAGACTCATTATGCTCTTCTGTGGCCTGGCTAAAACAATAGCCATTTATTTGGAGTAAACTTTATTCATTGATTTGTGAATCGATTAGTTCTGATAATTAATTGAAAGAAATAAATCTCTTATTGAGTCTTTCGATTACACAAGAGAAAAGTAATAAGACCAAAAGGTTGAAGAAAGATCCTTAGAAACCCAATAGAATCTTTTATGTCAGCATAAATTTCATGTCTTACTTATTCTCAAGTGAGAGAATCTTTCACAAAAACATGTACATATATTTTAATTTATATGAATGTGGCAGTAAGCATATTACAGTATTTATTCTGTTAAGAGTCTGTAAGAAGGGTCCCATATCCGCATAAATAAAACACCCACCAGTACATCACAGAGCCTTTTCCAGGTTGAAGCAAAAACTGCTCAAAGTTTTCCTTGAATATATCTACGATGAACACAAAGACGCTGGGCACTATTCACATACTCGCAGATAAAGCGTTTTCAAGTTCACTTGGTCTACCTCGTGTGTCTTCTCGTCCACTGTAAGCGGTTAAGACTGTGGGTAGAAGTTAGCAAGGCCTATTGTGAACCAGTCTGCTCTATGTTTATGTTATACAATTCGCTACTAAGTGTTCCTTCATACTGGATGGTGAATTAATGGTATTGACGTCTTACAGCAATTCATTCCCAGAAGCGAGCAATGTTTATCCACAGCCCGTGAAATCAATAATCACTCCTGGTTCTTCATCTGAATTCTATCGAGACCAACTCATCCTGCTCTTACTGAATGACTTTTGATTTCTGAGTGAATATAATTTTACCAAAGGCCGTTGTAATGAAAGTATGTGCCCACAAATGACTATTTCTTGTATTATTTATATGTATAAAAACGATTTGTCTCTTCTCACAGGGCATAAAATTTAACCGATCCTCAAATCTTTATTCTCTTGAGACTGTAGGAGACCCAGCTGCTTTAAAACTGGCTGCTGTAATTTGGAAGATAGTTAGTTTATTTAGCCAAAACTTACAAAAAGTTTATTTTATTCACTTGAAATTTTTACGAAAGATAGATATTAGATATATCTAGATATGGGAATAATATATAGTCTCAACTTTCTGTTAAACTTCTATAATATATATAATATATATATATATATATATATATATATATATATATATATATTGATTCTTCTCAAACCACTTTGTAAGAAATAATTTTCGAAATTTGGCACAAACCTCATGTTTTGCAGAGATAATAAACATTAATTTGATTATGTGTATTAAAACCAGGTAAACTCCGATTTTTTTTTTCTCTCTCTCTCTCTTTCTCTCTCTCTCTCTCTCTCTCTCTATATATATATATATATATATATATATATATATATATATATATATATATATATGTATATATATATATATATATATATATATATATATATATATATATGTATATATATATATATATATTATACAGTGAGGTGAGCCAAATGTGTATATTGACCCTCTAAATAAAGTTTTCAATTATTTTCTGGTAAATTTTGGCGTATCATAGTTTAATATTTCTTATCAATTTTTTATTACATTTAAAAGAGATAATATTTACATTTTTCCAAGTTCTTTGACATTTTAACAGAAAAATAAATAACAGGGTGCAAATACATATTTAGACACCTATTCTGCGACCACAACCGCTACAGGGTTGACGTTAAGTTAGTGGCAAATATTAACTTATTTTCACCCTTATTTGGTCTTATCTCAAGTAAAACATAACATCCTCCTTAGCATCACATCCTTTCATTTTCTTTGGTTTACTCTTCAAAATACAGCAATTTCAAGATTATCATTCATTTTGAAAGGCTGATATATATAATATATAACATAATGAAATGTATCTTAATATTTACTTCACCTTACTATATAGGTATATATGTATGAATATAAATATATACTTTAGAATATTTAGGACTCATTAGAAGACAAAATGCATTCTGAACATTTTTTAACAAGAAATAATAATGTAATTATTGGTTTAAATGTTTGGGAATTCTAACCACATTCACTGCAACTCAGGAAACAGGGTGTCTTAACCATTCGAAATTGTGCCTAGCAGTTTAAAATTTACAGCCAGCAATACTGAACGACAGCAGCTGTCTAGTATCAGTGAGCTCTTCCACAACTTAGTTTCACTTGTTAATTCTGTACAAATTCGTAGGCATATATTTTTTTATTCGATTTTTAACTTTTAATTTTC
This sequence comes from Ceratothoa steindachneri, assembly GCA_963969495.1. Taxonomy (NCBI): domain Eukaryota; kingdom Metazoa; phylum Arthropoda; class Malacostraca; order Isopoda; family Cymothoidae; genus Ceratothoa; species Ceratothoa steindachneri. Next base: position 5,435,688 of record OZ018337.1, read on the forward strand.
GGTTATATAATCTTAGTAACCAACCTGGTAACCATGTTACGTATCTTTCCATCGTTTCTTTCATTGGAAAATAATTTCTTTCCCTCCTACCTCTAATATTTACGCTTTATCATCCGTTTCTCTAACTATACATCAATACAATTCATCTTCTACAACAGTCGCTTAATCCCCTGCAGGAGTCTTTTTAACATCTCCTCAAGCAGAGGTGTATTTTTTAACTCCTCCTCAAGTAGGGGTGTATTTGTTTATTATTTTAGTAACAAAGAGTATAATTAAGATTTATTTTCACATAGAATAGATAATTTGATCCGGGTAGAGTGTGGTGGCTTGACTTAGTTATAATGTGGCATCAAAATACAATATCCAAATATAATAAGCTTCTGTTCCTGGACGAAGAGGGATTTGAGTCCGCTTGCCTATTTTTATCTTATTGACAAAACTATTGTCAGTTAGAGTTATGGACTGAAGGCTTTTATGCAATCATCCTTGTTCAATTTCTGGATGTAGGGTTTACACTCAGTGCTTTTTCGCTTAGTTGGGAGTTAGATAGGTTTTCACAGTCCTACTTAGTTCTAGACCCATTTGCTTTCTAGCCTCTCATTTCTCTTTCATATTACTAACTCCCGCTTGTAAGTGTCAGTTTTGGCATGAAAATCATGCGCTTCAGATGATATTTGCATGATCCTACGATCGCAAATTCTCGTGCCCTCGCTGCCTCAATGCCTGTTGGAGGAAATGCGGCTGTATGCTTTCCATGTTTTTACTTCTTTTATTTTCTCCAGTCTTTTACACCTATTTCTTTGCAATCTTTCTGCTTGACGCACCAACGATATAATTCATCTTTAAATTGTAACCACCCTAATCTCATAACCATTATGTACCAGATTGATAGGCTTCAAATAAGTTTCTATGTAACGAATCGAAGAAACGAAATAGCATTTGAGTTTATTTCTGTAAGTAAAGATAATTAAAGCTAATTTTCACATCTCAGTTTTGAACCCCGCTTTTTTCCTTCGTTCTTCCCTCTTCAATCAAAATTTTAAGTGGCTATTTCTCTTGAATTACTTTGATTTTATCCACATTTTCTTCATTCAAATACACTATGTAAGCATTCTCCCAGACTTTAGGTATTGTTCTCTTTTCAGAAACCATCAAATGCATCAAATAACACAATCACCACTTGGCCTTTTTATATTTCGAGATCATTTTAGCTAATTTATGTATAATTTTTGTTTCTTACCTTTCAAATCAACGTCAACATTTTCATATATACTTATTTTTCCATACACTGATATACATAATGCCTGTTTTTCATCCTTAAGACCAATGCCATTTGCATTTGTCCTGGCCACCCTACATACATTAATTCTACAGCTAATCAATAAACCCGCAATATTTTTAATATTCGCATTGATATTTTTAAAAATTTTCATTTGTACCCTTTGTATTTCTCCACTCTTTACATTTTCACTTCTATATTTCTCGAAAATTACAACAACTTCCACGCATTTTTCAGTCTGACTTCAATCCGCATGGTACAATCTCTCTTTTTCTTTTCAAAACAACAAAAGACGTCACCCGAAAGAAACAGAAGCCTTAGTTGTGGCCATATTTCTTCGGTACCAAAGAATAAATACTTGAAAAATTCTGTAAAGTTCTGGATTCGAAGTCAGAGGAAATAAATTCCATGAAAAACACTTTGTAGAACTTCATATTTTAAGAAGAATTTTCGATCACTATAAGCAAGATGCTTATGAATATAAGGAACGACTCCTTTAGAAAAGTAATTCATTCTTAAATATGGTAAATAGCGCTTAGCAAAGAAGAAGTGAGTACAGCGTTGATATTGTCTTGAAACTCGGATCAGCAAATTCGGTGTCACCGGATTTTCAATTCGTCACAAATGAAAAGCTACTTTTCAACGCTTTTCACAAGGAATCATGATTGAATATGATTCGAATCATAAAATGAACCTCTGTGATTCCTTTCAGTCAATGCAAAAAAAGACGTAGAGCGTGCCAACAATATCGGCGGATCCGATGAAGATACCTTTAAGTAAAAGGGTTAAAACGTTACCCCGGAAAGTATTAGTTTCTTTACAATCCCAACTTTTATGGTGATAAACATGTTAATTCACCAGGCCTGGTTGGCTTATAATCTAGGGATTGGTTTGACCATATTTAGTCTCGTGCAAGCGAGGTTGGTCCATCGGTCGGATAATAATCATGTTACTATTAATGGCGTATGGTGAGATGATATGTTCGTTAATTGATAAGAGTTTGTTAAATAAATATTACTTCTATATTTTTCAAACTTTTTGAAATAATTAAGAGCACGCGACTTAGTTCGGTTGACCTTGGTATTCAATGGGGTAGTTATCGATCAAGGATATTTCGAGATGCTGCGGAAAGAAATTATAGCAGCAGTTTGGAAATAACGAGTTCTAATTAATACAAAATTTAAAGAACCAAATATCAATCAAAGTTATAAATTCTTTTAATTAAGGTTTCACAATCTTAATATGAAAGGATATATTCAGTAGGAATAATAGTAAATTAAATCTCTAAAATGAATTCCTTCTATTAATATCATTAATTAAGTACTAACTGTATTTTTTAATAAAACAGAAAATCTAATCTTTTTCTTTGAATATTCCAGGGTTATAGTATACTTTCAAGACCCTTCAAACTCCCAAGGACCTTCTCTGCTTTCATTGGTCTAATTGGCATACAATTCTTAATCTTAGCAGTGCCTCCGGATGCTAAAATTGTGTCAGATCAAATGATGACTGTTTTGCTTTATATACTTTTTCTTTGCTGGTTGATTGTACTTTCCACGTTAAAGTCAGACAAAAGATAATCCCGTTGTATGAGGGTTATCGATGGTTCTACAAGAATCTACTTACTTCCAAGTCGAGTCAATTAACCGACCCTGAGCAATGGAACAGTGAGAGTCAATTTAACTTATAAATCAGACACTGCGAAACAAACTTTAAGATACACAGAGAAGGCTGAGAGGGAAAATGAGAAATAATTGGATACGATCTCATAATTCCCAGTGACAATCGTAGTAATCGCTTACGATTTCTTCATATTACCTCTGGCTACAAGATGAGGCAATCAGCACCCTTAAATGCGCATATCTAAAGTTCTATCGTAAATCTTGACGAAGGAGAAACTATCCAACGAGCAACCAAAGGTGATGCTGAATTCAATGAGGCCCCTTGCTCTCTCCTTCAACATTTCCACTAGCGACGATCCAATCTGGTATTTATTTGCAGCGCCTCCTACCCAAGAAACAGCAGATTTGGCCTCCCTAATTTCTATAAACCCCCTCAAACTCGCATAAATATGGCCGATTTCCCTCGTGGAATTCTCCTCCCACGTAGTAGCTCCAGTTAACCCTTCCCTTCGCAATATGAAATAGAATATTTTGGTGAAATTTATTGCTTTTTAGTCTAAATTATAATTATTAGAATATTTAGCAGAAACAGCAAGGGAAACCCAAAAGTGACACACTCATCAGTGGTCCTCCAGCGACTGTCTATCATCTTGTCTCAACAGCGAGAGTATTAAATACTGTAGGCCCCAAAAGAGAGTTATAGTCAAGTTAGTTAATTTCATTTTTCCCTCTTCCTTTTGGGCAACTAAACCGCTTCCCCCTTCTAATTTCAGATCGGAGCTGCGAATAGAGGAAAAACCACCTTGCGCAGTTTTCGGTGGATTCTCGGAGAAGTCAGCTCACCTGCTTCAATTACAGGCAGACAACGTTATTTTAATCGAAACTTAGTGCATAAAATGGCTAAAACATAGATTAAGGTTAGAACATCTTTACATGAAACATAATTAAATCAATTATTCATATATCAACCTAGAAGGCCATTTTCTCGCTCACTTTGACGAATTGGTTGACCTCAAGGGCAGTAGATTCATCGAAGCAAAGACAGAATTTTTTCCTACGGGAAAGAAAGGTGTACTCTCAATTGCTCTTCGTCACCTTTCCATTTAAGTTGATCATTAATATGCAAAGATATTTCCACATATTTCCCACTACGCTTCCCATACTCATCCCATACAACGCCACAACGGTAAAAAAAGAGTTTAATGAAATGATGCACGCTGGCAACATTCGTCCTTAAAGAACAAATGGAACGCCTTTCCCTATATGCTTTAACTTTAGGTATGTGGTTATTGACCCTGTAAATTTAAAATCTGCCATTGAATTAGAATGGCGCCCTCTAGTGGCCTAAGCATCATTTAGCCATTAAGCTATTCAACGGCACTTGTTAGTGATTTGAACCATGGGAAACCATCAATGCAATACCCATTTATCATCTTATTACAAAACACCACAGCTCATTAAAGGGACTTTAACTCTTGTATCCCTGAATCCCACATTGCTTCTGGTATTGTAATTTCCTGGTTCACCATGTCAATAAAAACAGGTTTCAATTCCATTAGGCGCTCTATCATCATATATGTGCTACTCCACCTGGTAGCCGGATCTAAAATTGTTAGCTTTCCACTACGTTGTTTAATTATTTCTTCATTTTTTTTACTTTCTTGAGGCTACTGCAACTTGACTTATCATGGTTAAATGAGAGACTGCATGTTTATGTGCGAAGTCACTATGAATGTCAAGCTGTATAATGTGTACAGCACAACGCATATGATAGATTCTTAAGAGAATTGGAAGTTCTTCTGCAGTACTATTTAAAAAATAAGATTCTACTCAGGCTGCATTTCTTGATGCTTTAGGTCAGAACAAACTACTTCTATTTCACATTCTTTTCATCTTTCTCAGCTTTTATTTAACTTTACAATGGTACTGATCGTATTTGAGGCATTAGCATTTACAATGCACAATACATTATCATTTTCTATTTCATACTTTAGCAAACATCATTCAAAAGCTTATAATGATACTCACCTGTATATTGGCTTGACTATCTCCTACTGGCAATATATGTATCATTATATTATTGCTTTAATCAATAAATCTGACATTTATTGCAAAAAAGTGTTCTTAAACGTGAGCAACATCCATTTTTAAAAGTAAAAACGTCCTTTACTTGACTTTTAAGAGCAAATATTTAATCCTTTGCTTTTTTAACTACCAAAGATCTAATACTACTTCTACCTAAACTAATTTTGAATATTTGCGTCATACGTCTTAGTAAACATAAAATAGCTGGCTTACAAAAGACAGAAAGAGGAAGGGAATTCTTCACAAATACTTCTATTATGTTATTTTTTAACTGATCTATTGTTAGCACAACATTCACTTTAGAAGGTAAAATATTTAGCAACCTCTTCTTGACAGTGTTGCCTTAACCAAATTTGATGATAGATGAGAAGTATTGGCTTATGCCTTTAACAATTGCCTCCTTCCATTCTTTTCTACAATCTTAGAAACTTCAGGATGATTACAATTTACGTTACGCCCAAATTATGCTCTTTTTTAAATATTTCCCTTTTTGCTTCAAGGTCTACTAATTTCTGCTCCAGAAGTTGAAATCCGTTCACCAGTATCTTCACAAATACATTTACTAACATAATATTTATCAACATCAATAACAGTAAAATAATCCAATAGGGTAGAATTTGCTCTTAATCCTTTATTAATTATTGTGGGCTTCAAAAATATAACTAATATAGTTATATACAATACTTATAGTTTACTCTAAATGAATAAATTTGTATTTTGTAGTTTAATTTTTATTTCTGAAAAGAAGTAAATGTCATTTTCAATGCGTTATTTCACAGTAAAAATTGGCTTTTTTAACAAACAAGTTAACTACATTTTACATAAAGATTTTAGCCTAAGGTGGAAAAATTAATTTCTTGCAAGAACTTTGGCCTACAAGAACCGAAGCTCTTAATTTAATTTCGCTAATCTCTAGTTAGTTCTAATCTAACCTTTAGCTAGTTTAAACCAAATTTCGCTCAAATATCAAACATTTAAATAACAATATATAGCATATCATAAAATACAAAAATAACTTACTGTGTTATGACGTCACATATGTCAATACCTATTCTGAGCATATTATTAACAAGTCAGCTGTTTCTGTAGCTTCAGCTGCAACAGCTGCAGAAAATTACAAAAGAATAAAGTATTTTGCCCTGAATGAGACAGCTCTGTTTGAGCGAATAGCCATCGAAACTATTTAGATCTTTAGTCCTTCAATTGCACGCGATATTAAGGAAATAGGTTCTCTTCTCAAGGCAACTCCTGGTGACCATAGGGAGGCTGAATTCTTAAAGCAGAGAGTAAGTATTTCTGTTTAGTGGGGCAATACAATTAGTATACTGAATGGGGTCCGCCCGACTTCACTGTTTTTCAGCTTGGTGAGTTTTGATAAACATGTGTACATAGCTGTTTCGGCGCCTCCCAGAAAAGATAGTGCGAGAAACATCTTTTCTGCATGTGACCGCATGTACGAGTAAAAGAGTATATCCGTGTGAGTGTTTAATCGCCTTAGCTCGGATCCGTGTGAAAGCATCTTGAATTCAGTTTTGCCTATAGCCCTTACAAGAACAGTACATATTATTATTTCCATGACCAAATGATATATATTTACAACCATTTACATGAAAAATACTACATGTTACTATTTATATGACAAAATGCAATCTATTAACATTTAGATGACCAAATGCTACATAACCTCATCTACATAATAAAATATTATGTAATTTTAGTGGATTAATTGCATGGGCACAATTATGTGCGGGCAGATTTCAAGCCTTCATAGGATTGACATGATAATCAGTTGTGAGGCTTCGTTTTAATCCTTATCCACCTTGAATTCACTTTTGTATATCTGCCTTTATAAGAATACCGAATTTATATATTATTTACATGACAAAATGTTATGCACGTTTAAGGGATTAATCGCATGTACATAATTATTTGCGTGCGCATCTCAAGACTTCATAGGATTTATATGACACTCATTTGTGAGGTTTCATTGCTGATTCTATTCCACCTTGCAATGGAACACCACATTACAATCTCACTCGAGATGACAATTCAAGAAAGACAAGAGTCATTTTGTGGAAATGGAATCATTTTCGTGATCTTGGTGTAAAATGTCATTAAACATTACTTTATCCTCTCCTCAAGAAAAATCCTTTATTTTACAATGATATTTGGTGAATTGTCTAGGAGATTATTGTTTTGTTTTGGCTGTAGCTAGAAGCATACTTTGAAAAATTTCAAAGCCTATTCATAGCGGATTTAATGTGAATTAAACGAGTTTTCACATGGACATTTAGATTTGGAAAATTTCTTCCTTAGATCTTGAAGCTAACTTATGTATGTAGCCTAAATAGAGAGTGGGTTATTAGCTGAAATAAAAAACGTTTGTTTTTATGAAATCCGCAAAAATAATTGGGAGCTCTTGCATTCGAAAACTCGAATTAGGCAAGTTTGTATAATATAAGAAGCTGCTAATGAAGAGCTAACCTGCTGAACTCATAAAGGCCTAAAAGAAATAAAATAATACGCGAGGAAAAAAAATGTAATTCATGAGTGTTAGAAATATTGATGGATGAGGTGTACGAACTATTCATTGTGTTTGAAAGGTGTAAATCAAGATGTTATTCAAAGTCGTCTAAGCTGGTATGGACACATAGGAATCGATGAAAAAAGACTATTAGAGAGATAAATGACTGACTTTGCCGGAAAATGATATTTAGTGTAATAGATGCGCTTGTAGTTGGAATGCCAAGGCTTATGCTTAGGTTGAAGCACGCATGGACGAAATACTACACAACCTACCACCCAAATAGTATGGAAATGATAATGATTGGCTTTGTACTTGATGGTCTGAACGACCAAAAGCTTGAAATGATCGCCAATATTGCCTTTGGGTAACATTCTGTTCAAAGATTGGGTTTTCTCTAGTGCAAATTTGCTCAGGATTAGAAAAAAGCGGGTTTCAACAGTTCAGCGAGCAAAGATAGGCAGAGAAATTTCGACAAAGGTCTGTTGTCGAAAAATTGGTGAGAAAGAGCTTTATGTCACCAAAGAGAACCTTATCTTTTGGCTCCACTTTTAATGAAATATAGTGATGAAATATGAAAGCACTTGGCTTATAATAAAATCGAGCATTTGTGGACTTTGTTTAGGGAGTTTACCAAAATTGAACTTAATAGAGAATATGTGGGCGATAATCAAACTAGTGGTTGATAAAGTAATGCCATCCAATTGTGAGGAGTTATGTATTCTTATAAAAAAAATGTAGCAATATCAGTTAAAATATCATCAGAAATTTTGACTCCAGCATGACAAAAAGAATTGAAGCAGACCTGAGGAACAAGAGACATCATTGCAAATATGTAATTCTGTATTTATTAATAAATTGGTTTAGGCTCAAATTTCCGTATATTTCACCTTCAAATTGTGATGCACACCTACTAAAATATAAAGCAACGTTTAAATAGTTCCATTGATTGTCTTCCATGAAGAATTAAACCCTCTAAACTTTTGACCATAACTGTAGAGTTTATTTTTTATGAGATATTCCTGAGGAAATTTTTCAATGGTGTAAACAAATGTGTCTTATGTTCTTCTTCTTCTTCTCTTTTTCAACCTCTCATATTAGTCCTTTGCTATAATTATCATTAATAGATTAAATAAAGTTCGAGAATTATGGAGAGTGGCTGTCCAAATAATTTACAAAGACTTTTAGGAATATAATAGTGAGGTGTAAATAGTTCAGAGAGGATAATACTTAGAGTTCTCAAAGAACCTTTGCACAAGGGATCTCTCCTTGCTCAGGCATAATCCAAAAATAATAAACAAGAAGAGAAGGAGGAAAGAATGCAGGAAAAAGAAAATTGATTGACAGGAAGAGACTAATGAGGTGAGGGAAAAAATAAAGATTGGCAGGAAAAAGCCAATGAATCATAAATATTGTTTTTTCAAGTATTTAAAAAACTTAAAACCTTGATAAATAACATAAATATTAAACTGTCATATCGACGTTCGTCTAAAAGGTTTTTCTCAAAATATTAGTAAATTTGGCCAAGAATGGTTGAAACAAAAAAGAAAAAAAATACTGACGAAGAAGACAAATGTCCGCCTAAATTAGGTCAAAGAATAAATATATTTATAGTTATTCAAACCTTTTTATAAATATTGAGGTGGAATTATATTAACAACAATTTTAAGAAGATAAAATCTTTCATCGTACTTTCGTGTGAAAAATCCTTCGGAAGCCAATAGAGAATATTCATACCGATGGTCAAATTAAATTTTCCCTTACCTATTTTTGGCAGCCAAATCTAATAAGGAATTGCGCCCCTACAGGACCCCAAATCTATGAAAATTTGAAAATTCTTTTGAACTTCAAATAAATGAGTAAACAGGGGTGTTTTCTTTTCGTGTCCGGCTTGTTTGTTACTTGTTTAAAATTAATTTAATTTTGCCTCTGCATCTAACATAAATATATCTAAATATGGCATTTGCAATAATTAAGTGGTATAAGTAGGAATTAAGAGATGTGAAAGCCACAAGTCGAAGAAGGAAGAAAAATATGACAACAAGGATAACACGATCAAACCTACCATATACATGTTTTATAGGAACGAAGAAAGGCAAACAAGACTTTCAAAATTGAGAAAAAGAAATAAAATTATTTGCCAATTTTAAAAACATTATTCTTTTGGAAACCCTCTGGAGATTCAACGGGTACACAGAACTTCAGGAATCCATTCTAGAGAAAATTTATTTAAAAAGTAAAACAAATAGCATTTTTCGGGGAGGGACGTAAGCAACAAAGTGAAAGACGAGCAAAATAAAATGATGGTGAAAAAAACAGTCGAGAATTCTGTTCTAATGGATAGAGAGGTTATTCTTTATTATATGTATCTAGGAAGATAAGATCCCGTTGACCTCATAGTAATTATAAATTTCAGTCCTGTTATATGATAAGTTCGACCTATTGAAATCAATCTGGTAAATGATTCAGCGGTTAGACTACAAATTAAAATTGGCCGAGTGTTACTCTAATACTGAGTAACAACGCTATACTGAAGCTAAGTTAGAGCGTCTGCGTCATGTGGTGGTAGAGCCATTAAATTTGGGCTGAAACTTACTATAAATCAAATTTTTCCTGTATTTTAATAAGTACGAGTATATATTGATATTTATATAGAGCTTGAAGATGGTTTGGAAAGTGCTGAGTGTTAAAGATCTCTTACAATGATAAGAAGAAAAATGAAATAAAACTTGTGGTCGAATATGTTTCTCAATTCACTTAGAACTAGAAACTGTATACCTATTTATTAATATTTTGATAGATATTGGCTCTGCTTTAACGATTTTAAAATCCGGCAAAATATATCTTCCTCCAATCTGATTTTAACTACCAGTGACGTGGTCGTTACAATAAAAATGTTAACCAAAATCCAACAATTTCCAAGTTCTTCAAGTTGATAGTAAACCAAATAATTCTGTCATATCGCTGTGCCTGTTTGAAGTCTCAATTCTGGCATTTTCCTATGAAAGCAAGATCTGCGTTTTCATAGTTTATTACTATTCTTAAGTTCAAGAAATTCTAGTATAAGAAAGATCAACTACACTTTACAGAATTATCAGTATCCATATTACTATAGAGATAGACAGCTTCTTTTTGATATTTGAATTTATTAAACTTAGTAATGGAAAGACACATTGGAAACTTGGTGACTATGTAAGTCAGGCTGTAAATTAAGTAAAAATGGGCAGAATGTACACAGCTAGATAAAACAAATAGGGAATAATCTTTTTTCGTAAAGAAGGGGAAGAACTTAACTTTCTTCTCAAAGGTCCACTAAGAAAGCAAATTATCTTGCTGTAAACGTAGATATTTGCTTCCTAATACATTGTTTGTCAGTAGCCTGGGGTATCTGGAAACCCTCATCTTTTTAATTTCCCAATTTGTATACATAAAAGCGTTCAAATAATATCTGTTTTCTCCTCAGTAGTTCATGAAACTCTGTGTTGAGCACGGTCGCAAATTAGTACAGTTCTACGGCAACTATCATGAGAGATAGACGTCATTACTTTACGTGTGTCATTTGAATATCCCTTATTATTAACCAGGTATGTCCGCAAGATTTAGAACTATTTATTTAGATTGTTTACTTTCAGAGGAAATCTAATTTGAGTATGTCTTTAATCAGAATATATAGCGTATTTGCCTCAGTGAAGGTTAATAATGAAATTGACCACCGAGGCAATATTTATTGGCATTGATTACATTTCAAATGAAATTCAATTCGTGTGCACTTATTATTTGTGATTTATTTTGATTGGTTTATTTTTCTAAATTATTCAAAATGTCTGCCGGCGAAAAATAGAGCGAGAGGATACGGGAATTGCTGTCTGAAGCTGACCAGCCAAGTGATCCAGAAGAAAACTGAGAATGAGTTAGATTTAGTTTTGGAGGATGAATATATTTATGACTCTGATTGCTATCACAAGAAGACTGAAAATCTACCACAAGCAAAACAGAGACAGTCACAAGGAAACGAAAAACAAACGTGGTGAAGTAGTATAGTACGCAGTCCATTATTTCTGAATCGTCTTCATAACGTATTCAGGAGAGACAAAGCCTAAATGTTTCAACCGTAAATGCCTGATATAATATTGATTTCTACAGCTTTGCCATCGCTCATAAAATATAAGATTTAACGGTTGAGGAACCAATCGAGTTTCTCAGGATTGAGAGACTGAATTGTGCTCAGGCGACAGAGCGAGTGATAGTGAATGTGTTAAAATGAAAGCCATTCTTGGCTTACTAATATTAACTGGACTTCATCAAAGTAAGAGTTTGAACCTTTCTCATATTTGAAAAGTCAATGGCATTGGTGTAGATGCATTCAGATTGATAATTTCATTACATTGCTTCAGTTATCTCTTAATCCATGAACGCATAAAAGAAATTGAAAAAAACATGAATAATTTGCGGTTTTAGATCAGATTTGTGAGGTTCTATAAGAACAAATCAATTTGGATAATAGAGAAGAGTAGTTACTGTTAAATAATAGAGCTGCAGGAGATTTGATAGCAAAGTAACCTGCCATGGAAGGAGGAAAGTGGATAAGCTTGCCCCAAATAAAGACCACTTTGAGATGTTTGTTAATAAATGTTTGAAAAATTATTCTCCTTCATATCTTTCGGCTCGCCTTAGAGATCTAATTATCAGGTAATAATGTTACGTTTAAGAACTGGTATACTACTTTCTCACTAGTATAAATGCTACTTGATATCCATAATTTGAGAGCAGTGGGCAAATTTAGAACAAAAAGGCGTGCAATTCAAAAAGAATTCTTACAGTCAAAGAAAAGATGTCATTATGACCTTATGTTTGCCTACATAGTCAAAATTACATTTTTAGATTAAGAAAGAAAAAATGTTGTTTTTTCCAGCAGTAAGCAGTATGATGATTAAATGTACCCAAATTCTGGTGATAAAACTTTAATTATTACATTAAACAATGCAACTGAAGGAGGCGTTGATATGGTCGACTGGATAGCAGCTATGCATGAAAATTCAAGTAAATGCCGTCATTGTCATATATTCTATACTCTTCTGAAGATCAAAAACTTAAATTCCAATGTCTTGAGAATTTATAAGATACGTCTGAAGAAAGATCTCTTGGGAGGAATTAAAAACCTCTTAGTATCACATTAACGCCCTGCGGGACCACACACCACAAAGAGATGTGCATCTGTCCCTTGTCGCACAATCTTAAGGTCAAAACATTGTGCACCAATTGTGGTAATCATTGATGAAAAGAACAGAGCAAGTAACTCGTCAGTTGCATTAAGTCCCAATCTACAGTTTTATCTGATGAGAATTTTTGTCTAAAGCAAGATCTATAGTTGCATATAAATATATATATATATATATATATATATATATGTGTGTGTGTGTGTGTTTTAAACTCAAAAGGTATCGCATGAGTAAGCAATAAATGCAACAAAGTTTCCATTTCATATAAATTGTTTTTTTACTTTATTGTGGGCATTTCCCCTCCTCTCTATCATCCTTATAAATATTACAATTTTCAATACTTTTTTCATTCCTTGATAAAGAACTCGAAATAAAGTTCGAAAGTACTTGGAATCATCGTATTCATTTTTCCTGTAGGCTTTGTTGAATATATATATATATATATATATATATATATATATATATATATATATATATATATATATATATGGCTTTAGTTTATGGCTTTGTAAGAACATCTGTCGAAATAAGTGTTGATTTATTAGTTTTTTTTATTATTGTTTCAATATATTTACTTTCTGATGCATTATGTATTCATAATGAAATATAATCAAATGTATAATCATACATGGCTTTACCGAATAAATGAACAAATCTTCATGGTATTTTGAATTCACGTATCATTAAAAATGTAATGGTTGGGAGTACAAAGACCCCACAGTACTAACAAAGGGTTAAATTTGAGGCTTTCTTTAATTTCTATATGCTTGAAATTTGGTGTCTACATAAATCTCCACCCTTAGCTTTTTCGGTCTTAAAGGAGACCGATTTTAATATTCTTCAAAAGCTAAATAATCAGAAAATAATATTTAAAATTGAAACTTTAAATGAAGTAAAAATTTTAAAACTTTATGAAAGTAGGTAAGTGAAACGTCAATCGAAAGAAATTTGCACACGTTAAAAGGCAAGGAAGTAAAAATAGAGATGTTAATTTTTTGATTCGTTAAAATTAGATGAAAAATAACATCGGGAAAATATAGTTTAATGCAAAAAATGGACATCAACAGATGATCCGTTCAAATGAAATAATTTTTTAGCGTCCCAGATCTAAAGAAGGAAAAATTACATTTTAAAATCTCAACTCTTTCGGAATAAGAAAAATAGAAAAAAAAATTAGAAACGACTGAGGCGGCAAAAAGGCTAATGGAACTATTGTAATATGAGATTTTATATAATGAAAATGGAAATTTCTATTATTTAATGCAATAGAGGCAATTAAGATGAAATAAATTCCCAAGCTGTCAAAGAATGAACGGCGGTTGATGAAAGCATCTTTTGATAAGAAAATACTTATTTTTTACCCTCCAAACCCGTAAAATGCAAACGTTAAAAAAAGGATCCCAATCAGATTTAAGTTTTACAAAATTCGACATAAACAAATTGATTATTTTCTAAAGTAGGTTCAACCGTTTACGTTTTGACGATAGTCAATTCACTGGTATAGATTCAATACGCGTTGAGGGCCCAAGTTTTTAATCCTGTCTGTTAAGTTTAACATTTATGTGAGTTTCAAGTTTCACCCGATTTCTGCTTTAAATTAAATGCAAAACTTCTTTCTTCCTAATAAATAGCTATTTAACTTGCGAAGGGCAGTCAATAAGTTTTGCCATTCGGATATAAGTAAACGAGATATAAGGAAAAGTGTTTTATTATATTTTAATATGAATACCTTCGACTTCAATGCACTTGCGCTACTGGTCCCTGAGGCTTCGAATTCTCGACAACCAGAAATCTCCCGACTGCTGTTCAACCCACTCCTGGACGGCGAGCTGGACATCATCATCGTTTCCAAACCGGCATCCATGCAGTGCAGCATTCAGCTGGCAGGATAAAAAGTAGTCGATAGGGGCCAGATCTAAACTGTAGGGGGGAATGGTTTAGGTCCTCGAAGAATCTACACTCGCGCAGGGCAGCTTGTGCAACTCTGGCCTTGTGGACATTGGCGACGTTGAAGTCGATTATTGGGCGTGAGGTTTCTATGGACCCAAATTGTCGTGGATGATGTTAATAACCCTTCCACGTGATATTCCAAGTTCTCGCTCGATTTCTTTGACCTTCCCCCGTCCATTTTCGAGGATTATCCTCTCCACAAGGTCTACATTGTCCTTGTTGGTCACGTCTGAGGAGCATCCTGGACGGGGGTCATCTTTAAGAGACTCACGTCCATGGTGCAACTCCCTATTCCAGCGAGCAATGGTTGCATAGAAAGGGGCGGTGGGGGTGTGCACTGCAACCATGCGTTAATGGATCTCTTTTGCATTCTTGCCTTTCTTGGTCAAATATTTGATCAATGAGCGTTGCTCAACCTTCTCCATTGTTTGGAAATTTGTGACTGACAATCTGCGATCAGCTACTGCTTCTTTAAAAAGACGAGGCAGGAGCATGCGGCTGCAGGTCCTGACTTGTCATAACCTGTCCTAACACCCCCACAAACAGCCATCCCTCTTTCTCTGTTTTGCCCAACCGATTTGCAAGACTTATTGACGGCCCCTCGTATGTTTAGAAGAACGTTACCTATCATTTTGCAAGCATTTACATCTTAATTTCAGTTTTATATTTATTCTCTTCTTTTTATTTTTTATTTGATACCTACTCGTCTTTAACAACCGCTATTTATTGAGTGCCACATGGTTGTTATCTCTGTTTCTTTTTACTTCAAGAAGATAACATTTATTGGTTTACTCACTCACGTCTTTAAGGAAAACTTTAAAGGAGAAGGTTTTATTCAGGGAATTCATTTCATATACTGACTGCATTTAAGAATTACAGGTCGGACAAACATTACCGCAAAAGCTAGAAAACAAAATATCAGAATCACATTTTCTTGAAAATACTAGTTTAATTTCACGTAAACTGAGGGTGAGAGTCAAACAAATATGCAGCAAAAGGAAGGTAAAATTTGGAGTTCGCAACTTTCTAATTAAGTGCGGTATGTTCTCAAAAGTTGGTTTCACTCTTCCGTTAAAGTCTCAACAAAGTAAACTTGGCTGTAAACAACAAGCGGGTTTATGAACATGAGAACCTCTCTCTACGAACATCTGGAGAACATGAGCCAGTTTATTGCAGGCATTGCTTCTTGCAACACAGAAAATTTGTTTGAGTAGTTATTGGATGTTGAAATACCCAAGTGATAAAAGTGCGTTCGTGTATGACCTCAAGAAGATACCCATTGAGAAGGATATGGCACGGAAAGGGGCAAAATTTTGAAGATCTCTGCCAGAGTTTCGATGAAGATTCTAATACAATGAAGCCCAAAATATGCGACAAATTAGCGAAGTACTACGGTCAAAAAAGTGCTTAAGTCATTCTAAAAAATGACGTAAATATTTATTATTAAATTTTTTCCCAATTCTTTAGGAGATAAATTTATTGTTTTCTCTCTCTTGCTACACATACTTTTTGTTAGTATTTTACGCATCCTTTTTACGAATTCACATTCATTTCATTAACTTTTTTCCCAAAGGTATAAGTATTTTTCATTAGTTCTCTACATTTGTTCGTTACTGTATGAGCCCAGGCTCTTTACTACAATACTTTTATAGTTATGTTTTCCTCTTGGTTCCTTGAGAATTAGCGTTCGCCTTTTCTTGATTAGGTTGTGAGGCGATACCTGGAGTCTTGTGTCCTCTCTCAGCCCACCTCTCATAGTGTGCCGTGCCGGCCCCTGCAGGAGGATCTGCAGCTATAAATATTCCACAAATTTTTACTACATTCTGCCTGATTCAGCTTCTTTGATTTTTTGCTTTAGATTTGATCACTACAATTCAGCTTCTCCGCTTCCTTAAGGAAAGTCCCCCGATTGCGTCTTTTCATCTCGTTATTACGTACCCCTATTAGCAGTCATCATTTGTGGTGGACCTAGTTTTGGTTCAGTCGAGTTATATGTTCTACAGGTGCCTAGCGTTCACTTTATCCACTCAGATATATTAAAGCTGTGCTCATTCGGAGCGATTTAGGGTATTTACGCCATTTACATATCGATGTGAATTATAAAATGGAAACGATCACGGTCGAAGACAGATCCAAACTAATTATTTTCTGAAATTCTTAATTTCACAAAACTTTCGACCGAAAATATATCTTTTAATTACTTCGTTTAAATTAAGTGATATGAAATTCAAAGGAATCAGAATAGATCATTTTTAAGAATAATAAATAGGAATAATTTCCTAACAACCTTCAAAAACTCGGTAGGAAATATTTTTCGAGAGAAATAAATCCTGAAAAATAAGATGGAATAATTTCGCTCTTGTCCCCTTAAGGCAAAGTTTTTTTACCATTTTACTTCATACCAAAGGAATGTAATTAGTTTTCTATCTTTTATCACCCTGCATTTCAATACCTATTGCCCTCTTTCTATCAATTAATCTTTGGGCAGATATTGCCCGTTTGTTTCGATTTTTGTTTAAAAAAATTACTGCACTATTTATATTAGTCGATTTCTTTTCTGAAGCTCATCCCTCTAATTAATGATTTAGTCAAAACTATCACGCTGAGTAAAATATCCTGATAAACACAAACACTGGATTTCTATCAAAAGGGAAAAGCTGTCCGAATGACACAACTGGAGAATCCGAAATTTGACGAGTAGCGGAGTGTGGCAGGGACCGAAGAAACCCTAGTTATATTGCACTTATAGTGAAAAAAGGTGAAATAAAATTAGTCAAAGGTCAAATAAAGAAAGCTATATTAACAAATTGTGGCAGTTTTCTACTTCAATAGAAGAAAAATAGGCAGACAGTAACAAGGGAAAGATAGCCTGTATTGATAAAGCAGACCACGCTTGAAGCCATGTATTCGGATTATATCGAAGGTAGATTCAAAGAGGTGAAGCTGCACGAGGCAGGCATCATTTTGTAAAATTAATTCTTCCATAAATAAATATAATTTGAAGTGATGTTTGTCCATAGAAACCTATCCAAAATCCATGTAAATTAAGGTAGATGCCTATTAAACTCGGATTTGCCTTTAGGCCATCTGCTACTTATTGAATGAATAAAATGTTATATTCCTTTTTTCTAATTGGCATAGTTAATTACTTAGGGAAAATATTAAAGAATCCAAGATAAAGTTTTGTAAAAACTACTTATAAGTAAAGAAATATATATTTAGAAGCCCCCAAAACTTTAAAACTAAATTATACTGCTGCCTCT
The DNA here is from genome assembly GCA_963969495.1 of Ceratothoa steindachneri. NCBI lineage: Eukaryota > Metazoa > Arthropoda > Malacostraca > Isopoda > Cymothoidae > Ceratothoa > Ceratothoa steindachneri. The sequence goes on from OZ018337.1 coordinate 5,453,630, forward strand.
TATAATTGAAAACAATTTTTCTTCCCATCGGTTTGTATAAATGGCTAAATTTCGAATTAAATTAGAATACTTGATCACAAGTCCTTAGTTCTATTTAACGATATCCGTATTAATTTATATATGAAGTATAAGGGAAAATTCTTACTGAATTTTTAACGTAAAATCGGCATCATTTATAGGATGAATATAATTTCAATTTTGTAATGAGTATACTGGAAGAGTTATTTTAATCTATATTTTTATCTTCATTCATTCAGTCCCCCTCTACTATCATACTCTAACACAAACCCTCATTATTAAAATATACCTATTATTATATCTATCTTAAAACAATTTGTTCTAAATTTCTTGCCAGGAAAACCCAAAGTCTAACAAAGAATTTATGTATTGGAAAGAGAAAATAAAATATAAATTTAAATAGTCCTTACAGATAATTGGGTTGAGTGAAAAATGATGACAAAAGTCTTGGAATACTCCTGAATCAATTTTTGTTCCTATGATATTTATAAATATGTTTAAAAGCCTATATTAGGTATGAATGTCATAAATTAACAAAATTAATTAGTGTAATAGAAAAAAATATAGCCTAAATAAGTTAGTGATATGCAAGGGAACTTATGTTTTTAATAGAGGGCCAAACAAACAATCATTTAAATAAATGTAATAATGGCAGCAATGAACGAGAGTGTCAAGTCATATTACACAAATGCAAGGATAGAATCTGATCTCTATCTAATTCATTCTATGTATTAATAATGCAAATATAATATAACGACTGGCGTATTTGCGTGTTTGCTATCTAATATGTGTTTTTAAACAAAACAAAATGAGTTCCCTCGCAAAAGAAGCACAAATTCAGAACTATTTATTAATCAACCTCTTCAGTTAATCGTTTAAACCTATTATTTTGAGAAAAAGGCCTATAATTACTAAAGAAAAATTTTAGACTAATTAAGGAGGGAGGCTGTCACAGAATCATGCAATCCTAATTCAGATAGAGCTTTTAAGGAAATGAAAGAAAACTTATACATATGCCTATGTCGAATCTATTAATTTAGTCCTATATCGTAGAATAGGCTCCCGACGATATGCCATATATAACTATTCGTTAAGGGAATTTTCTATATTTCGAGTGCGTGGTAATCTGATTGACCGAGGTTAGTTAAAAAAGGTATGGGGGCCTGGAGAGGCTTATATATCTTCAATATGCTTAAAAACTGGACTAAGCACAAGGATAAAAAATGGGAGAAACGCGTGAATGAAAAAGGTCTTGGGAATATCTGACTAACCTGAGGATTAAGATTTGGAGAGATTTAAAACGGTAAACAAACAATAAAGGGGGCGAATGCTTCGCTAAACCATTTAAAGCACAGGGTTGCGTTGAGAAAAGGTTGAATGATTAAAGGTAAATGCTTAGCTTACGTAATTACAAAGTTGTTGTGCAGAGGAAGACGATGCGAAGGAATCTTCGGTCCAACTGGCGATTTCCAGCAGAAGGGTTCTTCGGAGGGTTGTCATTAACAAGGGGGAAGGACTGTCTTCGAGAAGTGAGAGCGAAGTGGGGCACGGAAGTACGAGCAATCCTTGCAACCGGATATCGGAGATGTTCTAGATGAAGAATGAAGGTTATTGTTGAAACCAAGCGTTCTCTTGAAGAACGTTAAAAAGGGGAGGAATTAAATTATCCGAACGTGATGTCTTGGGAACGAGAACCGTTTCTTGATGAACAAGCTTAAAAAACAATGGCTGTTCTAACGTTGTTCTCTTTCTGAACAACAGGGGGAGGGTGAGAACCATTTCTTGTCGAACGGGCTCAAAGAACAATGGCTGTTCTAATGTTGTTCTCTTTCTGAACAACAGGGGGGGCCTTGTTGAATTGGCGTCTCGAAGGGCACAAACCTTGGCACCCAAGGGATATTGTCTTCTTCTGGACAATAAGGAGTTTCTCGGCAGAGTTCCTAGGTGCACAAGGGAGACCGGATCGGCTTGATGCCTCGCGAAGATAATCTGGATCTGCTTTAATTGGGAAAAGCTATGGTATAAATAGCCGGAGCCATCTCCATGACGTAGGGGATAATTGAGTGTGCTTGACTTCGGGGAAATGTTCCGGTGGCGCCTTGGAAAATACCTTATCTGCCCATAAGCTTAATTTAATCTGGCGAGATCGACGTATGGAGGCGAAACGAGGGAGTGAACCTCCTTGATTAAACATTGGCTATAATGGGCGATAATCGCGCTTCTGCTTCCTCTCGCAGGATACACGTGGGAAAGCAGGTGTTTTTAACATGTGATAGAGGCTGAATTAAAGCGGCCTCAGACCGTTCTATCACATCCTATTAAAATATAATCTTGATATTAATTTATAAATAGAGACACCAATGCTGGATCAGCATACTTTGTCATTATTAATAACTTGCTTTGCAAAATGTCAATGTCAATATCATAAAATCTTTGATATGATATATGCATATTTTCAAATAACTTCGAAGACAGTTTGAAAAAAGTTAGGCATAAACTTCAGTTGGGAGCAATATAAATTTTTTAAAATAAAGTTTTTAGATAAAATTTTATTAATAGTTATATTCAGTGCCTAATGAGAAAATGGAATTAACAATTTTTTTAAGTTGACGATAGTAGTCATATTCAATCAAGTAATATAAAAATCCATTTTCTCTTTTTTATCTCAATTCTCGTTTAATATTATTAAAGATTAAACTAAGGAAACAGAGAAGAAAGCATCGGTCACCCTTCCTGGGTCAAGGTAATATTGTGAGCTGACTTCTAAACTTCGAGGTAGTGAAAGCAAGAGCTCAATCAGTGGATACTCGTTTTCCATGCCCAACCTTGAGATACCTCCTCTAAGAACAGATTTCCAATAAATTTTCAACATTTTAAGTAACCACCCTCTGAACTTGTTGTCACTATTTTGCCTTGTAAGGCTACCCATGCTTATAATTCATTTTAGCATTTAAGGCAAATCTATCTACTTAATCTTTTACTGGTTGTTCTCTGTTCCTCTACTGAGATTTCTGAGGTTTCTACAGAAACATCACCGAGTCTAACATGCACTGATCGGTGTCTCTATTTAAGTAGGAAGGCATGGTTTTAGTGTCCTAAAACCTAATCGTGGTTAACTAGCACTGGTATCTTGGTAATCCTATTGGGCGGAGCATCAAAATTAAACATATATTCGCAGCTTTAGGGCCTTTTGTGTAAGTGTCATGAAAATTCACTGATCTTAACCGTTGAGTAAATTGGGTGTCGATAGAACTAACTTATAACTTTCTACAGCTCCTTTTAACTCTACAAAATTGACAATGGATGCGCATTTTTGTTCTATTGAACTATTAGCCTATTTTAAATAGTAAATTTTATCCCCGACTCTTTCTTCCGATTGTTGAAGGTGCTTTCCGCACTTCACTTATTTATATCAGGCCAATAGCAGGACGCATTTGTACATCCAGCTTCAGCGTATCGAACAGTCGTCAACAACAATCCTTGCTTTCTTGTCAAATTGAGCCGTCGCTAATGAGGAAGTGAGACATGAAACTCTTCTTAACCCTTTTTGGCACATGGCCAGGTGACTACTTATTGAGTTTGGTGTAAATATCGAACGGTGGGGCTGATAGTTCTGCCGAAGCCGATACGCATGGGGTCACGACTAATGAATGCTCCTCAACAAGCATTTACTCAAATTATTGCTTTCGAATATTTTTGCCTCATGCACTCTGTCACACTCAAGCGTGCTGCATTCTACAGGTGACTCTTCCCTTTAATTGAAACATTTTTATCTTAATGTTATTGTTGCTAAAGACGATTAGAGACCTTTCACAGTTAGAAGGTCATTTTGTTATCTAAAGTCATCCACTGAGCCCGAGAAGTACCCTTGAGGCATTGAAATAATCGCATTACTTCGTTTGTGGTAGCTGTAAAACCATGGTTACTTCTTGTTAGAGTGATATAATGATTCTATTCTGCTGGTCCATGAACATGTAGATGGTGCATGTTAATGAATGCCGTCATGATGCTATAAGAGTGGTTCTACATACCTAGCTACCGGAATACCGTTGTGATCTCCTTCACAATGTGTGGATACCAGGAATCATAAATTATTCAGGCTGCAAGGTAAAAAAGATCCAAGATGGAGTCATGTAATTTAAATTAGCATGCTATTTGTCACCAAATCGTCAACTTGACCTACTTCTCAATTTCTCGACGGCAACTATTAATTTTTTTATCCTCCGAATAGACATTCTCTGGCGAATCAGTGACATATTTTTCGCTACTCTTTAGTTGATTTTAGCACTTTCATTAATTTTGAATAAATTAGCCTTATGTTAAATGTTTCCTTTTCGCTTATACCATACCCTTTTCTGTGGCCAACATGAGTACTGTAAATGTTTAAAAAATCCCTGTTAATATTATCTTTTAAAAGTGAAGCATTTCTCCGCTGACGATCTTATCAAAGAGTTCAAAATTGTTTTGTCAATAACACTTAAACAAGAGGCCAGATGTTTTTGTAAAGAAAATATGAATAAATGTGGGCCTAATGAGGAACATGTTGTGCAGTGGATGGAAACGAAACAATATCGATATTTATAATTCTGAGACAAACCTGGATCGATGACTGTATTTCTGAGAGGAAAGTAAAATCAAGGACATCTTGATTGGAGCAATTTCCTCTCCTCAGGCAAATAGCTGCACAGCCGGTTACTCGAGGGAGTAGCCTGTGACACCTTTAGTGTTACTGTGTCCTTTGGTTTGTTTAAAAGCATAAGCATTGTTTTCACTCTTTAAAAATGATAACTTACAAACTTGCTACGTTGGAGAAAAATATGGACCAAGTGTGCATTTTGAAAAATGCAAACAGCATCAAAGTTTCGTTGTTCCTTTAACCAGCTGCATGGCGCTATCACAAACAAGAGTGTAAAAGCAAATCCAGATTGAGAAGAGATACCTAGTTAGGAGAGTCAAGAATACCTATGGAAACATCATCTTTTCCATTCAGGCATGGTGCAACACCTTGAAAACTACTGTATTTTTTAAAGAACAACTAAAAATGTCATGCAATATTATTATGGACTGGAAGAACTCTCTCCCTAAAGTATGCGCAAATTTGTTGAGCTAAAATCCTATAAAAACCGGTGGAGATGGATGTACAGTAGAAATAAATGAATCCTTATTGTTAAGAAGAAACATCAATGTCAGGATGGTTCTATCCGTGCAATGGGTTTCGGGAGGGATTTGCAGAGAAATGCGCGAGTGTTTCATTTATGAAGTTCCTGATAGATCGGCGGAAACATTATTATATATAATTAAAGAATGTGTATTGCCTGGTCAGAATATTATATCTGGAGTGGCGTGCATGCAATGAAATTGAATCTTTGCCGTAGGAGTGGTATAAACCTTTGACTGTTTACTACTTGTATAACTTTAAAGATCCAGAAACTGGTGCCCACATAAACCAAATAGAGTCACTTTAGACTAAGGCGAAAAGAAGGATTAAAAAAGAATGTGTAGCCGCTCGTTCTCTCATGGACTACGATATCCTCTAGTTTTAATGGAGGCAACGAAATAAAGGAAAAGACTTACTGGCTCAAATTTACAGACATTGTAATGTTTTATCCAATAAATAATAATTAGCTTTAACTTTTTTTATTTTGCTTAGCTTTTATTTGATTTATTTTCCTCTTATTCGCCTCCCAAACCTGCTAAAATAAATATAACAGGAATAATCCTATCCCTCGATTCCCGTGCATGATAAAGGTAGCTTAGCATCTTCCGCCAGCCGGTCATCTGGCTCGGGAGAGGTAATTGAAAAATATTAATAAAAGAGATCCCAAAAACGAAAGCCAAATGGAGAATAATGGGGAGCTTATTATAGTAAAGAGAACTAAAACCTAATAACAATTGTTTTAAACATTCAATAGTCCCATATAAAATTATATGAAATAAGAGGTGTGGCTTCGCCACCCCTTCAATTTTAAGAAAAAACTTTTACCTCAATTCATTTAATATACCGGAAAAACACTTCTCACCGTCTTTAATTCCTCTAGATTTTCATTTATATACTAAAAAGCTACTCGGTATGCCTTAATTTTAAATTATTCTATCAATCTCGCGATTTATAATTTTTTTCATTCTTATATTTACTCACTAAACTGCTATAAGGTGTCAAAAATAGTAACTTCTAGAAATAACGGCTAAAAGCTTCAAATATACCAGTAAAAAGCCCTAAGCGATGTGTTTTTAAACTTTGAATCAACTCTTATAAAAACTTTAATAAACTCTCTGAATTTCCGAAACAACAGCCATACTCTCTAATTTCTTGATCTATAAATAAACTCTGAGAAATAACTTGGACAAAAGCATTGAATATACAAAAAGACTGGATCTTTTGGTTATGAGCTTGGTATAGGTTGTTTTTTTTTAAGTTTCTTTAAACTTTCCACAAAAAAATAGTGAAGTTCAGAAATAAATGTCATTATCGAATGTTTATGAATTAACAAGTAAATAACAAATATTGAAGTTCAGAAAATTTCTTTAAATTATGGCATGGCTGCTTTTTTTTTTGTAAATACGAAAGTTTTATCGAAGGTATTTCTTAAAGGAATTATAATTTTAATCGTTATCATAAGGATAGAGTTACCTACACCTAAAAAAAATCTTGGAGATTTTATTTTTTTTTCTTAAAGAGTTAAAAAGAGCTCATGAGAGCCGAATGGATACGGAGAGGGTCTCCCAACGTCGCGGTACAGGGTTTGATCCCGAATCCTGGCATGAGCGGACACAAACGTCAACGTACGGAGAGATCTAGCTACCGATTGGTGGACGCGCTGTGCTTACACCTGTATTCGGGTGGGTAGATCTTACACTTCTCACCCCACTTATAGTTAATCAAGACAATGCTTTCTTTCATCTCTCGTTTTCTCATCACAACACACACATACTCTCTGTTCCAAGGGATCCTGACGATGGGTATCTATATCTACATACCTCTGACGCGGGGTGACGAAGGTTTCACCTGAACGCTGTTTGATGTCAAAAACATAATACTTCGGTGCACCTCTTCTTAAAGAGTACCGGCTTCTAATGCCCTTGAGAAAACAATCGATTGTCATATTGACCTTTATGTAGATTCCCTTATCCAGTCGGGGATCCTTCCGGATCAAGAAAGGTTTGTCGTTGAGGACTAACTAACTTCGGATAAAACCTTTTTTGGGGAAATTATGCCTAAAAAATAATCATTCATTTTGAACATAAATAGATCGAGAGTAAATTATTGGGAGATATTTACCGGAAACTTTTTACAAATGTTTAGACCAAAGAGAGACAGGACCTTCGCCACAAAGCGAAGGTCTGCTTGCGAAGCTCAATCTTCTGCTCTAAGGATGAAGGCGAAACGGCTCCTCTTGTGTCTCCTAATAATTAACTTCTGGACTTTTTTCCACTTCCATCCTTGATTATCCATAGCCTATCCTCATATAAAGCGCTGAATTTTTGCTAGATCCAAAGCTTCCACTCTTATACCTATGCTTGAATTTTTTGCCCATTCGTCCACTTTAGACTCATTTTTCTACTCTTCGACACATTCTTCCCCTTTATGACCCAAGCTCCCAATCTGTGAGCCATTATTCGTCTATATGACCCTTTCCTCGACGCTTTGGCCCATGCTTGAAATCTTTGACCAATGCTTACACTTTTTATCTGATGCTTCTAAACTTTGACCGATTCTTTCACTCTTTGACCCATTCAACATTTTAAAACGGGTGCCAATCCTTTTCTACTCAGGATGGTAAAATTTTCTCGAGCAAGCCCCGACTCTATAAATTTCAGGGGTTAACAAACTCTCGTATGTCAAAAGAAGGGTCATCATCTTTATCTACAAGATGTTAAGTTTCAACATCTTATTAACTTAAAAGAACTGATACGTTAAGTTCATGTCGTGTATATAGTTTCCACAACATAGATAATTCATTATTTGTTTAACGAAGTTAACATGAAAACTTTTATCATAAGATTGACTATACCTATTTATTCCAATTTTCCAAGCTCCATTGCTACCAACATTTTATAATAACACTAAGATCAATTTAAGCTATTATATCATTTTTATTCTTAACAAACTGATACCCAAGGACTTTGGAACGCTACTATCCTTACTTTCAGAGTTTTGACAACACTAAAATCTACACTAGGTTCACATCCAGTGTGGGAGATGCTTCTCAACTTTGTAGCAGGTGTGAATGGTATCAGATAAGAAACCACTCAAGGTGGAAAAATTAAATCCATCCTAGGGACACAGATTCCCAGGGGTGAGTCTAGAATGCTGAAATACGGATATAAATAGAATATTGTAAAAAAGGAGATCATCCAGGCTTCATGGCAACTCTCTTATAGGCAATAACGTTATTAAATGTGTGCGAACAACAAGAGCAATAAACAAATTATTGAAAAAAAATTCAACTATAGATTCATACAATCTTTAAAAAGGGTTATTGATATAAAGGTTTTACACTTGTCCCACGGGGAGACCAAAAAGTTCAACCTAAAGAAATCTCCTACATGTTTCTGTCAATTTTTCCTTTATCGTTAATTTTTTTTTCCTAATAATCTTCTGCTTAAGTAGATATTGTCTACCCAAGGCTGCCTGAATCGTTGGGAAGCAGACGGGAAGAACATGGAAGATGTCAGCCTGAGGTGTCCATTCTGCTCCTATCCAAGCATGGAATGGACGATGATGATGCATTGAGGCCCCCAAAAGCTGCTCTATATCTTCCCCCATCCACCTTAAAGAAATTAATTCTCTGCTGTTAATTATCACCACTCAACTTCTGTCATAATAGGCAAAAAATTTAAGCTAAAAGGATACCAAGTTTGCCACCACCTCCAAAATATTAATGACTCCACCTTCTTTTGAAGATGCCTGGTTGGGAAATAAAAGCTCAAGCCTGAATTTATACTAACTACCATTCACTCATTGTTGTCAAGAGCTTGTTCCCATCTTGGCTTCAATTTACAAACAGGAAATGTGGTTTGTCAAACTAAAATCTTAGGCTCAACCTTAGACCATACCTTCCTCCGTATCCCAAAATGTGTTGTTTTTTAGTTGTAACATGCACCTTTTGCTACTAAACTTACAAGTCATTATTATTTTAATTTTATTTCCTCGCAACAAAAGAATAGTTCAAATAAGCTGGTAGATAAAAAAGATAATAAATCAGGTAGTGGAAGAGCATAACATTTTTTATGGTTTCTTCGCTTAAATTCGCTAGAATAAAAATGGACAAAAATGGTATAAGTTGATGTTTTTAATTCCGTAAGACAATAAAATAATAATAATTAAATAAGTAATGACACATATACAAAAATCTACTATTTTATGTAGAATTTATTAATTCCGTAAAACTCAGTTGTCTAGGGACGAAGGCGTGTAATCCCAGTAGTCTCTAAAGGTACACACTACTGTATGCAAGACAGCCACTATCAGAGCTGCGCTCGGGTACAAATAAATCGGATACAAAGGAAGGACCTTTTACTTAAAGTGCGATATTAGAGGTTGGCTCTTTAAAAGGGAATACGTTTGCCGGATTCGTCTCAAGGGTTATTAGAAAGATAAACACCTCTACAAAAAATAACTTTAATACAATTAATTAATAATAACAAGGGCACATATAAATATGGAAATATAAATAATAATATTTACGACAAAAGAATATAATGACAGGCAAAAATTAAGGAAACTAGGTCTGGGAAAATATATAAGTGATCCAATAAGTTGGATCGAATGAAAGATTTATCAAGTCTTTGGCGTTACACTAAATGAGGAATTCTTCTTATGACTAGGAACAAAGAGGTGAAACTTAAAAGGAAATGACTCCTGGTTGGTTCTGGAGGTTAAACTGGGGATGTGGAAGACAAATGGCCAGGTCTTTGTCGATGGGGTCTCGATGCGAACGTATCCAGAGAGACTTCTAAGGGGGTTGAGATTACCTAGGCTCCAGAGAGAAGTAATCATTAAATCGAGATTCATTTGCAGATAGTTGGAGGTCTCAATTAATGTAGTGAGACGAGAAAAGCCCAGGACAATCTTCCGGGTTAAAAACTGGTTCCCCTAATCTTCCTCTGATCAGGGCGGATTACACGAAGATGATCTGCTGACGAGATCACAATGGCGAGGGGATCAGTTCACGCGAGACAGACACTAAGATCTGGATGGCAAGAAGCTCGGGTTATCTCTATCTGCTGAGGACTTGCAGACCTCACCTTATATAGGAGCCACAGCAATGGGCGAGAAAGGGCTTCGCGCAACATGGCCTCTAAAAGGGATATCGGAAGCGGCTTAAGCATATATGAACCTTGATAATCTTGGGCATCAAAGAGACGAAGGGGTATCAGACGTGGCGTAAGCAACATCAAACTTGATAATCTTGGGCATCGACGAAGCGAACGGGAAATGAAAGCGATTCTCTTTAACCTCAAGTGAGGGGAGATGGCTCCCCTCTGTAAGCGGGACAGCGTTATTAAACTGGGGGAATAGGGTGATAAAGCACCCTAAATTAAACACAGCCGCGTTGATTTGTCTTGACCAGAGAAATTCTGTGTGAAAATGGGGTATTGATTTTTATGTTTCCACAACTGTCTATCGCAAACTATATTTCCACTATTAATTATAACAATGTAAAACATGTGTATGTTTATTACTCTCCCCTAACTGTCTAACCACCCTCGAGGATAGTTACGAGTGGCTGTGAAAAATGATCAAATAAATAGAGGGTTTATTTGAAATGCCGTGACGGTCCTCGTTCCGAGAGTATTCCTAAAACCACCCTCGATTTTAAGACCTCATCGAGCCTTGACACAGGAAAGGACAAATCAGGCACAAAATTGGAACCTTTTGTTCCTGTTTGTGGAAAGTTCAGAGGATATGAAAGGCGTTCTAGTGTGGCGGAGCTCGTATCTCTTCCTTCCCTTTCATTACACCCGCAGGATATAAGTGGAATGAATTTTATTACTGGTTTTATTTATTTATTTATTATGTGTTATCAGTTTAGATCCATTTATTGGTCTCTCTTCTTCTTCCGTTCACAGAATGAAATCGCCGTATTGAAGAGGCATTTCCTCTGAAATTGTTTGGGGATTAAAATGTAGAATAAATAAAATTGTGTTAAATAACAAATTAATGCGAAGTGAATTACAGCAGTGAATAAAGTGATTTGGGAAAGTTTTTCTTCATCTGTTATTTATGTTGTAAGAAAAATATGGATATATACTTGATTTTTCCAAGATCTTTTCAGGAATTGGTTAAAATTGGTCTTCTTTTGATCTTTCTTCTTTGCATCTTTGATTTTTTATTCACATTATATATTCATTTATTCATTATCGTGCTATCGTTTTCATTCTTTTTCATTTATATTTTCATTTCAGCATCGACCTAAATGATGGTTTGATGCGTCTTCAAATGCGCTTTTGCTGGCTTAGTGAATGAACCCGTAGATTTGCGTGACCCATCCCTGGGTTCGAGCCCAGGTGATACTGGACGGTAAGGAAATCGTGTGAATCCGGCAGGTAATTATGTTATCAGATATGTAGCCAATTAAGACATAGCTGACTGTTCATTCCTCCTTCCCTCTTTGCACACACCACACATCACTCTTCAATCCATGATCTTGTTTTATATCCATACTCCCTTGAGACTGAACGGGGACCTATGCCATTCGCTAAGAAAGATTTCATGCTTGCTGGTTTGCATAAAAATCATGACAATGTTCACAATTTTTTGCCCACGAGCTAGTAAGCGATTGTCATTCTGATCTTGATGTACATTCAATTTTCTGGTCGGAGAACCTCTTATAAAAGGGTAACAGGATGTTTGACGCATCGATATAATAAATTGAGACTTAAAACTAAGCCCACTTGTATGGTGATGTCTTGTAAGCAGCTGTGGTAATAATCCAATAAAGTAATGCGTTAATGACTTGGGTTACAGTTTAACATATAAAACTCGCACCTTTCTTTTATAGTTTTCTATGGTTTACAATTAACATTTATCTTTTGCAGGTATCCACTATGCAGTGACTCGTGAGTGAGCGTCACTTAACGAGTCCATGACTCTGAGCATCCTCTCGTCTTGGAGAGCTTTTTCAGGATCAGAGAAGGAAGAACATCACTCACTGGGAGCCGATCACGCGGGCCCTACACACAATCGCTATTCTCACCCCTCTACTGGTGATCATTCCCGGTGGGTTGAAACAAAACTCCGGGGGCCTAGTGTGATTCCATAACCAAGGGAACTGATATTTAACTATACAAAATACTTAAAATTATTTGTGACCTTTGAATTAGGATTACTAATAATTCCTATTCCAGTTTAAATATTTCCGTTAAATGATTATATTTGCAATATTTTTAATTTAATAAAGCAAATAATCAAAAAGGTGAGTTTCAAGCTAATAGTTAAAAAAAAAATTGTGAAGAAAGTGCTGAAGTTAGAAGGAAATTTCAATGATGTACAAATTAAGGGTTTTCAACCATGGTTGTGTGGATGCGACCAATGAATCATTTTTAATATTCATAAATTCATAAAATGACCCAAAATATATATTTCAAACATCAAAATATTTAATTACACTTGAGACTATTTTGAAACTAGCTTTGCTTGTCTGTCTTGTGCAACGTGAAAATGAGAAAGATCGCAGAGAGTGAATGAAGAAATGAGAGTTGCATTGTCAATTATATTTCCCAATATTAAAGAATTAGGTGATACTCATCAGGCTCAGAATTTCAATTAAACTTTTTAAGGAAAGATTTATTTATTTTAAAAAATTGTCTTATTTCAGTAAAATTAAGTAAAATTTCAATCGTGCTTAATTTTGAAAAACTTTGCATGTAATTAAGTATTTATACGTAAATCATTGTAGATTAGGTTGGCATGGCTGCATCTAGATAGGAATTCGGCCGCCACTATCATAAAAAGTTTGAAAACCAACGAACAGATAAATTGTATTTCAATGTAAATAGATCATTAATTATTAGTAGATAGAGAAGATCTTTTTTTAAAAGCATCCAAACCTGGAATTGGAGACACACTGATGTAAATATATATCATCACTCAATCAAGGCAGACATTTTCTGGATCGCCGCAGTATGGTTCCTATTTCTGATTTATGGGTTTCTGCACCAAACATAAGATTATAAGCAAAAGCTCCTTCTTATTTCTCTACTTTTCTTTCTGGTGGTATCTTTAAAAGTAGGTATCAAGTTGCTATTCAAATGAATCTTCTTATTGCCTTAAGGATATTATAAGCGTTTGTTTTCTAATATATCTTGAATAAAAATGGAATTGATTAAATTTAAGTTAAAATAATTGGAAAATTATTATATGCCTTACATATACTAAGTAATAATCGTACTATACATTCGAGGACAAAGTAGCACCTATGCCGTAAACCAATAATTCAATAGTATACTAGCGCTAAGGATTTTGCCTACACCATGGTTATTACCAAGTGTAAAATCGATGCAAGTGTTCGTTAAACAAGAAATTAATCTGAAATAACTGGAATGAAAACGATGCTGTCGCTGTTTAGCTTTGAAATCGAAATAGTGCAATTCTTTCAAATTTTAAGAGTCCCCAAGACGAGAAAATAATTTTAAATTTGCTGGATCCTACATTTGGAAATAGGTGGGATATAACTTAAAACTTTTTATCTATGATAAATGAAAAATCTCTTTCTTATGTTAGTCTTTTATATGCACTAACTGCAAGAATTAAACTTCTTAACGGGCAACACCATGATAAAATTAAAATTAAAAACAAAGATGATACTACCTTAATAGCAGACTTAATAGCAGTTGTAAATCAATAATAAATAATTAATGTTACACAAATGAGATTGATTTTCTATGTAGTGGAATAGAAAGCATCAATAATTTATCGATATATGATTTATCGTTTATTGAGGGAAGCTTAAAAAAGTTAACAATTGTAGATGAAAAAGAAGTGCATTGGCTGATACTACGTCGATTGTATTTGTTTAATTATATCGTAACCTATTAGAGTTCTGCTCTAAAGAGGTATTCAAAATCGAGTTATATTAATAAATGTGTCAAAATGTTTTGCCAAGAATTGGGAGCAAATGTAAAAAAATACTGGTAAGAAATTCAGGGCTCCGCCCCTTTTCTAGGCGGAAGTGTTCGCTTATTTCAAGTGTCTGATATTTGCATTGGCCGTTGAGGAGTCAAGAGTATTCAGGGAATAGAGCTTAAGGCAAGGCAGATAACACTGTGGCAGTGGATACTCGAATAGGTCAGAAGGAGACATGAACAAGTAATCGTAAAATGGGTGAAGAGCAAATTAGGGAAATAAAATGGCCAATTAGAAATTTTATCTTTTTCTTAAAACCAAACACAAATCGACGCACTTAGTCAGATAAATTTAATGAATTTAACGTTTGGTTCGTATGTTAATAATGCTTGACGGAAATTTCCAAACTGTAAGTTGAATGAATACTGAAAAAAGTGAATGTATTGGTAAAATTAATATTGATGCTTATAAAATGTTCAAAGGAGATCAAATATAGGAAGGCGAGGCTGCATTTACGGATGCTAGTTGATCAAATTATAAGGTCGTTTGGTCCTAAATCAGTATAGGTGAGAGCACGCGACCTTTGGTTAGCAGAACTTGTTTCAACTAGTATGTACTACATAGCCCTGTTTTATTCTAGCAATGTCTTGGCCTAAAACCACTAGTAATACTTATGCCTTTTAACGCTAGAAGTGCCTTGGCCTGATTAAAACTAGAATTACCTTAGCCTTTTTTAAGCTAATATTGGCTTGGGTTATTTCAAACTAGTAAAACCTAGGCAAGTTTATAGCTAGCCATTTGAACTTATGAAGGACAACTTAAACAATGTGTGACATTTGCTTCATCGTTTTGGTCATAATGTTTTGGATCTATTTGTGTAGAGAACTCTTTCAGAACTGTAGACTTTGTTAATAAGAGAAAATGTGAGAGTGTTTACTTAACCAACAGCTGCAAATCACTCTCTATTATAACCAAACTTATTCCTACTTCCCATGTGTCTTTTTGTTTTTCTTTTTCTTTTTAGAATTTTATCATTCCAGCATATATAAAATGTATTCATTTCGTTAACTAAAATATTGACATTGTAATTTTTGTTTTTGCATTTCAAGCAAATCCATCTGCATATTCGGCGAATTTGGAACAGTTCCATTTTTTCAGCCCAATTTTGATTAGGCGCTTCACACGCGGAAAAAGAACGTGATTATGGAACGTGTTGTCATCCAATTTTACCATGTCAAAAACCACGAACGAAAAATTACTCTTCTCAACAATAGAGAACCAAAGAGAAATTAGGTTCGTTATCTTCCGGTGTCGAGGCGACGGCTCCACCCCTCAGCCATCGACAGCGGGGCTTGACTCCGGTTTTTCTGTGATTAGTTGGTTTCTTGTTTGTTTTATGTGTTGGGTTTTGCCTCTGTATGTATGATTGTTTGTAGTTTTTAGTTAGCATTATAAAGTAGCCTTATAGTAGACTGCCATTTTTTAATACGCCGATCTATGCCCTAGGGATATTCGCCCGAGGGGCGCCTTTAACAAAGAAGTAGGGCCGCTGACTTGGTCTACCTATTTAGCAACTCATTCTTCAACATGCTTAGATTTATTTAGAAACCCTGGTGAGTTAAAGGAGAAGTGTACGCAATGGGTTAAATAACATTAGCATATGGCGTAACATCTATGTACAATTTTTATGAGCTAAAAATTGGTTTAAGTAAAGAGATTTGTTCCTTTGGGAAGCAATTCATTTATACTAATTTAATCATGAATCTCTTAACTAGTTTTTAATTACATTGTTTATTTTTTAATTATTTTATAACATGTAAAGATTATATTATCTTAATCTTTGATAAGGTTTATATAATTATTCTCTTGTTTCAATTAATCATTTTATCGAGAAAGCAATATCCTTACATCAGTATAAAATGTTAAAATTGCTCGGTTGGGGAGCAATAAGTGAATTGAAATGAAATGAAAAGAAAGGTGGGGGACACAAAGAACAGCCCTTCCGACACTTTCCCCGCCCCCCTTGGTGCTCTTGGAGTGGCCAAGGATGGAGGGGGGAGGCCCGGTACTTCAATAAGTCAAAGAGATACGAGAATTATTATTATTGACAGACAAGCAAATCCTACCTATTCTTGGGTGACAACGGCGTGATTGGTCTCTTTATTAGTTTATGAAGGTTTGCAAAGACAGGAAAGTCTGTGGCACTTAAATTTCAAAAAAAGTAGGCCTAGTGTCACCCAAAATGCAGGTTAGCTAGTTCCAACGAGGAACCCCCACAAATGTGCGCTCATTGGATCAATAGAATTCTGAAAATGTGTACTCGCTTGAATTAATGAAATATTATGCCATGTAATAGATAGAGAACCAAAGAAAATTAGAGAGAAATAATATATATATAAACAATTGTATATTTATTAAGGAAATATTTATAGAGCAAGCGAATCCCTAGTCTTACGCGTACACACAGTAATATGGTCACGCAGGGAAACAGCTACCAGTCAAAAAGGTATCAATGAGAGATAAGAGTATTTGTTCATAGAGCTGAACAAATACAGGGTCCTATAAGCTTATAACGGTTAAAATTTTGAAAGGACTGCGAAAAGCAAGCGATCTCTCAAGTACGAAATAAGCCCACAACTTCAAAAATATGTAAGTTAAATAGTTTCACATAACTCTTTCAGCTCTGCCTAACTAAAGAGCTGACATACATTCCTGATCGTTGGCTCCGCCCCCGTCCCGGTCAAGTGAAAAAGGTCAGGCCCTTGGAGACGGGAGGCTTATATATATTAAAATAAATACACGGAAGGAGGTCAGAAGGTCAGAGCGAGAGAATCGAGAACAGATATCTCGTCCGTCAGTAGAGCTTACTTGCTATATTGCCATTATTCGCGTCACTTCCTTCTCTCGTCCATCAGTCGTTAGGTCTAGCCTAAAGGTTAAGTAAGCCCAAAGAAGTAGGCCTTGTCACCACTTATGGAGTGCTCCCTTCCCAAGCAGGTACACTTTGTGACTTCGGGACCCCTCGAAGGACGGGGAACAAGAAGCCCCTTTTTGTGCAACAAAAATTATGAGTCCACCACTAGAATCGTCGGTGGTGTCACATTCTTTTAACTTAACATAACACCGCTATAAGTCTACTCACCGTCAGCATTTTAAATTCTAACTTACAAATCGATCTAAGCTCTTTAAAATTTGATGGTAATAGCATTGTACATTATACAGTATATTGAGGCGAGTGATTGAAAAAATCAGCAATGTTTATTTAACAACGTCTTTTATATGTAGCTAGAATCCATTTTTCCATATCCAAATTTATTTATTAATTATACACAAAACTTAGAAGATCTTAGAGCTAAAACCGTTTATATTCTTAACAACTTGTATTAGTTTAATCCTCGATCCAAGTAACCCCAGTGGCTTGAAATTGACTAACTAAAACCTGTCTTTATATATATGGTTATGATTACAACCCGGATTCCATTTTAGTTCCGTGAAATGACGCCAGCTAAGGAATTTCTTTGATTTCAAAAGTGAAGAAATCAGAATTTCGCCGAATATTAAAAATTCGTTGTTACAAATGATTTGTACAGTGGAATAACGAACTCTTTCCCCCTTCTATGAAAATCTTTCTTGGATAAAGCCTAATAATTTAAATGATTTGAAAGTCTCCCCTTTGAAAAACATTAAATCTTTATTATAGACACAGTGTTCAGTGTTTAACCTAATCAAGGATATTCGTTAACTTGCTTAGATAAAACTTTCATTGTTTGTCTCCATAGGTAAGAGATTGCAATTGTCCGTATTAAGTACCATATGCCATTCAATTGAGCACCCAACGAGTTTTTTTGTTGTTGTTAATATTTTTGTCACTACTGTTGTTTACATTTTTGTCAGTCAAACATAAAATATTTACCGCCCTATTTTACACATCTACAGATTTATTGTCTATATAATTATATCATATTGAAAATAAAATAAAGTAATGTCAAGTAGAGCACCTTGTCAGATTTGACTAGTTTGTGCCCTCCCAGTCAATTTAGTCGCGTTAATTACTCATCTCTCATTCCCGGAATGAACGAGTCATTCACCCATTATTGAAAGTTACCACGGATTTGAGATCTTTGTAGTTTGGCTCCAAATTGGAATTTTATCAAAATATTTCGTGACCAATCCAATTAAATCACGTCTACTGTTGGTTTTGCGCCATAAACTTTAAATATTTTATGAAAACTCTCTAAGAAGAATAAAACACGATTAATTTCATAAATTCCGTGATCTTGTTTAAATTTTTCTAAAGATGTTAAGATGTTTGGCTGATTTCTCTTTGAGGCATTATAGAGGTAGTTTATTAAATCGATGATTTCAGTCTAAATTTTAGTGCTGTATATTTTAATTGGGAAAGTCGTAGAATAACGTCAAATTTCAATATTCATGTATTATACTCAAAATCATAGCATGCTATCATCTTAATGTTTATAGTTAATATGAAATTTGTCCTCCCTTTGATCTCATAACGTAAGCAATCAGATTTGGCAGGATTCAATCAGTTTCAGGCCTGTGTAACAAGACAGATGAGTTTTTCCATTGTCGAGCAGTCCTTCGACATGTGCTCAATTGGATTAAGGTCTAGTGAATTTCCAAGCCATTCCAATACCTTAATCTTCTCGACTCGGAGGAAACCTCCCATTTTGCATACGTGGCATGGGGCCTTGTCCTGCCTGGAAGATGACACGACCGTTTGGAAAGCGTTCTTGAGCTGTCGGGAGTAGATGCTTCCTTAAGGTTGCTTGGTGCTTGTCGATACTCATCATTCCTTTCGCTGGTACCATTCGATGGGGTCAATTTTCCGTGAAAGTATCCAAAAAAATCTTCTTTGGGGGATGTTTAGGGGCTGTCTGGATGTGCCTTGCTCTCCTTTGTTCTCCTGCAATTCTCCTCATAGATCCCATAAACATCGAATTTGCTCTCGTCAGAGAATATCACCATTTTTCAATCTTCTTTGGTTAATTCTTAGAATTTCTTGACCCAAGTTAATCGCTCACATTCATACCAGTGGTAAGCAGAGACTTCGTGAGGGGTATTCGTGCAGTTCTGTTGGCTTGAATAAGCCTCAGGCGAATAGTTGACAAATTCAGGTGGATACCAGCTGCTAATAAATCACGTCTTGGTTGGTCTTTCGCGGGCCTTTTCCACTATTGCTTAGCAATATTTTGTATGTATTTCTTTTCCTTTTGCGACCAGATCGTCAAGGTCTTTCCGATTCTGGATTACCGGCGACTTCATTCTTCTTGATGATTTGACCCAGGGGCAATTTTGTCAGCCACAGCTTACTGGCTATCTCCTGAATTGATATACCAGCATCTTTTCGCAGTGATTAGACCTTTTTTCTCTTCCTAGAATTAACGTCCATCCCACGAGCTAGCCTAATAATGACTGCACTCATTGCAGCCTTTGTTTTGTTCGTTGTCCTTGGAAACGGAGGTTTCCCAAGTGTTACGATTTGTAAAAATTTTTTTGTTTAGCAATTAGCCAATTAAACGCCTGGAACATCATAGTCACTTAGAATAACTGATTGATCACTAAAGAATCACCTATTACTGGGGTGTGTAGACAAATTGAAAATTCTTGAGGTGTCTCAATTAATTTTCACCACACTTTTGTTCTACTTTCTAGGCAATGAAGATCGCACTTCTTGGAATGGGACTTTTGTTGGTTGATGTGATTATATCGAGCAATTAAATATTTTCTGGGGTTTAATAAACTCATTATTAGGTTAATAATGCAAAATGATTGAGATAGATTTCAGGCATAACTTTTCGATCGCTTGTTAGGTCTCGCTCCTACTTTTCAATGGACTATTGGTCACATTTTACATTCTTTCGATAGGAACTTTACATAATTTGTTTTTACATATGTGATAAGTTTTCACATGTTACATTTAAGTTCTTTGCATTCGGATATAGATACTTTTTCATATGATTCTAGGGAAAAGGTCTTTATTTATATTATGATTATTTTTCTGATTTCAATTTTTGACCACTTCGATTCTTTACTTGGATAAAATTTACTTACTCTTGGTTCACTTACTTCCTTTTGCTTGTTTAGAGTGACCTAAAAAAATGGACAATGTCATTTTGCACCAACGTACAGTTTTACAATCTCGCTCTAATTAAATTTAAATTTAGCAAAGATGGGCCTAATAAGGTGGAAATACCGTGTATAACAGGACTATCTTAATATTCACACTACAGCATGGCAGCCAATACTTTTTATATAAAGAATTTTTTAGTAAAAGAAAGTGAATAGAAAGTAATCTAAATTTCACTGAGTTGTCTTTAATATATTTGAGCATTGGCATAGATTAGTTTATCAAGGGCAGCTGAAACCAAAAATTGTGGCTACAAGGTACTGATCAATTTTGCCCTATGGCTCGCTCTTCATTGATAGAAAAGGAGAGGGTACGTACCTTTGCACTTCCTACTTTGTTGAGATGCATTCCATCTGGCAAATACTGGCCTTATTGTTAGTAATTTCTTCAAGAAAATTTAGCGAAATGTCCCTATTATTCCTAGAAAGGAACTTTTACACAGGTATTATGTCAAGCCATTCTGCCAAGGACGCTTTACTCCAAACCAACAGCTTCAGTCTTGAATTTCCAAAACAGCGTCCTATGAACTGTAAAAAGCACATTCAAAATAGCATGAATATTAATTAAAATGAAAACATGAACAAAAACCTTATATTTAAAAGCTCCTCGTCTGCTTAGTGCAAAAATGAGGTTTGTTGAACTTTCAAACTTTGTCTCACGAATAAGAGGAATTTAGTCCTTTACTCGTACACCTGCAACAACATTCT
The DNA here is from genome assembly GCA_963969495.1 of Ceratothoa steindachneri. NCBI lineage: Eukaryota > Metazoa > Arthropoda > Malacostraca > Isopoda > Cymothoidae > Ceratothoa > Ceratothoa steindachneri. The sequence continues at coordinate 5,474,571 of OZ018337.1, forward strand.
TAAATTTGGTTCCGTACAATCAAATAGAGAAGAAGACGAACAGTAGAATGTCAACATCCGTCCTGCAGAGAATCTAAAACTGCGCAACTCTTAGTTGGGATAATCGGAATTTTCTCATGAAGGGATCAATGGGGAGAACTTCAACGCAATAAGTCAAAAGAAGCTTCAGAATAATTAGTTGTAGGTGCTCAAGCTTTTTTAGGCTGCTTCTATAATCCTCAATAATCAATATGCAGGTTAACCAATCAATTCATATAGCTTAGCAAAAAGATGCTATACTCGTATGTCTCCCTAGATATATGTAAAAATATGAAAAAGTAATATAAAAATTAATAGCTTATTTTTCGATTTAAATTGAAAAAAGTTCGTTCTGGCTTTATAACAATTTCTTATGAACCAAATCTAATATTCTAACGACGACTGCTGATTTACTTGTTGAACTTAGGCGGATTCATGAGATAAAATTGAACTAAGCTCCTTTCAAACAATTTTCCTTTCATTTTATCTCCTAATTATTTTTTAAGGATCTTTTGATAAATCTTTTTAAGGGGGATTCGTTGTATACTTTTGCTAAACAAATTTAATAAATAATTCTAATACTTTACGTTCATCTAGCTATAGTATTACTTAAACCCGTTTCTCCTCGGATAATTCATTAACTACGCTCTTTCTCTCTCTCAAGGGACATCGAATACTTTTTCTTCATTTATATACTCTAATCATGAAGTATTTAATTAAGAAAAAATTAATACTTTATAATACCAAGCTCTATTTTTATTATAACAGATTTTCTCCCTCAAGCAATATATGCTTCGAAACGGAGAAGTTTTACTTTTACTCGTTATTCCCTAAACAGGAAAATGTAAACAAACACTTGGAAGTTTTACGTAGCCTATTATTTTTGAGGGAATTTTTATTCGAGTTTTCTTTCGTGCTTTTGTTATTTTCAACTCGTATCGCCTTACCTCTTACAAAGCAATGATAGACACAGAGAAAAAAATAGAAAAAGAGGAGGGACGGAGATAGTCTACTTCGAAAAATGGAATTTGGTAAATCAAATACGAATAAATAGAATGGAAAGAAAGCTATAATAACCCCCCGTATGAAATAATACATAGGAAAATTCCCTGAAATTCATGGTGTTAAATATTCCGTTAAGGGAATTTGGTGTCAATAAAAATAAGTTGATTTCACCATTCTTTGAAGAAAAATTAATTGACTAAGTCAACATTTTTTCTAAATTTCCTGGTTTTCTCAAAAGGTGAGCAAAGCCGGGCAGTGAAGAATTTGGAATTTAGGACCTAATTGCATTTAGCACCAATATATGCAGGTATTTAAAAATAGTTGTAAGAGGCATCTAAGAACTGGTACAATTGTGAATCTGCCAAAAAGGCAGTAAGGCGGAATGTCTACTTCGAACACGAGTGTTAAGCTTTTGCTGTACCTATAGCAATTACGCAATACTGGAGGGCAAACAAATCACCGTTTATTCTTAGTTTAATACGCAATATGAATTAAAATGATGTATATAAATTAATAGTGTAGCGAATAATCGTTTACTAAGTGATTGATATGTTAGGGCATGGCGTTCTCAGTTATTTAAAGGTTCTATGAGACTGGAGAAAACGGCTCTCAATATTTTCCTTATGATGTCGAATTTTTGATAGAAAATCGATTTGGATTATGAGCATATTCGTAAGATATAGCATGCGGTGTAATAAAAGTGTGCTGGCGCAATAGATGATTTAGTTCTTGCTAACCTAACTCCGTCTAAGTGTCCTTCCTTGAAAAATATAACTTCACTGCGATGTCATTTACTCCCGCATTCTTCCTTATTCTTTACGAAGCTCTTTCTAAAAGTTGTTTTGATAAATACCCTCATGTTGTTACATGCATAAATTAATTATTGACCAATGAAATTAAATGATGTTTCAACAAAGACTTAGAGAACACTCCCTGATCTTATATATATATTACATATACTAGCATTCATACAGCTCTCAAGCCATGAGCGAATGACCACACAATTTCGTTTCTTCAATAGTTTTACAATCAGATTTCAGTAAAGTATTTTTCATTATAAATCATCCTGGAAGATTTTATCCCTTTTAGACCACTCCCTTTTTTTACAGGAAGGGACTAAATTAAGTCCTTTTCAAATATTTTAGATAATTTTAAACCATGTTTAGTAAATCAATGGCTTTTAAGAATACTTTGTTGCCATCTTTATAAGCTTTTCTATCATAAAACTAGCGAACAAATTTAAATTTGTCTTTGCTACTTAATTAAATTTAGTACCACAGATATTCCACTTATTATGCGATTAATGAACACCTTCCAAAATAAATTTCATTTAGTCATATGTCTCTATTATCCCAACAATAAGGCAAAAGGAATTGAACATATTTTGTTACCATTGTGTAGCAACACTGCTTTGAGGCTAGCAGTGCTTGGTTTGATGAATAATCTTCATTCATCAGGTAAATGCTCGTTGCCTAGCTGATTCATAAAGCCATTAACATCAATACAGAAACAAGCACCATCTTTTTTTATAGAAGGCAGCTGAGGCCTCATGACATTTACGGAAAGTAGATATTTTTGCACCGTGCTCTAGAAGGTTCCATTGCTGTATTCTGGAACCAAACGGTTCTGCGTTCTCCTTTGACAATGACAAACGCCTTATCAAATCATTCCATCTATCTTGATTTATAAACCGCATCTTCTTTTCCTTAGCATCATTCTCATATATTTTATCATGATTGTTATCCTCCTCTTCAGTCGATGAATCATCTTCTTCAACTGCCTAGCTGATGAAGAAACTGGGATTTGCATCTCCATATTATGGGGTACTTGTTTTATAGCTGACTTACAATATGGATATACAATTTTCGAGTTGTTCTTATTTAAGAATTCCGCAATATTTGTCATACAAAAGTAGAAATCAAAAACATGCTTTGTTGGCTCAGGCCACATCATTGGTACAGCAAAGGCATACCTTTCTGTTTGCCATTTAACCACTGTGTGAGCGCCGTATAACACACAGTACAGGATTTCTGAGGCGCCTAGGGCTTGTCTCTGTCACCAACTCTACAACCAAAATAAGAAGTGTATGCAGTTTTCACACTTTTAGCTAAATTTTCCACTGGTTGCTTGGAGTATATCTACCACAGATATAATAAAGGTTGTCTGGGGTATTCATACATCCTCGCCGATTCATAATTTCAACTTAGCTTGTATATATCCATAAATATACTTATGCATAATCTTATTTTATTTATAAATTAATTGTGAGATAAATCTGAAAAAAAAATGCAATTAACCACTGTATGTACATACCGTTTCAACAGCACTAATATAATTTGACAGCTTGCTAAAGCAGGAGCTTAACGCTGGAACCAAAGACACACAACACATCCTCTCACTACGGTAGCCGAAGCAACACTGCCCATATGTGTAACTGAAGAGTATGTGTGTAACTCAGGAACCATACGTGCTAGAACAATTTTGATTACAGTTTCGGAATCGGCATGCACGATTTAGTATAAATCGCAAGCTAATACTCAAGTAGTAAAATCATTGTTGGTTAGTGTAATGTAAGAGATATTTTTGCTTCTCTTGTTTTCATTTTTGCATATTGGAACCAAATCTTAGGGCACTTTCTTTACAGAAACCGCAAACTTATTTTAGTGGAATCTTTAATAGATAAATTCATATTCAATTTCTATGGCATTTTATAACCTTGGATGATTCGAAAAAACAAATTTCCTGTTAACCAATTCCTGCAATAAATCTATTTTGAACTCAATAAACCTCAATATTCCCAATTCTGTTTTCAATAAGGTAATAATCCACTTTTGGTCCTCGAATAACGGTGACAACAAATTGGGAAACAAAAAGGAAGAAAGATTGAAAAAATAAAATTAAAAATATTCTCTAAAAAGGAATCTATCATATTTGATTTTTAGAATAAAAAAATTAATATAATTAAGTGGTCAAAGTACTGCAGGAAATGTTGATTAAATTACTAAAATAAAAAATACCCTATCGTATTACGAAGGGGAGATAACTTTGGTGGGATGGAGTTTTCAGAATAATTTATTATTGATAAAAAGGAATAAATAAACTTGGATGGAGACAAATTCTCGGAAATAATTGTAGGGCAGTAAACTTTGAGGGAGAGACCTAAGAAAGATTTGATGATTTATAAAAAGGAAGATATCATTTAGGGTCAAATTCTTTAAAATAATTGGCGAAGGTAAGGTCAGTTAAACTTGAGAGAGGGTATAACGGTCGATGACTAGAAGATGAGATTAGTTAAAGTATCCAAGTAAGCTGGACTTGAAATAGATGCATAAATAAGCCTCTCAACATATATAAATTACAGCATATATAGAAAAAAAGAAGCATGAAACTTGTGCAGTAAAAGGTCAAGAATATCTGGATTGTTGCAAACTTTAGAAAACATCTCACATTTTATGAGATTTGAAATGATGAAGTTATTGCATTTGTAGAGACTAAAATCTCAAGTTATCTTCAATCGATGTGGTAAAACTTCTATTTTATGGTTGTTTGGTGGTGTAAGATTTAATGCATTGGATAGATATATTTCACGAGTTGAACGGGTCTCTTTCTCAAAAAGTTTTCCTATTTCTCTTTTTCGTCTTTCTATGGATTCCTTTTTATTTCCACGCCTTCATTCTTGTATATTTTATCTTTATAAATACAAATTAGCTACATTTCATTTGAGTTTTCACATTTCTTATCCATTTACTTACGCACACAAATATATATATATATATATATATATATATATATATATATATATATATATATATAATTTATATATATATATATAATAGGAATTCAACATAGCTTAGCTATACGAACAGATTTCCAGCCAACGATTTGGATACCAAATCTTTGTCCCTTATTTTAAATATTAGAAATATATTCATGCATGAGTTTAGGGAAGGCATTCCTCTGGCAACATAAAAACATGGAAGTTAAAATACTACGTTTGATATTGTTATGTTGATTGGAATAGACATGAACGAAAAGATTTGGGTTCGATGTTTTGCGATACAATTTATATTTGAAACCGAGGCCGATTCTAGAAAGTAACATATCTAAAAAATTAACGGAAAATCCAATCGTCATGTATTTGATCAAAGTACAAACCCTAAAATATTTACCTAATATATTTAAGTCGCTCCAATACATCTGTTGTCATGGAGAGAAGACTTTAAAAATTAAATCTACATCACTCAGAATAACTTTTCATTATTCTTAAATGGTATTCTTTGCCTTAAATTTACTCCCCTGCTCAAGGAGTTACCCTCACAAAAAGAATAAATATTCATCGCTCTTCTTAAAAGCAGTAGCCCTTTCAAATATATATATATATATATATATTATAAAAAAAGGTTGAAGTTGTGGGAGGTTTTTACTTTATAGGAACCCAAACGTTAAACTTATAAATATTTAGATCAATTAATACTAACAACATTATTATAAAAAATGTAATAGGGCCATTTATTTCCCTGTAATGCATTATTACATCACCAATTTGACAATTAATTAATTACAGATGAAACCATGTTTTGTCATTTCTTGCGTTATTATAGATATAGAGATTCTTATGAAATGCAGTCCCATACTCTATATTTTGTTAAAAGAATATTGTTTTTCGCTATTTACTGTGAGGTAAGGTTCAATGCGAGGTTTCCTGATACTTTTGACACTGACATGCTCCTTAAATTTACCGCATTTAGTGTTTGTATGGCAGAGTTGCCGTGGGTGACAAATGGGTAATGTTTATAAAATAGTAATAAATTATATTCATTAAAATCTTTTCTTTTAATAAATGTTTTAATGATCCCTCATAAAATGAATAGAAAAAACACCTATATATGTAATTGCCTCATAATAAAATGTTTAAACTTTAATATTGTCATAGGGTGACCCAATAGAGCGGACGCCAGAAAATTGATATAAAGATCCCAGTGAAAGGGTTAAATACCAAAGCCGAGTGCAGTTGGCCTAAATAATCAATTATTAGAGATTCTGGGATTCGAGAAACTGATGGTAGAAAAATAACTTTATTATATAAAATGAAAATATTAATAGCACAAGTAACTAAAACACGATAAATAAAGTGACATCCGAGTAGCAAATGCGGGGGGAATACAAATCATTCGACAGGTATGAGAGTTAAAGAGAGGATGTACGGTAATTGCTTCTAGGCAAAACTGGAGGGGAGAGCGCAAATGATGGGGAGTCTCACGTACAGCCGAATTGACTGGAGGTTTAGATACGAAGAGTCACCTGGGTGCTGCAAAGTTACATTTGCAAAATTCCTTCTTCTTTAACCTCGCTAAGAAATGAGCGAGGGAGTACTCCAGACAAGAACGAAGTCGATACCCGAATGATAGATGCCTGTTCGTGTCTATCGTCTGTCGAGCGGGAATTCTGGCCTTAGCTGCGAGCAAGACCAGGTAGAGATGACGCATCGCGTTCCTAGTTAGAAGCCTTTGAGAGGTCAGGCATGTGGTATGAGATGGTAATGTGGTAATGTGGTAGATGAGGTTACAGACTAGACACAATAAACAGCAAGACCACAAGCCTAACCAGGCAGATATGGGCTAAATAAGATTCCTCTCTTTGGCTTAGGTGGAGGAGGGCAGCGCCCAGTTGGCAGGTGCGACAAACGGGGGCCTTGATAAACTCAGAAACCAGTAGTTCAATGCAACCAGCTTTGCCGAAACTGCATGTCTCGATGTTTTCAGCCCCGGAGGAATCTATACTGGCCAAGTGCCTGCGCGTGGCCGTCACTCAGCCACGATCGCCCAAATAAGTTCCTCAGCGAGTGGAATTACTCCCTGTTGTTAAGGCTTCATAGAAGAACAGAAGGCAACATGAAGAGGATAAACTGAGAAAAAATAAAGTAGAAATAGAAAAACCTCGTAATCCACCTGCATTCCCCTGTGACTTCTGCTCGCAGCTCTACACAATAGACTGGATTTCTTAAGTCATATGCAGGTACAAACTAATGCTGGGACACGAGTTTGATCTGAGGACGATGTATATAAATGTTAGAATACTAAATTATATTTGCATTTTTAAAATCAAATTCATGGTCTCACTAGACATATGTAAAAATAAGCTAGAAGGTTGGGTGCTTCAGCGTATATCGCATTTAATTTGTTTCACTCTCTTTGAGAATCTACTGCTTTCTCCCTATTGTTTATCAGAGTATATTTTTTGGGTACTGAAAAGAGTATTAATGCTTTTTCCGCTACTAGTTTAATTAAATGTTTAATTGAGACGAATAGGTTAATATAATATCAGAAGTAATTGCCTATTATTCCAATTAGATGGTGAATAAAAGTCGGTCTTGGCTTTTGCCAATTTTTTATGAACCAAATATGACATTCACACACCGAGCCCTGAGTAACTTGGAGAATTTAGTTCAATTCACGAAAGAAACTTGCCATTTTGGTTTAGGTGCTTTCGGTAAACTCAAGCTATGAAAGATTTTCCATTACTTTTACCTCTCAAGTTCATTCACAGACATCGTTTGATAAAAATTTCACGGGAAATTTGGCCGTTTATTTTTGCTTACAAATTTACCCGAAAAAATAAGCCTTTATGATAATTGAGTCCAAGCATTAATTACAAACCGTTTTTCCTCGGGTAATTCATTAGCTCCTTCGTCCCTCAGGGAACACCCATCACTTTCCTTTCCTTTGTAAATTATACTCATGGAGTATTTATTTTATCGAACAATTAATACTTTATAATACCAATCTCTATTTCTATTATACCAGATTTACTCCCTTAGGAACTACTACATATTCTTCGACAAAGAAAAGTCCTATTTTTACCCCACTATTTCACAGCAGAGGAAACTTCAAACAAACCCTTTGAAGTTTTACGTAGGCTCAGTATTTTTCCAAAAATGGTTTTCGAGTTTTTTTTTGGCGCTTTTGTTGTTTTCTTCTCGTTTTGTCTTACGTCAGGATAAAAGGCATTCATAGACAGAGAGAAAGAGAGGGATAGAGAGGCAAAAAATAGAAATATATAAGAGGGAGAGAGTTTAACTGTAAGTACAATGAAAATTGGTGAATCAAACTTCTTTTTTATTCAGTGGACAAATAAGGAGAAGAAAAAAATGAAGGAAAATTTTAAATGAATATAATTGATTTGTAATTTTACGGCTTTAATAATCAGTAATTTTTCTTACCGTTTATAAATAGGTAGAGAAGGTAGAAAAGGCGCAGTTGCTATACTATTAATTTCCGTTACTATGCAGAAATCACAAAATCCGAAGCGGCCATTGATAGTGAAGTTGTTCCGTCAAAATAATTAGAATGAGACATTCTCAGATCGGTCGTATTTGAATGGTTGCAAAATCTGATCAAACAAGTTTTGAACTCATCAGAATGAGTATTATCAACCCTGAAGTTAGTTAGGTAGTCAACGCCGATCCTTCCTTGATCCAGCAGGATCCCAAACCGGATAATGAAATCGACATACAGGTCAGTATGACAATCGCTGGTCGGTCCGAAGGAAACATGAGTCGGTCCACTTTTGGGGAGAGGTACCAGAAGGTATTATGTTTTGACACCCAACAGCGTCCAAGTGGAGGGACCTTTTCTGCATCAGACGTTTTTAGATATAGCTACACATCAGCAGGATTCCTTGGAAGAGAGACTGTATGTGTCTGTTATGATGTGAAGAAGGGAGAGGAAATAAAGCTGTGTTTTAATTTGCTATGTTTGAGATGAGAGGAGTAAGATCTACCCTCCCGAATAAAGGGGTGAGCACAGCGCGTAGCTAGATCTCTACGTCGCTGAAGTTTGTATCCGCTCATGGCGGGATTCGGGATCGAACCCGGTACCGCGAGGTTGGGTGACCAACGCCAGATCCACTCGGCTAGCATGATAATTCACTTGTGATATCAGAGTTAGCGGGGTAAAAAGCAATGAATATTGAGTCAGTAATGATTCAGTTAATTTGAAAAGCATCCTTTTTTTTCATGATGCAAAACCAACAGTCGATCAAAGACTAGGAAAAGGGCCTTTCTCTTTCATTTTACTCCTTTCTTCTTGCAGTTTCGATTTGCATCTCGGAGCAAAAAAGTCCAGCCAATGCGTTTTGTCCTGATTGAAAACCAGAAATGTTTGTGGTTTAGGAGAATAATTATATCAAAACCATTAAGAGAATTGATGCTTGCTTCCGGATTGACTTCTACATTTTATTCTCTTTTATAATTCCGATATTAAAAAGGAGCATTCGGCGAAAATAAATATAGGGACTCGGGCATCTGACAGTGTGCGAACCATTTAGAGTTCACCAACTGGATGCGTCAATAAGCCCCTGATTTCCCTTACATGGCCCGTTCAAGTGTGAAAAGTCTTATTGCCGCAACCTAAACATCCACACAGTAGATGTCGTTTGTTGCTACGATTTTACCAAATGAATAAGGAAACATTTACATGAAATGATTTATTCTACAGCTTTTTTTTCTTCCTTCTCCGGATAGTATTATTAAAAAGGACCCGATGTAATTTCGAGACATTCATGGAAATCTTTGCCATTTTGGAAGGTTAAAAGATCTTCGAATAAATCAATAAGTGAATGTTGGGATAGTTTTCCCTCATCAATTTCATCATTTTGCAACTTCGCTCCACAAATTCTAATGTATTTTGTTATTAATCTTAATAAATCTCTTGTTTATTCCAGTCACCAAATATAACAAACTTTGTTTAACTTACAGCAAACTATTCGTTATGAAGAAACACATGATAAGAAATGTACAGCAAGTTAAAATCATATTTACAATCAATGAATCTATATACTTTAATATTTAGTTCAATATTGATTGAAAAACATATTTTATAAAAATAAAAACCTCATATTCCTAATCTTTTTTACCTTACATAAGTATGTTGAAAAGGCGGAAGAAACTCACTTCAAATCGCTTTGTAAATTTCCAAAAATGCTACACGTCAAAACGTCCTGTAATTTCTTTTATTATGTTGACTTTAATGCATCTAAATGTCTAGTTATCTTTTCAGTTACACTTTGGGTATTTTGGGATGAAGAATTTGACCATAATTGGAAAATGAATCCATCGCTTTGAATGGTCTCTATAGCAGAAAGAGTGACACCATCAAATTAAATGAAACAGGAATCTTGATTCACGGGATTTAAAGAAAAAAGTACGACTAGCTCTTGAATAAACAACGTAGGCGATTGCCCTCCTACAATAGAAGAAATAAAGATAAATATAAGTGAATTAATGCAGATAATAAACTATAAATAATGGCTAAAATTGACACGAGGAATTATTTGCAGATAATAATAGCCCAGGAACTTTAGGGTTTCAAGGCGCAATAATTACATAAAAGCTAAAACTTGGCACAAGTATAGGGATTTGTGACCTGAATAACATGTTAAATTAACAACCATTTTTGTTGTCAATTTCGGGCTATGAATTAAACTATTTCCTGATATGGCTAATCATCGAATATTATCTTTCTTTTATAATTAACTATTTGGTCTTTTTTCAGAAATTTTAACAACCTCTTTCGCCCTCTGTTTTGTCTTTCTAGCCGTGGAAAAGATAGTCGGAGATTTAGAAGCGGGCAAAGGACGAATCGACAGTTTCTCTCAGGACCTTTTGGTCTAGAGGGTGCTCTACTACTCCTCTATCTTTCCGTTGTAGCAGATGGATTACCGATTTTACATTTCCATTGTCGAAGATGGATTACCCATTTTCCCCCAGCCCCCAACCTTGCTAGGCGAATAACTCTTGGTAAAGGTCATAAAATCGCTGAAATTCGGAACTCACTCCATACTGAAGCTGAGAAAATTGTGTTCATTTAATCGAGAAAATAATTCTTGTTTTAACCTGCTTGAATTTTTAACAAAGAATAAGGACGATTATCTAAAAAAGCCGACAGGACTGGAACCATATTCAAGGGGGGACTGCCAAATTCAATGAAAGTTAAAAATTTCTAAGAAGGTCACTGTTCTCTTTCTTTCTTAAAAGGCATAAATAATTTCCTTAGTCTGCTCAATATACAAAGTTTGATATATTGTGGTGTACTGTCCTTTTTCTTTCTTAAAATCAATAAAATATTTTGTATACTTTACTTGGTCTGTTCAATATACTAGGTTAGACATAATATACCTTTTGGCACTTTTTAAAAAAACGCCTTTAGTTAATGCTGTACTCTATCTGTAAAAACACTTTATGCTAGAAGGGAATTTTGGTGCTACTTTTGGGTCAAATGAATATGTGATTGCAAAGATGCATTCAATTTCGAAGCACTCAACTCACTCAATATATTCTTCTTTAAGAATCAACATATATCGTCAGTTGACAGAAGAGAACTTGTTAAGCGCAACTTCATGCACCAGGACTCTTCATGAAGTTAATTTTACAGTCTTAATCTCCATTTTATCTCTCTTCACTAAGCCATTTTCTATAAAACGCATAACCTACATATCTCCTTTTTGATGATGCATCATTGATTTGGTATTCTTTATATTATTTATAAGAAATATATATATATAAATGCACTGGACACTTTTTTTTAAATAGAAAATAACTTAATGTTTGTTTCTAAATTTGTGCTATTAGAATTAAATCAAGAATATAGAAAATATAAAAATTATGTATTATATGTTTAATTTTTTTGTTATTTACAAACTTGGTAAATACTAGTGACCTTATAATATCTAAAAATTAATTTAAGTAGTATATTTTATAACCTATTAAACTATCTTGCACATTTTAACCTTATTAAACTAATAATTGTTAAATATAAATTCTAGGCGAATATCTGTGCTAACTAACCGTTTACTTAAGCCTAAACCAATGATAGTTGGAGTACGGTTTTCCTAAATGAAATGAACAGCAGATTGACACTGAAAGGAAAGTGGAAAAGGAATAATATGTTTGAAGAAATAAGTAAATATCCACCAAATTAAAAACCCCCAGAAATATTAACTTTACTACAATTAGCAGCAAAGCAGCAGCTCCAGTATAGAAGATACTGTGCAATTAGCTGAAGAAAATTCATTCATTGATGAAAAAAATGGAAATCTTCATAGTATTTTTCGTTACTCTTCTATAAACCTGTAAGAATTTTTTTCAATTAACAATCGAATGGTTTGATAATAAAGACAAAACTATGCCATTATCATTTCGCTGGAATGTTAAAGCCCCTAGTAATATATATATATATATATATATAGAGTGATTGGACCTAAGTATTTACAAAATTCTCTTTGTGATGTATTTTGAAAGGTTCGAGATCTGGTTTGGGGTAAAGAGTACGGGTAGTTCAAACAACATATATTTAACAGAATATTTAAGCAGAACACACAAAAATATATTGACAAACAGAAAATCAACTAAACAAAAATATGTATGGGACACAAGTATTTGGCCAAAAGCAAAAACAAGTCTTTAGTGTTTAGTGGCGTGACCTTTCTTTTCAATAACCGCATTGAGACGATTATTTTAACTGGAAACTAACATTTTACACTCCGTTTGTGGTATCTACTTCTATTCTTGCATGCAGATAATCCTCAAATCAAAAGGGTTCTTTGGACTCCTTTTGTGCAGGGCAGTTTTGAATATTTGCCACAAATTTTCAATGGGATTGAGGTCAGGCGATTGGCTGGCCACGAAAGGACACCTCTTATCTTATTTGCGAACCATTCTTTCGTTAATGTCGCCCGTAGAGTTTTTTGCGCTCGGAGGCATCTTCTGCTCCAGTATCTGCCATTAAATGGAATTATGCATTTTTTCATCAATGATGTGGAGGTCCTCTACACCATGGACAGTAAAAAAGCCTTACACCATGATGTTGCCTCTTCCATGCTTGAAGGTAGGGATGGTATTCTTGGGACCATAGGCAGTCCCTGTTTTCCTCAAAACATTACGATCCTCGTTTCGGCCGAAAAGTTCAAATTTATTTTGGTCGGACCATACAACCCGTTCCCAAATCTCAATTCCTTTGTCAATATGGTCTTTGGCCAAGGTTAAACGATTCTTCACATGTTTTGCTGTGAGAAGGGGAGTTCTGGGTGGAGTGAAGGCATGTAGACCACTTCGATGCAATTCTATAGAAACCGTTTTACAACTAACGTGAACTCCTTGTAACTCCAGTTCATTCTGTAAGTTTGGACGGGTAGTCCTGGACACATTCGTCACGTTGGGCAGCATATAGCGTCGAGAGCGGCCTGTGATTTTGCGACGCGCTTGAACACTTGGCTGGTTGGAGATTGCCCCAGTCTCTCGATGCTTCCGAACTATTGCCCCAACAGTTGAGTATGGAAGCTTAACACGTTCAGCAATTTGACTATAGGTTAATCATTCATTACGAATTCCAAGTATTTGCTTTTGAATAGCTTTGGGTATTTTTTTGATTTTTGGCATTGTATTTACTGAGCATCCACCTTAAACAAATTCTGGAGAGGTAATGATTGTGCCGATTGTAGTCTCTTTAGATTACGTGTGCTTCCAGAAGTTTCTGGCAGCTTTATAAGACGTGTGTAAATTAAGATACTCAAATTGTGCGATAAACTAACAATGATTTAACATGATATTTTTGTATGTTCTGCTTAAATATTCTGTTAAATATATGTTCTCTTAACTATCTCTACTCTTTACCCCAAACCAGATTTAAAACATTTCAAAATACATCACAAAGAGAGTTGTGCAAATACTTAGGTCCTGTTACTGTATATATATATATATATATATATATAGATATTTATATATATAATATTTACTAGTAGATTAGTACATTTAAGTTACTTTATACATCCATATTGAATTTGTATGGTACCATTAAGTCAAGTATATTGGTTTTAAAACATTCAAGACTAAATAAGCCCTCACTTTATATCTATATTAACTCTATAAAATTCTCTCAAACCTAACACAAAAGGTATGAATAAATTTCGATCAATTATATTTTTTCAAAAAATTCAGTTGAGATCAAAAATACACTAAAAGGAAAAATGGATGAGTCGTTCTAAAAAGAAATTCCATTCGAAGAGTACAATCCTTCGCAATAGATAAGAAACATATACAAAGTTTAGTTTAACAAACTTTGTTAAAAAATGTTACAAAATATTACTTCTACTACTACAGCAAAATCCTGCAAAATAGATTAAGTATTATAACTCGTACCTTTATATTTCATGGTATATTATTGTGCTTTATGGTATTTAAATATTATAATAATTAATACTCTGTTATATATTATATATTAATAGTATTAGTTATTTATTAGAATACAGCCAATTTAACATCAGATTAAATTATTGATACAGGATAATTTTAGAAGCACTGAAGGAACAATATAAAACGACAGATTTTACCATTAATAAATATGGTAAATTAATAACAAAAGGTATGCGTTAATGGAAGATGCTTCGACCATTTTACAGTCTGCCTTTAATTATCGTCCACCTAACATTAATAAATTTTAGGAATCTTCAGCAGACCCTTTAGTATTATCAAAAAACAAATACTTAATAATGATACATTACCATGTTCTGATAATATTTCATTAGGTGTTGGGTATAAATGTTTCAAAAAGTTAAAAAAATAAGGGTTAGAAACATTTGGAATATAAGTGGAAAAGTACTCCATTTTACGGATGACAGGAGTACAAGGTTACTGAAAGATAAAAGCTCTGCTAACGTCAATATTTGAACGAAATTACGTTCATAGTGCACTTTACGCTTATACGTGACAATTAGGTTTCTATGGCAGGTGTTACTCAAGAGCGAGTTTTACATACTACATAAATTGCAGGAAAGACGAAACCCAAGAATTTACTGGAACCTAAAAGCGACAAAGTTGTTTGCGTACACATAAGAGATTATTGCTAATTTATTTTAAGGTTATTGGTAGTAACAATAATATAGCTTGCCTTTAGAAATTTAAATTTATATTTTTGTCAAGTAATTAGTGTAATATGTAGAAATCTTCTAAAAATTACTTGTTTGAGTTGCATAATTTGTTTATAATTTGCTGCAAACTGATTACAGATAAATGTAATAATATTACGGCCATTTTAAACTGTATTAATGCCATGGACTTTTTAAGGTAGAAAATCGTGCTTAAGTGCCACATGAACTGTTGAAATTACGATATTTACTAGGTGTGAATAAAGCTTCATCACGTTTTGCTGGAAATACCAGTAATCCATTCTTGGACAAAATTCATGATAACGATAATAATGGCGGCCAAATACAAAAGCCAAATAACAAAGAAATACATATTCCTTCTGATAGACGTGCTCACATACAATGGAAGGTTAAATAAATGTCTTAATGTTTACTTATATAATCATTTAATAGAGACGATACATTCAAATAATTAACTTATATTCAAAATCTTCAAATTTAAAAAAGGCTAGAAAATGCCCTAATTATATGTACTCTTGAATTGCTTGCAGGTCGATGACGTCCATTCACATGAGCCGATCAAAAGTCACTTTCTGTATTTTTAAGATCTATTTTGCCGGACTCAAAGAGAAGGGGAGTGTGGGAAGAATAAAATCAGTCCCATAGAGCTACCCAGTTATTAAGCTGAGCAGTGTTTTATTTTAAATCAAGTAAACTATGGCCAAGTCGCAAAACATTTACTAATGGAGACAATTTTTATCATTAAGTAATTAATCAAGCTGCCTTAAGTAGTAAATATTCATCATATCAAAGTGATTTCAATGGCAATTTTGAGTTCCAAGCAGAATATTCTCTCCTGAAGTCAATAGTCTCACAAGGAACTGCTCTGATAATTGCCTTGAAAAACCTTAGTCATCCAAGGTAAATATTATTTCATTATTATTATTGTTTTCCTTAAGGTATCAAGAGCTAATTTTGTTATAAATAAACCTAAGAAATATTCTTGTTTCAAGTAATATATGACGGTAGACATTGACTATTGGAGTTTAAAATTTTTAAGTTCACAAATTGGTTTAGTGGTTAATTTTGGTAGCGACGAATAATTTATGTTTTCAGCCCAAGGAAAGACCCGGAGTAGGACTTTTAAAATGACTTAGCCATAACGCGGTTTCAGGATCTCGAGGATAATTTCGAAGTCATTTCGTTCTAGATAAAGAAATACACATAAATATTAAAGATTTTCGGGTCACCCTCTCTGTTTTTAAAGGTACCAGTAAAATTAAACTTATTGTAACCACAGACGTCATGCATGGTGGGCAACCAGTTCCGTCCTCCTAGATTTGGATGTGAATTTCCATGTAGGGCACTCTAGTACGCTACCAATAGTGTTCCAGATCATATTGGATTGAGGAAACACGATAAAAATGGTAGAGGTGTTGTGAGCTAGTAACCTTGCGGGGCTGAGAACCAGCGTATCCGCCAAAGAGGAGACTATAACATAACTTGAACCTAAGCTTTGTGTCCGCGCCCGCTGGGATCGCCCCCTGCATTAAGTTCAAAAATTCAATTCTGTATCGACTAGGGTCCTGAAATCCAGCCATCCCCTCTAGATTCCCGCTGTATGGATTCCACGTTAAAATCGGTGGCTCCCATTGAGAAATAAAAGGCATCTTAAATGATTTTTGATGGGTAATAAAAATTACAAGGCGCAGGGATTTTTATGTAATCAATACAAGGTAACGAGCAGAAGAACAAAATAGTGCACGGAAAAAGGACAAAAGTGAAGTTTGACGACGCTAAAGTTACATTACGACCATATAAATAAATACGAGAAGAACGGCTTCGCCACTCATCCTTACAGTAGAAGCAAGCGCTATACAGGAAAACTTTTGGTCCGTGGCCTACAGCCTAGGCGGATCTAGCAAGAGAGTTTGGCCTTAAAAAAGTAGTAAAAGGTTTCCTGTAGATATTTCTAAATAAGTTCCACTTATTCGAAGTTATTTTCAGATCCATGCTTATTTTCTCGGCCTCAATCCAAGAAAAGCTTTGATCGGAATTCATTTAATACACGGAAAAAAAGAATCGTCAGAGCTTTTTTTTCCTATGTAATTTGCTTTTATATACAAAAAATACAAAATAACAGCCGTGCCCTAATTTCAATATCTTTTGTAGACATAAACATTTAGAATTTTGGGGGAAAAATTAAAAAAAATTTATAATCCTATTTATTTTTTCTGAACTCCAATATGCCTAGGCGATTCACAACCTAAAATTCAAACTGCTTCTAAATATTCATGAAATTTAGTGTTACGGATTAACTAGGTTATATCTGCAATATAACACATTCAAATTTAGAATAATCTAAACAAAATGACAGGTTTCTATTGCCATCATGTAAGGCTACTGCCTCATTCCTTTAAAGATAGTTGTATATTCAAAATCCTCATCATGGAAAAAACAGAAAATTAGTCAAGATCTTCCTGAATGCATTGTAGCCCTTAATAATTGTCTCATTTGGTAGAAAAAGATCTGATTATAGTTTAAATTATCTCAAAATTCATTTAGTATCATAATAAGCAACTGGAAATCTTGTAATTCAATTCATCCTTTGGATCGTTCAGGTCGACTGTAGATGTTAACTGAACGCTCAGCCTGAAAACGTGTTACGTCAGTATGTGATAAACCACAGGCAACACTTAGAGAGGTGCAAAAAGATCTGGATATACGTAGAAATGAATATGGCAAGGATACCTTAAGTAGAAAGGTGGGTCTTTATAACCTTTTTTCCTTATAAGAAAACTCAATTCAAAGCTCGCTTGGCTTTGGAAAAAAAAATAAAAATTGGGTTGAAATTCAATCAGCAAAATTTTATGAATAAGAAATAAAATCCTTAGAATCAAAACAATGGCTATTTAATGTGTTAGCGACTTCGTCAAAGAAAACTCGAGATCAACCACAAAAACCAGTAAATAATTAATGGAGCAATATTAGGTTGGGTTAGGGTATTTTTTGGGACATCTTTCATCATATACTTCAAGATTTGTGATGTAAGACTGCATTTTGTAGCTATTATTTGGTTCAAGGTTTATTATAGTTTCCCAATTTAAATAAAGTCAACAAAAGAACTTGATTTTCCTCATTGGAAGATGCGAAAGGAAGGTAAGATCTAAGTTAAATTGAAAGATTAATTTAGAAACAAAATGGCTAGGATTTCGGAAATTGGGCTTAGGTAGAAAGAAAACTTTCTTATTTTAAGGTTACGATCAATTGGAGAAAAGACTTCGAGCCACTTCTTTACATTAAGCTTTTCCTTTTATGATGGGTACCTATCCACTTCAGGTTGCCAACCAATCAATCCTCTAATTAGTTGCTTAGGTAGTCTTCTTCCTAATCCGCCCAGGCGTCCTTTTATTCACTGATGTCCTTTCATACAGGGAGAATATTACAGCAAATTATCCTCCCATTAAACGTCAAGGCAACAAACAACTACTAATTTCTTTCGCCTCAACCTCAGCCCTTTTCGCTTTGATTTCTAATGACGGAAAATATCGTAGTGTTTATACCAGATTATTTTTTAATTTAATTAAAACATACAAAAATGTTTATAATAAACAATTTAAAAAGTTTTAGCATTTTTTTCTTTTGAAATATACGATAATTTTGGATTGAATCAAACTTAAGTAAAAAGGAAAATATCTCTGTAGCGGCGTTTGTATATTTCAAACCGTGTCACTCAATAATATTTACAAGTAATAATGTTTTCTCTGTTAATACTTTCAGCACCTACCGACCAACATTCTTTAATAGGGTGGATTGAACAGGAATGCTTTTTACGCATAAATTCACAGATTTCATCCCTTCCATTCCTCGGTGTTGTCTGTTATGCAGGACCGACTCATTAACACAGAGTTGGCAACGGTCAGCTCATGTTTGTGGTTCTCCCTTTCACAAGCAAAAGACTAGAAGAGATTGACACAAAATATCGTCGGAACCGTAAATATCATATTTATCAGATATTAGTACAATAATTTAATTATTTTAAGCATCATTTTACTATCTTTTCACATGTATTACTCAAAAGAGGAATTTCTACGAAAATCTAGAGCGTTTTCTAAAAGGAGATTCTTTATTATCATTTTAATTAGATGCTAAAGCTATGATTGATTTGAATGCCCTCGGTACTCGATTGACAGTCAAAGGATCAGTAACAATTTAACTACTCTTAGGGAATTTTTCACTGCCTTTAGCAATTGAATGTTTACATGTTTCTTTTCTTATTTTTCTTTTCAGGTTTCTCCTCAATTACATTGCGACTTCATTATTCCTTTCTTTTAATTTTCGGTTCTCAATCAAACCTTGTAATCTATTTGTTTTTGTTATTCAAATTATTGGTAGGAAACTGCTTATTTGGATAAATAATCATGAATCAACCTTTAATTCCATATTGAAAGCAGCCCAGGAATGGAGATCAATGGACATTTAAGTTTGTAATGTTATTATTGATCAAAAATCAAAAGGTCTTTTGGTTTTACCAGTCTGTACACTTTATATATTATTAATGGTGTCGATCCACGTCTATCAAATGTTAAAGAGGAAAGTTTTTGCAAAGATTGGAAACTTTCCTCCTGCCAATTTGGACAGAAAATCGACGTAGATTTTGCTACTTTTGGCATCGTGAGCGGCACCATTTTTCAGTCGAGTTGAGTTCAGAAATATGAGCTTATTGTCTTTTACTGTTTTATTTATAGACCACTACTTTAAAGAGGCTATTAAGAAACATGAAACAGTTGGTCAATTTTATTTATGTGAGAGCGAGTAACAAAAACTGATAAAATAAAACGTGCTTAACGCTCTCATTTTTGGCAATTTTGAGTTTTGTTACCAAGTAATAATAAATTTTCAGTAGAATTAAATTGATTTAAAGTATATGAACGCGTGTGTAGATGTGAAAAGAATTGAAAGCCTTAATGGCAGTGTTGATTCTGAGAAAAGGATTCATTCTTCTAGGATAGTATGGCTAAATTTAAATAAGTTGGAAAATTAAAACTAGTGTGATCAACCATGAAATTTCTATTTAGAGAGAATGAGCAAATAGAGTTTTGGGATGAAATATGGAATAAATTGCAAGAAATACAATGGTTTAATGCTTTACTGATAATGAATAATGAATGATTAACATCGCTAACTATAAAAGGCCTAAAAATTTTTGGAACTAATTCTTTTGAAAACCAGATATTCAAAAGTAACTTCTCCAACATTCTGCAGTTGGTAATAAATAAAAATCAATCAAAAAGCGGGTCTAGCAATAAAGGAACCGATGTGACAAAGGCTTGTATAAAAATCATACCATTTCTAAATGGCGAAGCCAAAGAGAGATTTCAAGAACCCATATCAATTCAAAGGGATCAAACTCTTCGTTGAGCAAATTGTCACACATGTAACAGGAAAATAATATTCAGAGGTCAAATTCGCTTTGTCATCAAACTGAATAAGATTATATAGAAACACTTTAAGTTTAGTGTGAATGAAGTGGAAGCACAGAATAGTTAACTGCTTCTAAGCATTATGTGGGTTACCATTCGACTACGCTCGATGTCACGTAGATAAGGGTTAACTTGGTCAGATTAGTGACTTCTATTGGAATAAATATCTTTTGTCACCCCTAAATCTTTTAATCATAAGAAGATAAGAACAAACTTTGATCTTAGTTTTCATCAGATTGTTAGAAATTCGAATATACACACTTTTAATTAACGCATATAAATGAAATTTACAACGCACTTGGAACTTTATGTAATAAAATATAAGGATGAGAAAAGCGAAGTAGCGAACAAGTAAAATTATAGGGACAATAGGGAAATTTGAAAACATAAAAGTTAGCGACACATTTATATCATCACGGTTAATAGTTCGTTAGAGGTGAATTGAGTAATCTTGAACGATATTTCTACACCTGCTTGGGAGAAATTTGTTTCATTCTTCAAAACATGTTTTCTAGGAGCCAGATGAGTGCGGCCAATCTCGATGCTGGACAATGAATTTCACTTCCCTCCACACATATATTTTCGAGATTGACTTGGCCATAAGACAAGATTAATTTGATCTTTATGCAACCAATTCTTAACTTATTTTGTTGTATACTAGTGGTCATTGTCATTGTAAAATATCTATCCTGGTTTCAAGTTCCGAGAGCGAAAGCTAGATAACAAATTTTTCAGGTTTCCCTCTACATTACGCCGATCATTCTTCATTCGACTAGTTCCATTCTTCCAATTACTAATGAACAAAAACAACTGCATAACATCCATCACCGAATTTGACTGTAGGGATTCTATTCTTTTCCGCCTAAGCTTCAAAATCTTTTAATCAAAGTCTGCAGATTGAACTTTGACGCAAAGGTTCAGTTTTCGTTCCAACTAAACTAAAGTTTTCTTCCTAGAACTTAGTCAGTTTATTAGATGGTGATTTGCAAACGCCAAGCTAGGTAGAGATTGAAATTTCTTAATTAGTGGAGTCTTTTGGGGAGTACCAGCAAAGAGATCATAATGACGCAGCGTTCTAACTATTAACTCGTGGCGAACTTTGGTTCCACTTGTTTTCGGATATTTCTGCAGCTCTCAAAAAATAGTCTATCGTTTATCATATACAGCTATAGCATTTTTTCCGCTGCACGTTTCGCTAACATCTCGGGGCGAGATGAATAATGACCACGATTAATGGAATTACGAGAAAACTTCATTTGCGCATATGGTAATAAATTCATTTATAGGTACTTTATGAGGTACAAAGATTTTTCAATACACAAGTCTACGTATATGTAGGGCTACAATGCATTCAAGAAGATCTCGAATGATTTATTTGTTTTCCCACATGATGAAGATTTTGACCTTCCGAATATCTTGTAAAGAATGACGCAGTAGCCTTAAACGGCGAGAAAATAAACCTAGCATATACATATTCGTAAACAAATGAGGATTTGACTTGTTTTATGAGATATTTTGAAGAACTAATCTATTCATATGTATTTTTATTAATGTCTCGTTATAAGGTATTGTTTTAAACACAATTTTGCTTTTCTGAGCAATACATTGTATATAATAATTAAAGTTCGTCGTGCTTTATAAATTTCATTAACCGCCCTTAACTCTTTCCCTCCGAAAATTATAGTTACTTATTTTTTTAAAATTCTTGTGTGGCTTTGATAGATATCCTATATTTAAGCGCTTCTTATGTTTTAGTAAGTTTGCCGTCATAATTTACATGAGTACTTGGGGGAGGAAAATTTGTTTGATATCTCACCTATTGGGAGGAAAACATCAGAATCCTAAATAGTGTCGAAGATAAAGTAGAAGTTTGGTAGATTATTTTTTACCAACCCAAGCCTGATGAAGCTTTTGTGAGCTGGTTAGTACAAGTAAATATCGGCCCCCATCACTCTTTCTCCTTATGATTTAGTTGTAATTCCCTCGTTATAATGCAAGCAGATGATTAAAAAACGGCTATGATCCAAAAATGTGCTTTATTTATCAAAACATTTAACATAAATTTGCTTGTAATAAATGATTTCCCAAATAAGAAGAAAAAGAAAATGTACCCATCATTGACTACCATTATATGCTTGCCAGAAATTACGGCTTTTGTTTAGACAGAGATACACATTGCAGTCCTAATACTTTATGAATCCTTCATTAACTGTTTTATCGTTGCTGTAACATTATCTGCAACGTCCATGGTTTTCTCGACTTCTGAATTGTTGAGAAAGTGGAGGCTCTCACTTCATGGAAGAAAATTTCCAATTATACCGATTGCAACTGCTCATCGAAAATCTTTGTTGGTTTTGATATCTTATTTTGTTTGTTCTGAGCCATTTTTTCAACTAGATTCTGGTAAACAATGAAGGAATTCACAATCCCCATGTCTACGAGTATTTAGTCCCAGAATGGTCCAAAATAGTAATTTGCTTGAATTTTACGGTTGAGCCCATAAACTGTGGGTTTCTGATCCAGCAGATCAGTTCCTCTCATGAACCTATTATTGTAGCGTTGTACCATTACTGGAACCTAGATTTCTACTCGACCAGCTCGGCCTTTTTGTCGGCATTTGATGGAGACAGTATTCGTCGAAGCACCAGAATCAATTGTAGATAGCATCATGCATGAAGATTGTATTCGTAGAAGCACTAGAATCAATTGTAGATAGCATCATGCTAGGCTTTGTGTCTAGTCATTTCACCAAGGACATTCCATCACAATAACGTGCATCAATATATCCTTTCTTCATTTCCTTGTGCGACCTTAGATTTTGGGGATTTCCTTGTGATTCTCTCTCACCGTTCCACAAGAATTAATATGATGCTCTTTCATTAGTTTATACACTAATCCTGGTAAGGTATAAAAGTTGTCAAATAACAGCCTGCAGCCTAAATTTCAAAGTGATTTTGTTCACTGAATGAACATACTCTCAGACAAACCAACTTTTGTGTTAGCTGTTTTCTTCCCAACGCATATGTCGATTTCAAGAAGATAACCCGTTTTTGCATCAATGCGGCACCAATGTTTGAATTTTCTCATGATTTGCTTATTTTTCATGTATTGTTTCATGATATTGTGACCTTTAAATTTCGTCATTCGTTTATCAATTTTCTGATCATAAGTTGGTGCAATAGCATTCTGGAAGGCAGTATTAAATTGTGTGATAATTAGACGAACCTTCCATGAGCTGTCATAGTTAGAGTCCTGCCGATCCGGGGCTTTTGCATTATCATCAAAGTGCAAGGCCCTTCTAATAGCGTACAATCTCTCTCTCTTTAGCGTTTTGGTCATGGGTTCTACATGAAAATCACTATCATTGTAAAAATAATCATGCAGCTCCGGTAAAACATGATAAGTCATCATGATGTCGACGCCATGAAGGCTCTCCATTCTGCTGCATCTAGAAAATGCTTTGTGTGACCAAAACTCTATAGATCAAGTCGTCAAGGTTGCATACATCTTGGAATACCTCCAAAGGTAGAGCCATATCATTATACTGGAGTAGAATTTTCCCCCATTCCTTATCTGATGGTATTATATCCACGAGCGGTACAGGTGGGTATGTTTTTGTTTATTTTATGTCATTAGTTTTTGTCTCAAAACAGCTTTGGTTTGCCTCCTCGTCCAGAAAGAGAGGATCTATTATTTGAACAAGTGTAGGCCCCTGACAAGATTCAGGACCATCTTCATCACAATTATCAAAATCCAAAAGCTGAAGATATCCTTGACTGACCACAACAAATTCTCGGTGGCGTTTTCGTGGCATCGCATGGAGTGTATATCTTGAGAAAACAGTATAATATATATGTGTTTATATTTAGAGAGAGAGAGTCAGTGAGAAAGTGAGTAAGTGAGTGAGAGAGAGTGAGAGTAATTGAGTGAGTGAGAGAGGCAGTGAGAGAGAGTGAGAGAGCACGCATTAGTATGCCTTATGATTATGCTGCAAAATCATGACTTTAGCCTCCCAATGGGTGTTATTACACCCCCCATATCAACGACCATATAGGCTAATATTGACAGTTTAGAGAGAAATCCTATATTAGTAGTAGTAAAAGGGATCTATGAAAACAGGGAAAGTACAATAAATAATTATTTTTGAAAAAATACTTACATGAGAGGAGACGTATAGTGATACATGCAGAGGGAATCACATCTGTTCAAGAACTGCCACATTGACGTTTGCTTGCAGCGCAAAATATGACGTAATAGTTCTAATGCACACATCCTAGACTCTAATATTCACGCAAAGGTATAATACCTGCCTCATGTTTTATTATTTGTCAGAGAAATAAGATGGGTGGAATTCCACTACAATGTAGGGAAAGTCTTAACTACAGGTATGTAAATTTGTATTTCAAACAAGGTGTTATAGTCCTTTGTGTTCCAATGTATTTAAAGTCTATTTGTTGCTGAAGATACGAGTTTGCTGTTTTAAACGAAACATTGAATTAAGGATATGTGTCATGTCACCTGTTACGTCTTAGTATTATTATAATTTAGAGATGTGCAACTCCGTAACGAACTTTTATCGGAAAAATGTAATTTGCTATATGTGCTATTGTTTCTGGTCTGAAATGTAGCGTGTAAGGAAAATTGCCTGTGAGATAACTGACAATTGGCGAAATCAACAGAGAGATTATTAGCAGAAGAAATATTGTGAGGAAATAAATTTTTGTGATTTTAAGAATCTTCGTCGCACCTGGATAGATAGAGTTGTTCTTTGTAGCTGCTACCCATTTCAGTTCCTCTAATCACACTAGGATTTTCTTTCATCGTTTCGCAGGTTATCTTCCCACCTATAAATAGAGGCAAAAGTAAGAGGCCATCCTTTATAATTTTACTTAAATATATCTTGTAAATTCAAGTCGCAAACCTGTAGAGCTGTTGTGATTTAAAGGGGTTACGTAGATAGAGCTGTGAATCCTGGAAAAAGAAAAGAATTAAATGTAAACAGAGTATGAGGAGGAACAGTGAGGGAGGCTACTTTTCTTCTTTGGTTTTTTTATTTGATCAGAGGAAAATAAGACAATCAGGGAGACGTTTGACCCGTGCCCGAAATTTCCAAGTAAATACAATTCTTTTTATAAAATCTCATAGGGAAAATGATCAATTTTTCGATGGTCCAACACCATTCACAGTGGCTATCTTCTCTTTACTATATACTGAATAAAGTATATATTCACTAAATATAGTAGCAGTAGTGTTTCATATGAAATTGATGTGCCTTCATGTTACTTGCGAAACGTAACCAAATAATAAACTGGATGCCACTTAGTTAAAAGTAACGACCGAAACCAACGAAAGCATCGCGGCCAAAATGTTTATACAGTATATTTAAGAAGAGACCGAAATATACCGAAAGTATTGAAAATGAAGAAATAAAAATGTATAGAAGATATATGGCCATAATTGGTCCTGTGGGGACTGAGGCAGGGAGAAAAGGCAATCATCTAAATGATCTCTCGCCCAGGTTTTCCCTGCATCCCCTCAACGCTTTAATGGGTCATGTAATATAAAGAAACATGAATTGAACTTCCATTTCACTACACTATTTCTAATAATACTAATAATCGTATTTATATATCAACAATATTTCATTTAACTAACATCACCGTTTTGCGGGAACCAATGCTACCATGATAGATTAACTGCTGGATTTATGGCCCGGCGAATGGCTCGGATCCAACAATGCGCTATAAAGTGAACCATTTGTCTCCCTAATATCGTGAACAATGAAGTTTGTAATAAAAACAAATATTTTTAATGCAGGTTTGTGGTAATTCTTGAGTTACTTGGCGCTTGAATTGTTCGAACCCTACATTAAATGTTGGATTCATCTCTCCAACCTAAAATGTCGACCTTGCTGTAACCATATTAAAAACGATAAAAGCCTTCAAGCTCGATTGAACTTGGCTGTAAAAACGACTTGTGGCTTTTAAAACTAAAGTTTTGGTTTTTATTAGTCGTGATTTCGGTTTTAAAAGGTTGTGCCAAAAATTTGGTTTCCACAGTAAAAGTCATATTTTTAAGGGAGGGTCCAGCTGACGGTTAATAAACCCGTAATGGTTTATAATGATCATTCTTAGTTCGCCATTATTCCTATTCTAGTGTACTTTATGGACTTTGATGCTCTTTCTCAATCGTCTTGGATTCTATTGATTTTAACGACCGAGGTTAACAGAGGTGGCATTAGCGATCCTCTCATTAGTAATGCTCTCAACATTTGTAATATTCGTTGACCTTAATTCTTTTTTCTGACTTCATATGGTTATTAATGCGTTTATTCATGGTTTCTAATGATACCATTGCCGAAATTAGCTTTCGCAAATATGACTATACTTTCTGTAGTAAAAATGATGTTGGATTAAAACTAATGAGAGGGAACTCACTGGTTTCGAAAATCACCCCCCCCCCTCCACACAAACTGACAGTTGGTAGCAATATTCAATTAACAGTTCTATATGTATATATGTCTCACGACCCTCTTCTCTTGAAGTGCTAGGGGTTTAATTTTTAATAATATTTCCCATATAGAACTATATTAATATCTTTATTTATTATTTCCCGAGTAGGGCCGACTAAGTTGTCAGTAATCTCATCTACACAAATTATACCATTAGCTCACATAATTGCTATTTTCCTCTCCTTTGCGTTTATAATATTTATCAGAGCATAAATATAATGGAAAGATAAATTATAATATAGCAATAAAAACTAAATTTTACCACCACTGTTTTTAATCGAGCAGCGGTAAAACAATCTGAGATTGTATTGAACGCAGATTAAAATTTATCTAATCAACAATTATCCATCAATATTCACGAAATAATTTGTCGTACAACATTAAATGACACAAGTTCGGGTATTAACTCTCCAATCGGCAATAATTGACTGGATGATAATCCGCGTCTCCTCGTTTAGATAATACTTAATAGCCATCAAGCAGCATGTAAAAAGTTTATTTCTATGTTCCAATTGACTTTGTAATAAAAAATTGACTTAGAATTAATTACTAATTAATATTTAACGAAATACCTCTAAATACTGCAATTAAAAGGTGTTCTTTTGCACTCTTTTCAGATGCATTTTAGTGCATAATTGATCTTCGGGTTTTTAACCTGTGGGTTCCTTGTTTTACTCGGTCATATTCAATCGTTTTTCCCTCATGATCACGAGAATGGTAAAAAAAAATTAATATTTGCCTTTATAAACACCCAAACAGTTTGTGCGAGTCATACATTGAAAAGAAAATGTATAAATTCACACTTCATATCATAAATTTTTAGGGCTACCACTTTTAAAATCTGAAAAACACTTTACAAACGAATTTTTCATTCTATTCCAGTCATGGAGGTAATTTGAAATTTCCATGTTAAAGATTCTACTAACTTTTTTTGTGGTATGACTTCGTTGCTCTTGCACTTTAAATTCAAAGATAACTCTAGGCTGTATTTCTCCCTTCTGCCTTTGTGTTTCCAGAGATTGACTTCAAGACCTGAAATAATTTGAAAAGTTAATTTATGTGTTAATTATCACCATAATATTATTGAAACGGAAGCTGAAGATTCTTAGAAAGAAATAATCCACCTCAAGGCGTAACAATTTCTATTCGATCCCTAACGAGTAATAGAAAAATAGATATTTTAATTACGAAGAAGTTAAGCGAGACTAATAAAAATTTCGAAGATTCTCAATTTACATTCGACTCCAAACTGGTGCGCCAATACCTGTGACGAATTATTAAGAACCGTCTGTAACCACCTAAAAAAACGACAATGGTATTAATTAGCGCAAAAGCAGGAAGCAGAGTTGGTTGGGATTAATTTTCCCACCAAAGTAAAGAGTTGGCGTTACCCGCCAAGTTTCATGTTAAGTGGATCAAGCGTTTTTTGCGACACTATCAATGTGTGTTCCCTGCCTTTAGTGGCGTTGGTTTTTGTGCATTAATGGATGATGCCACGAGGTTCAAAGTTAAAAAGAAGCAAATTGCTGCGATATCAGTACTCTTTGTAGCAGGAAAGTGCAATCCAGATTGGCATAGCAGTGGGTAGTATACAGAGATGGACGAAAGAATGTAAAGCTCTTGGAGGTGGTGACACGCAACTCCAATCCAGTAGGACTGGGCTGGCTAGGAAGACTTCTACGAGGCCTCTTAAGGCGCTTTAGCTACAGGTTTAAACTGAACCTAGAAACTAGCAAATAAAATGAAAGAGAAGATCCCGCATCTCCCACAAAATATGTCCTTTAGAACTATACAACGCCGCCTCAAAGACAACCTTGACTATAAACAAGACGTAAACCCATTCTGAAGGAGAGAGATAAGAAGAAATGTGTGCAAATTTGTAATAATTGTCTGAAGTGGGACATTGCGAAGGAGAAGAAAGTGTTGGGTGGTTTAGAAGATAAAAAGAACTCTTCGTTGTTTACCAGATATATTTATATTCCACCTCGTATTGTGATCCTCTTTGTTATTGTGCTTCCCATAAGATTTTTTGCGAAAGGCTGATTGTTAAACCGGATTTAGGTGAGACGAAAACCACTCTAAAAGATAATGATGAATTCTCAAAGGATTTGGCCTTCGAACAAAATGGCTATGAAAACAAGAAGACTGCATTTATATATATTTACTGGCATTGGGTAGCAAATAGAGGATGAGTTCGAGTTAGATTGATTATTGATTTCACGAGCTTATTTTTGCTGAAGCTTGAATACAACTCTCTTAATGTTCGTTATCTTCTACGTAAATGAATAAGACTCGTCTTTATGTAAGATCAGTTGAGTAGTTGACTTGATTGGTATGACTCGCGAGTGATATGTGAAACTGCTCCACGAAATGATTTCTTTCGAATAATCTCTCTTCCTTGATTTGCTCCTTTTATCCTAGGACACATTTATAAACATACAGATATATATACAAATACAATACTTTAGAAAACTTTTTCTCTCGTGAGAAAATATACTGAAACGGCGAAATCTGGTCAAACGCTTTCTATTCATCTTTCTTAACAAAAATAAACATATAATATTGTGGTTGTATTGTAAAGCTCACCAAGTGTCGTTATGATCGAGCTAACCCATTTTAAGGTTCCAGTTTCTTTTCTATGGTGTTTATTTTTCCAAACCGTAACCACAGAATAATTAGTCTCATTCCCAGTTTACCTTTTCACCGCGACTTTGGTCTTTTCAAGAAAATCAAAATGGGAACGGTTCTAAAATATCCTGTTACATGTTACAATGTTTAATTTGAGTTTATTTTTGTTTTGCTTCACACACCTAAATTTATTTACAGTGGCTGAGTGTAAACATTACTCCTCCATGGGTTTGTGTGTGCACATATTATGGGACACACAAAAGTATTGTGGAGCGATGAGGCTACATTTAACGTTACTGGGAACTGAGAGGGCAAGTTCAGGTTACAGCCAGATACAAGCCTGTACCACCACACTTACACACAGGGACGCCCAAGTACCCTTCTTAACGCCATGGTATGGGTGTCTTTGGGTGTTATGGCAAGGGTAAGTTAGGAGTGTCGATTAGGAATATTACATTGAACAAAAAACGCTAATTGGAACTGATGTGCGACCATCTGTAGGACTTCCTTGGTACATCAAGAGTAATGCGTTCATGCCGTACGGTTTTCCTGCACACACAGCAAAATTAATCAAGGAATTGTTTGAGTTAGCAGGATTGGACTACATAAAGGACTAGACTTAAACCCCATTGAGAATCTTTGTGGACTCATTAGAAGAGGGCTACGAAGACGTAATGCCGCAACTATTTTCAGATCTCCTAAAGAATATTCAGGTAATCTGGAACAACTTGGAACCCTCCACGCTCCAAATAATTGCTAAATCCGTTCCTTGATGCTAGTAGAGATGTCTGAATAGGAGAGGACTCCTCTCGATGTATTAGGGGCTGGTAAGTACTCGTTTTTTTTGCAGGAAAAAGAGGTGACACGCCAATACTTTTGGCGCCAAAGATATCTTTATATGCATGTGTTTTATTATATATATAATTGATGATATTGATAGCTTTGCATCAGAAAAAAATAATTATAAAATACAGCACCAATACTGATATTAATAATAATAAAAAAATTTGGGCACGTGACACGAAACTAATAGGAATATATAATTCACATACAACCCAGCAATGAGATCTTCTCTCAGTGATATATAAGGAACGAGGCAGATGTTAAGAATGAAGATGAATGGGAAAATTGGAAGAATAATAATAAAAATGAGAGTAAGTGTGGTTTCTTATAGTATGTGTCGATAGGTTGCACAAATGCTCACGAATGAATTTTGTATAGTGAGTACATGAACTTTCCTGCACAAATTTAAATCCTCTAGGAAGAATAACAGACCTTTCTTCCAAAAGCTTATCCATTAATGATTATGTACTATTTTTTTCGGATTATAGAGTTGATCAGAAAAAGTTAGGAACCCTATATCTTTGTTGTGTCGCGTTATTTTATTAAATCAGCAAAATTTCTACTCACTTCAACCCAGTTTCTAGAAAACTTTTCTTGAAACAATCTCGTAATAATACCCTTGTTACGGGGGAATAGTTTTGTTAAATAAATAATTAACCAGGTAGATAATGTATTTGTTAGTATGTAAAGAAGCAGTGTATAT
Source organism: Ceratothoa steindachneri (assembly GCA_963969495.1). NCBI lineage: Eukaryota > Metazoa > Arthropoda > Malacostraca > Isopoda > Cymothoidae > Ceratothoa > Ceratothoa steindachneri. Next base: position 5,505,679 of record OZ018337.1, read on the forward strand.
GATTCAGCAAACCATACCTTTGAGAGAAATCACCAAAGATGAGAGGGCTCTTCACCTCCAATTCTTTTAAGAGAAAGGATAAAGAGATACTAAATAAGCATTCATTAATTAGTTTTCTTCTTCTTTGTTCATTTTAGGACGCCTTATCTAATCTTTTTTAAACAGTTCCCTTTTATTTCCAATTGCATTATCAGCAAAATTCAACAGTTCCCTGTTATTTCCGTTTGCATTATCAGCAAAATTCCGTTTTCAATATTCCCTTTGAAGAATTTGAAATCGCGGTAAATTTAAATCGAGATGTAATTCCAAGTCTTATTTAGACTCAAGATGGACAAATTGCAGCAATTAATGTTTGGAAGACTGGAAAATTAGGTTTTAGGTCTACCAGTTAACAACCACTTTAAAGTTTCTTGTAAGAAAAGTACTTGATTATGGATGCTGACGCCAGAGTTACGGTGATTTGCCACAAAGAATAGTATCAAAAACAGAAGAAAAATCTATTTTCCAAAAGAGAGAAATACAGAAGGAAAGAGAAGAAGAAATGGGGTGCGATAGTGGTGGGGAGGTGAGAGAGGAAAAGGAAGAGATATTGTGTCAGAGAGATATTAGGAGAGTGCGTATAAGAGGGAGAGCGAGAGAGTAAAGTTTGATAATGAGTCTGTAAATGAGCATGTGACTAGGAAGAAGAGGTAAATGGAGTATAAATAGAGTGTGAGAGACCGTCTGAGAAAGAAAAAGAAGAGGGGGAGATGGAATTAGAGAGAGGATGAGAGGCTGGAGAAGTACAAAAAGGGACAGGGAGAGAATATTTGAGGAAAGGGCGAGAGAGAGAGTTATTTTACGTTCGAAATCCAACTAAAGTCTGAATTAACAAAAAATATTGAATCCATTTCCTCAACCTAAATACTTCTAAAGAAACTGGGCTAAATACATAAATAATCATAATATTTCCGGATGTTTCAAAAAAATTATTTGTCGACTTATTATTTGGGTAATTTAATACTCGTTGTTTCGAACCGAAATCAAAGGAATATAAAATTTCTGTGCCACCTTTAATTATTCCACGCCCTTTAAAAAGGCATCTGAAGGAGGATCAAAAGATCCGACTCTAATTAGAGTAGATTTAATATCGAATTAAGTAAAGCTAAAAATTATGTAGATGTTATAAACAAATTTATATATAATCATAAACCTTTAAGTTATTTGGAATATCTCATTTAAATAATTGAAGATATCAAATAGCTCAATCAAATCGAAATTTTTAGGTCATAAATGTATTATAATAGAGCGCTTAAGTAATCTTTATATATATATAGCAATAAAATTATGGATGTTTTAGGAGTCCCCTAGTGATTGCAAAGTTCACTGCGATTTCTGTTCATTGGCTCTTTTTATATTAGAAGACCGTTAAGTGACTCTACTTCAGATAACCTCAATTCTTTTGCCTTGAAACCAGTTTCCATTCCCATAATAACGAGATCGTTATATCTTGCAAACATAACATGGCGGTTAATTTTATGAAAAATCTTTGACTTTTTGAACACAATGTACTATGTGGGTTTTATTGTGTAGTTATATAGTCACATTTATGTAATATTAGAGGAATTGATTTCACAAAAGTCCAATGAATGAGAGTCATAATATTTCCGTGATTAATTCCAATTTTAATTTATTTTGTTCAATAAATCATAAAAGCATAATCACAAAAGATACTCAATTAAGTGGAATATATATGAATAATAAGACAGGTAATTTAATCAATAGATATTCCTGTTCCCTCCCATATAATTAGAATTGAAGGTGTTCAGTCCTCGTTTACTTCCTATATTTCATTAATAAAATAGATTTTTTCGTGGAGGATCTCGTGATAGAGACTGTGGTCGACTCAGAGATCGATATTTAGGGTCTTGCTGACGTGATTGATAGAGTGATTCATACTAGGATAGATAGTCGTTAATAATATTAATTAGAGGAATTAAGTATTTCGTTCAACGTTAATGGTACTACTTCAGCAAATCCACATTTCCTCTAGAATTTCTGGAATTATGTCTCCATTTACTAACTGAGACATGTTAAATTGATAAAATTTTGAAAAGGTTTGAGAGGCATTAGTATATGAATAACTTTGACATAACAACTTGATTCTTGTCAAGAAATTGGTAAAAAAATGAAGAGAGTGATAACTATTTATATCAATATGCAAACTAAAAAGGATGAAAGGGCGTTAAAAGAATTAGGTCTGAGGGCCTTTGCTGATTATCATTATTTATTCTTAGGCTGCCAAGAATTAATTTTTAACACGACACACTCTCTAAATCTGTACTAGGTTGTTTCATTGACTTATTTACCATTAGTTAAACCCAGAAAACCGATATTTGAAATGGCTTGGAGGAAAACAGACTAGTTCTAAAGACCTAGTTAGAAAGAAGCGATCGTACTCTAGTAGTTCGACGAAAAAGACCAGTGCAGGCATCAAAGCTAGTTGGAAAAATAGCTAGTACCTAAATAACTTGGGTCGATATAAGGGTTAAAGGTGAAATGAAAACAAAGGGAAATTGATATTAGATCAAATAAATAATAATAAATGTGTACAACCAATTTTGAGAAGAATTCACATACTTTGTTTCTGTCCAATTCAATAATATCTGGATTCTTGTATTTAATTATTTATTTTATATGAAGGGTTTAGGTTAAACGTATGGTATATTATGTTCGTTTGGTTAGGTTAAGTTATCAATTGACACATATAATTGCAATAAATTTATTGTAAGTAATATCTCTTGACTCGAGGCTGGTTGAAGAAATAAGGGAACACAAACAAATGTATGAAAGTTTGGCTGTGCGGATTATTCCTGAAAATGTGAGTAGAGCTGTAAATTATTCAGCTGATTCTGGGTTTTAGTATAATTTGTTTTAACTCCTTAATTGCGTTAATCACCATATGGTGCGATCCGAATTTATCATCCTCTTGTTCGAATCACCAAATTGTGATTTGTATTTTCTCAGGAGTGTCATCATTTCTATAGTCGCTAAATATTGATGTGTCCTTCTATTCGCTATTCTTTACATAATCCTAAATGTTATTGGTCAGAATAAGTGACGTCATAGCTGGAATTGTCGCAAATTTGATAGGCTATTATTAATCATCGTCTAGTTCAAAGTTGTAGCATCTGAAGTGAAGTATCGCCTTGGTTGTGCCCCCTACAGAATTTGCTGAACGTAATTCAGAGTCTATTACACATTTATTATATGATTTTGATAGTGACTTTTTCACTCTACATCTGACTGATTCAGAATTGGAAAGTGAGAGTGATGATCTTGATTCCGAAAATGATGTTGAAATTGAGGCTGAAAGGAACATTGCATCAAATACTAAGAGAACCAAGACTGGAGTAGTTCACTCTATTTTCGGGTTTTTTAGCAAATGATCGTTTAAAAATTAGTGCTGAAATAGGTGCAGATGACCACTCACAAATATATAAATCTGTCATTCATGGTGAAATTATAACATTTATATGTGATGAAACGAGAAAATATGCAGCGAAATGTATTGATCAGGACAAAAGCAGTTTCTCTTTGACAAAGAGGAGTCGAATGCAGAGTTGAACTGATATCTCTATTGAAAAGCTAAGATTGGTTGAAGAAAATTTTTATTAATCGCTATCAATCAAAAACCATCCTTTCAGGATTATTTTTCTAAAGATCCCCTAATTCAAACCCCTATTTTTGGATTAATGATAAAAAGAGACAGATTTTTAGCAATCATAAGATTTCTTCATTTTTCAGATTTTACTGATTGTGGAAATAAAGTGTATAAAGTTGAAAAGCTCTTAAAACTTAGATATTGATAATTATTAATCTAGTGTGGCTTTGGCCAATTATTTAGTTATTCGGAAAATGGACGTAATTGATACAGTTTTCAAAGGCAGAAAAAAATAGAGAAATAGTCGCAGCCTATACAAATAAATTGATGCTTTTAAGTTGGCAAGACAAAAGCAACAATTCTTATCCACTCGAAATTGTGGCAAAAAATACCTGAAAAAGTATTACAAAAAAATCTACTTGAGAGTTTTTGATTTCTCAGTTCTAAATGCTTATGTCATCCATAAACGTTTACAAGGAACTGTTTCATTACTTCAATTAAATTGAAGCTCATTGCAAATATTTTCTGAAGAGTTTGGATCCATCACTGCGGGAGTTATTTGCACGGCAGACCTTTAAAAAAACCCTGATCTTCTAATGGTAGGTGACATAAAAGAAGACAATAGGTTGTGTGCACAACATGAAAGCAGCACACATAAGGTGAATTCATGTGCAATCAATGCAAAGTATGTTTTGGCCCAATTCAATATTTTGAAGACAATCATACTAGGAAGGACTTTTAAAATAAAGGTGTATCCTAAAGTTGATTTTTTTTAAAATTTATTTATCAAACTATTACATATTTTTGGTCATAAATTTAATTGTGTTGCAAAATAAATCACAAAAATCGAGAAAAAATTAGTTAAAGTAAAATGTAGAAACTCTCGGCAGAAAAAAAATCCCGCACTACAGGGGCGACTCGCGGCCGAATATTCGTCAGTAAAGGGGTTAAACAACCAGGTTTAATGTCCGATTAATGGGTTTTTCTCTTATCTAGCTATTTTTAATAAATATTTGTGGTCTACTTACTTTGTCCAACTATTCCCTTAACTGTTGCGCCAGTACCTACTTTGCGTCAGTCTTCAATTTACTCCAGGATCTGAAGAAATATTGTAGATATTATGGAGTAATATAAAATTCTATCATCTAACTCGTGTACATTAGAAATTCTCAATTTACTCCTCTTAATAAAACTAGAGTCCATTTTGTTCTAATATTTAAAGTTTTAGAATGACTAACACATATTATTTCTGCTTCTATAGGATTTAAGCAAAATGATTTCTACTTAGATAAATATTTATTTATACCATTTATATAGATGCTAATGGTAAATATTTCTACCTTGAAAGTAGAAATTAATTAATAGGTTTTAGTCATAATTTCGAGGCGAAGAATTGTTAAAGATTTAACTCAAAAAATTTCAATCAACTTTTTGATTTTAAGGTATAAATAGTCAAGCATTGTTCCTGTCTTATAATGCTCCTAAAATAATTTTATATTAGAAGGAAGAAACACATTTCTTTTAACATCAAAAAGAATATTTTTTATCCTCAATGGTAAAATCAGCGGTCAGTTTATGAATCGATTAAATAAATGTGTAATAAAATTTTCTTAGCTGCTAAGCGAAATAAGAAAAAGGAAATCTTAGTGTTCGATAATTGTTATTGAATTTAAAGTTGCTAATAATGTCCTAAAAACGAGATTCCGCTAAATCTAAACAGGAGTATCAAATACTCTAATGCTTATTAAAATTTATTTCCAATTTATTAAAAGATGTATTGATAAGTATTGCTCTAAAGTAATAAATAACACAAAACAAGTTTATACATTATAAATGACACAGAGCAAAACTAAAGATTCCTAAATAAGGAGAAATATATTCGGCAAAATATTATATAAGGGACCACGACAAATCTTGTTAAAAAATTTGTGTAAGTGTTTCAGAATGGTATAATTGCAACATACTTGAATCTACTAATATTATATATATATATATATATATATATATATATATATATATTTATATCAAAAGAAAATGAATAACTTCCTAAATTAAATTATTTGCTTAAAGAAACAGAGAGAAAGAAAAACAATAATTATTTTAACGAATAGAATATCATAAAGTAAATATCGTCAAATAAGAATGTATTCTGAAATGTTTAGTAAGTCATTTTTCTGAGCTAGCAAAGGGTTGAAAGGCAAGAACAATTTTCTAAAATAAAATATCAAACTCTGAGAAAAATAAAATATAAAATCCGAATAACATCTTTTCTAGTTTAAAGGTATAGTAGAAAAAAAGAAATAGACAAGCAAAATAAAAGCCACTGAAAACATATTGTAGTTTAAAATTATACTACAATTTGTGAGAAAATATCACAACATCTTCCAAACCTCATTAAGATGAAACTGATTTTTCTCAGCAGTTTTAGGTACTAAAATTAAATTTGATATATATGTACCCGGTAGATATTCTTTCTTATATCCCTGCATTACGTTTGATCAACGGGATTCATTATCAGAAATATATATACTATTTATTAAAGGAATGGTTAACTTAGTATTAAAGAATATCACCTTACTCCTCTATGTTAGGCAACTGGACAAAACAAAATTTTCTTTTCGAAGCTAATAATATTATTTATCATACATAGTATTTGTCATATTTTGCATTTATTTGGAAATGTTACCCATTACTATACCTAGTAGTATTTTAGGCAATTTAATTACACAAAATAAACCTAAGAGCTATAGAATGTGGAATTTAACAAAAAATTAGCATTTAACAATAGTAATAATTTTGAATTTCTAAAAACTTTAGCTTCAAACAATTACATCACAAATCAACTCCTATTTATTTCACTTAGAAGGGAATAAATTTTTCAACAGACTTTTTTACATTACAAAGATAAAACACTTAAATGAAACACTTAATTAGTCGCTTCTCAGCAATTTACTGAAGAGGAGGGAAGAAAACTTCGATCATAAGAAGCTGAATTTGTCCCAGTTTACATAACTATTTCAATTATAAAGCTTAAAAAGGACGATAAATTAATTTATTATTTTTTATGTCACCAACACAATTGGTAATATTGTTCATCTCATATGTGATAAACAATTATATGTCAATTCGATTCCAGGGTTTTGGAGGGAGAAAAAAGTAATCTGCCAGATCCCATGAATTTAAAACATTAAATTTAAAAGGTAATGAGGAATAGAGACTCCGATACCAGGAAGGTTGATAATAAAGTACTTCAAGGCATTATGGTTTTATTTTTTTTGTAAGCCGATGAATATTTGGATTGTATTCCTTCCGTTTATTGTCTGCATTCCTATGAGACCATTTCTATGCGGAGAGTATTCTTTGAGTTTCCGCCCTTTGTCTTCAGTTCTTCTTTGTGGACATTTGAAAAGGTTGATTTTATTTCTTTGGGTTTTCTTTTCCTTTGTTCTTTTATAGTTTTTAGAATATAAAATTATTTCTTCATATTTTCTATTTAATTTTATTTTTATCTTATATATTTTAGTTGATTTAACATATCTTCTTTTACTGGAATCATATTTAATTTAACGTAGACAATATTTTAATTATAAAAATTACCTTTAATAATTTATTTACTGAGTCATAGTTTGTCAATTTATTTATCCTTTTCCGTTTCCTATCATCATATATTTTGTTTGCTTTAAATATTTTAAAAGCCCAGCATATGCTGGGCTTAATTTCGCCACAAGATTCCCGTTGGCCACGGATAGCAAATCCTACGAACATTAATTTCTCATTTTGGATGTGAACCATATTTTATTGGTTCATGATAGGATGTCAGGTTTAAATAATGAAGACGCTTAGGCAATTATATGCCTATGCTCTATAGTGTCGCATCTCCATAGAAATTTTTCCTATGCTAAACCTCTTCTCATCCTTAAAACAAGTAGTTGAGAAGCGGCAGGAGTAAACTTTGACAAACTACCTCGTGAGGGAAATGTGAATCCACTGCAAAGGATCGTCTCCTATATTTATATTGTCAAGAACGATATTTATGAAAGAGAAAAAGCGCCAAATTTATCTCTCGCTTTTTATTTCTCCATGAATTTCTGAGTAGTAAATTTAACAAATGAGGATAAAAACAAACTTAAAGGCTTATTAAGAGTTTTTGATATACGGAAATGTATATAATGCTTTTATAATAGACTATTAAAAAATTCTAAGTTATAGATTAATGTATCGAACTATAAGCAAAAAGTAATGGTTTTTCTCTTGAAGAAAAGTTCATTCAAACCATTGAAATATCTGAAAAATTACATGTTATATTTTTTTTGTTCGTTTTACATTTTTTATTTGTTCCCTTAAAAAGATATGCCTAAAATTTGCCTTTCATATGACTAAAAAAATCTAGGTATTATTTTTAATATTAGATGACTCCAATAAACTAGGTATTATTTTTAATTTTTATGACTCCAATAATTTTCTTCTCAAACCAAGTTAGTTAAAACGTTTAAATATTGATACCACAATATTTTATGAGCGAAATATCGAGCACAATAGAAACGTTTTTAGGCGACTGTTTTTAAGACCCAAATTTAAACTCAGTTGCAGCTTTGTAGGACTCGAATAGATGAATAAGAGAAACATTGACAATCCAAATTTAAATTAACTTTAAGTGCTCCAACCATTTAATGGAAAATACCCTCGGAACACAACGCCAACTTACTTTCCCTCTTAAATTCATTCTCAAACTTTGCATTCGATGCCAAAGTTAACATGCAAAATCTTCCCAATGAAAGTAAGGTAAAGTTCGGTTAGAAATTTGATGCCAAAGTTCATTTATTGCCTCCCTTTGAGTGCGCGGCGATGCGCAGTTCCAAATTTTCTAATACATTTTAAAGAGCTACGCAGTGCGAGCTTATCGAACGAGAGCCAGATGTGGACGCACATGACGAAAGGAGATCGATAAGAAGAAATCCAGAATCTTTTTTATTTGTTTAGAGATGAGAATGAAGATTGATAGAATCATAAGTTTAAGGAAAACTATAAGCGTCACACGAGGTGATAGAAATATAGATGTTTCTAAATATTTTAGCGTTATTCAACCATTATCCAAATGAAAATAAAAGAACGTTTCCACCGTGTTAACCCCAATTTAACATATTACTAAAGGAGAAATCTTACGGTGAAGATAAATAATTTTTTTTCTTTATTTAGGTATTTAAAAAAAAAGTGCTTGGATAGCGCTTCAATACTGTCATAGGGCATGTAAATCTACTTCTTGTAGCTTAAGGGTAACAAAGTTTTCATATAGATTTTAAACAAAAATGTCATTCACTGTGGAATCGAATAGGTTTTCTCTTCCTTCTTCTCCATACGGTCCAACCATTGAAGATAATAAACCGTTAAGGTTGGAATTTGTTCCTTCTTCTCTACCTTTAACCAATCTTGAATCTTATGAGACCAATTAGTTTACTACACCACCACGTAATTGTTAAAGTTTACTCTGATATAAATGAGGTGAGAGGGAAAGATATCAAACTAGATATTTCATCTAAAGCAGATGAGTTATTTTAGGCGGTTTTTACTGCTTGCTTGAATAATATTAATAATAATAATAAGTCTTTTGTAATGCGCTCTTTAAGGCCTGAGGCCTTCCCAGAGCGCACGTTGTGCTGAGGTGAGAATGTAACTTCAATGAAAATTCAAGAGGGGGGAGGAGGCAATACTGAAAAGATGCGTTTTCAATGGACGCTTAAATGTGGTAGGAGAAGGAGAAGACCTGATTTCAGCAGGAAGAGAATTCCACAACTTAGCAGCGCAGATTGAGAAGGAGCAGTCCCCCATTGAGCAGAGGGATAAAAGAGGAATAATCAAAAGAGGTGAATGTCATGAACGAAGGGCCCAATGGACATCGCGTGTCGAGAGGGCAGAAGAGAGGTAAGACCGGGCCTTGTTGTTTAGGGCCTTAAATGGGAAGACAAGTATCTTGAAGTGAGTACGGGATCTGACAGGGAGCCAGTGCAGTTCATGCAGCAAGGGTTTTGAGGGAGAGAAGCGAAAGCGACAGAGAAGAAGCCGGGTGGCATAGTTCTGTACAAGTTGAAGGGGGCGGAGAGAGGGGGATGGCAGATTCACAAGCAGTGAGTTACAGTTGTCTAGGCGTGAGGTGATGAAGGCATGAACAGCAGTCTCAAGACTTTGGCGATCAAAGTGAGAGCGAATGCGAGAGAAGTTACGAAGGAAACATAGAGAGGATTTGCTGCCATTGTGGATATGAGGCTTGAAGGAGAGATGCTCATCAAAAGCAACACCCAGATTCCTAACGCAGTAAGAGAAAATGATAGTATTCCCGCCCAGAGTAAGCGAGGGAGAGATTTAGATTTTTTGACAAGAGTAGGGGTACCAACGAGGAGGTCCTCAGTTTGGGAGTGATTAAGACTGAGGAAGTTGGTAGAGAGCCAGTCAGAAATGGAGGAGTAGGCAGCCAGAAGGTCAGTGGTAGAGTAGGCAGGAGACGTGGGGGATGAAGAAACGAAATTTTGAGTGTCATCAGCGTATAGGTGGAAGGATAGACCGAAATTACGGAGAAGGGAACTAAGAGGGAGAAGGTAGATACGAAATAGTAGAGGACCAAGGACAGAGCCTTGTGGCACTCCAAAGCGAATGGGGGTAGAGTCTGATTAAACCAAGGTCGAGAATTGTAAATAGCTCTAAAAGCAAATTAGGTGAATAACTGTATATTTTTGTATTTTAAGGCGGATTTTTGACTTGTACAAAATTAATTTGATATCTTGCAATTCAATAAAAATATGATAATGGCAATATAATGAGGCCATTGTTTGTCAAATAGTTTACTACTAATTAAAAAATGTGACTCGGATATTTTCCTATAAATATTTATATGTTGATATCAGAGACACGGTTTCATTTCGCCCTCCGAGGTACAAATGTGTTAAAATAAATTCGTGTCTGTGCTGGCAACAGTGAAATTTGAAAAAAAACAATTGAAATAGTCTTTTGGGGCTCTTTGATATGTTAATTAGAAACTTTGATTCAATCATTATTGCATTAAGACTTTGAAACCATGAAAAACTAAAAGCTCCAATAAACTCAAATTACACCCCAACATCAGGCAAATTCGAATGATAAGAAAATAGATAATTATAGACCTGATAATTTCTATTTTTTCCTTTAATATATTTTATTTGGACTCATACTGCCTGAGATCGGCTGATGCACAATGAACATAGGAACGTTTCGTGCTGGGATAAAATGAAATGTTTTAAGAACGAATTATTTCTACCTAAAATTAAGTTCTTATTGGTTTTCGAAAAAAAGAATGACAACTAACTTACATGAAAAATGATACAGTAAAACTTAAAGGAACTGAAGACGCCTAAAAAGTGCAAACTGAACTTAATATGTCAATAGTAGATAAAATAAATAATTGATTAAAATCCAGCCGACAATTTACCATTAGGTAATTCGTTGTATAAAATATTTGGTAGGGTGTTAAAAAACTTAATATGAACTAAAAATAATAAATGATTCGTTGTCATTTTGAGGGGTTTCTGTTACAAACAAAATATTTCTTTTTAAATATATTCACTTGTGTGTAGTAGTGAATTATTGCAAATGCCTATAAGTAATCATTGGAGATGAGTCAACCATTTATTAATCTTAAATAGCTAACTCTAAAAATTCATCAAATAAATAAAACATACGTCTTTTTTAATGGTGTAGCAATTGATTTAAAACTGTCGTAAGAAAGCACGATATCATTCCTAAGAATTGTGGAAAGACAAACCGTGGTTACGTTGATCATTCCAAAGTATTGTGTGGAGAGACGCAAAATCTGCTCATAACATTCCTAAGAATTGTGGGAAGGGACGATAAAGCTTCTCATATCCTTTCTGAGAATTGTGCAAAGAGATACCAAAGTTGCCTAGATCATTCCTAAGAATTATAGAAAGAGATGGGAAGCTGCTCTTATCATTACAAAGAATTGAGGGAAGAAAGGCCAAAGCTGCTCATTTTATTCCTAAGATTTGTTGGAAGAGAGGTCCAAGACGTTAATTTCATTCCTAAGAATTGTGGGATGAGACGCCAATGCAGCTTATATCAATCCAAAGAATTGTGAGAAAATGAGCCCAAGCTGCTCATCTCCTATAAGAGACGATTCATTATTTTCTACAATTTGCGGTAATTGTGTAGAGTATGGCTAGATCCCATTTCTAGCTTATTTTGGGCTATTTTTCCTAACTACTTTTTCTGAGCTGAAATCTATGTGGATGAAGTTTATGGCGTGTTCTGAATATATACTAAGGGGTTGTGCCCTCCAGCCCCCCCCCCAAAAAAAAAAAAAAATTTGAAATCTCAGGATCATCGTAGGCCCATCTCCCTGACGAGCCGTCCCCAACAATAAGTCGATCCTCAAAATGAGCAGAATTGCATCCGCCCATACTCGCAATATGTACCTAATTCACTATTACGAGTAAGTGTTAATTTAATCCAACAGGAGTTAGCTCAAGGCAGATTATATCTCTAATAAGAAATAAAAATTGATTGTGGTTGTTATTTTCTATCTGCCACAAGTGTTATTTTATGCTCTTCGCTCTTATTGTGATGCATGACACAAATATAGTGAATTAATTAAGAGAATTTAAATAAGCTAGAAGTATATGAAAAATCCTATTATTATGAATACACTGTAAAGATTGGGTGTTGTTGCTAACGATGGACGATAATAATGATAAACATCCTTGCGCTTCACAATATCCTTAGGATATTCTTGATCCTCCCGCAAAAACTAATCTACACGATAGGAAATATGACTTCCTATTTAATACACTCATACTCCGGTAGTATCATGAACGTTTTAACTCACAATGTTAGCGAAATTTGGGACATACAAAATGTGTATTAAGAAAATAAAGGATGCGAAAAAAATGTGTGAAGAGACTGTTTATTAGAAGCGGGAGAGAAATGATAATCTTTTCTCTAATCGAAATTCTAAAAAAGCAATAGTGATAAATTATATAATTAAATAACATTAACACATATTAGAAAACTAAGGTTAAGCTTCTGCTTTCTTTGGTTTTTCTGTGGCTAATGGAAAAAATCTACACCACAAAGATTTCTTGACTATAGGTATCAAAAGGCTACAGTTTGGGGGTCTAAATGCTTTACTACAGATTAAATTTTAAGAGTTTGTGCAGAAAATTTACTATCTTTCTATTCTATAAGAGTATCTGAATCGTATGTTTCTATTTGTTTTATCAGATTCGTACCATTTCCTGAGTTATTAGTACTTGAACATGGGTATTTTACAAGCCATGTTGGTAATATTTGCCGCTGCTAAATATAACTTAATGAATTCTCTATATCGTCCTGGCCACTATAAATATAGGAGACGATCCTTTATAATGGAGTTTCATTTCCTAGACGAGGTTGTTTGTCCAAGTTTATTCCTGCCGCTTCTCAACTACGTGTTTTAAGGATGAGAAAAGGTTTAGGCTAGGATAAATTCATATGGAGATGCCACACTATAGACCATAGGTATATAATTAAAGAACTGCAAATTTATTCCGGATATGATTAATATCACATTTTGGTAAGACGATAAATTAACTACATTTTTAGAAGGTTAAGGTTTTCAGATTATTTAAACAGGTTTAGTTTTGGTACTGCTACCGATAAAACGATTATACTTTTGGTGTGATTTCGATTGCGATGGAGGCGTTACTCTCTCGAATCACCAGAAGCGGATAAAGGATAATTTACTTTACCCAACGGAATTGTCCACGATTTATTGCTATTGAAGTTACAAGGTAGGCGCTACGCGGAGATAGAGGTGACCAATGGAGTTTTTTGGATATTATAATGGAGTATCAACATAGTTCTTCCTTAGTATCCTGATGATCTTCGAGGGATTCCTTAAAGTAAAACAAACATACCCACAAATACCATCTAACCGAAGTATAACTAGTTAAAGTCAGTACAGCACTCTAAACAAGCACAGTTTACTTTTGTTAGCGTTTTTGATAAAATAGCTCCCAAATTCGCGAGAGGAAGCGAACAACCCGCAGAATCTTCTAACATTTTGTCAAATGGGATTGAAGTTTCGCGCTATCAAATTGTAACCTCAACTTTGGCTAATTTAGTCTTTTAATTTGGTAACCCAATCATTGCCCGCATTTCAAGTTAGCGGTACTTATCGGCTTTATATAAGAAAAGCATTAAAAAGATTATTGGTCTGAAAAATACTTTCTATTGGATTAGTTAGATTCTTTTAGAATTCCATTTAAAAATTTAAATTACTCACTTGCCCCTAATATATACAATTATCCATAATTTGAACTTAGGATAATTTCCTATTTGAATAAATGGAGAAAATGATAAAGATTGGCTGAGGGTATCCTTAGCCACCGTGTACTCTTGCTGGTTGAAGGTCGTTAACTCTTTCTAAGAACGCTTGAAAAGGGCGACTTCGGGCCTCTAAGGTGCCCAAAGACGAATCGAAGGAGGTCAGAACGAACAATTTCGAACACATAATGGTGAGACGCCAACATTGCCAACTTCCTGTAAGACCTTCTTCGATAGGATGCACGCTCCATTATAGTGGAGCGTGTAGTGGAGGACCAATCCGACTACTTCGTCGTAAATTTTCAAGGCTCGAGCAATTTTAGACACGGTAAGGCCTGAGCTTTTCCAGTACGTCGGGCAGCACTTAGAACACCAAAAAACTTTTTATTTACCAGTTGTTAGAATCGCAACCCTCTCCGCTCTCTTTCCTCACATCTCCTGCATTATTTTCTTGTCCTAATGAAGGAAAAGGAGACCAGCTGCTTGCCAGATCTTTCGCGCTTCTTTATCTTGGATTTGGCATGTATTACAACGCGACCACCGTATCAAACTTCGTGACAACGGCAGATCAGATATATCGTAGCCCGAGTCTTGTGCAACAGCGCTAGTGACAAACGCCGCAACCTGATCTGGGAGATTTTCTGGCTCCAAGGCACCGACGACTACAGGAGATTTGAAGATGTCCTTTGACCGTTTCATAGGAGCACCAGATGTATAGGCTGAAGTTGACTGTCGGTGCTCGTGTTCAGCCTGTCACTCATCTGAAGATGTAGAGCTGGTACTGAGGACAGCATCGGGCCCTTGAACTTTAGCCTCTCTTTCGTCGTATCCCAGCTTGGTCATTTCTTTTCCCACGCCAAGCCTCGACTCCAGATTTCTTGGCGTCGATCCCTGCTATGCTGCACAAGAAGCTGTCCTCACGCTGCATGTTGAGGAACTCCTTGTCTTCTTCGTTGGTCTCGTTTTGGAGGGCATCACTTGTGGCAACAGCTAAGAGATCCTGAAGGTCATTCAGGAATATCTGGATACAATCTGACTCTCTCCTATAAGTTCGGTATTAGTTAAGTGGTTGTTATTCGTCGTGGATTTATCGAAGTTTCCTAACACAAGCATCTACTCGCTGTCTCTGGATCCTTGCCCTCTTCCATACGATGAGGACCTCACCACATGCCAAGTTCCAGCCGTTCGACACCGTTTGGTTTTCCACGACGTGATGGAATAGGTACAATGATAGCATATCCCGCTTACTTTGAAAACGGGCACATGACAGGGAATTAATAGACTTCCTGAGAAACCAACACTCGTGGCTCAAAAGTGGGGCGATCTTTAAATATCATTGTATGGTGATGAAATTTCGCAAACAAGGAGGGAATGCAACGCAAGAAAGGGCAGTGGCGTGGGGAAAGGATCAGCACAATTTGAAATTTTACTCCCTTTATTTGAGCAACCCAACTCTACACATTGCGTGACTTAAGAAAAACGATACTCGGCGAGAGTCAGGATAAGAAACTCCAAAGACGCCGATCTTTCAAGTTATCGATTATGGACTTGGTTTTGTACTACTTTATGAGCCGGGGTTTCCGATATGATCCTGGTTTCAATTGACTTTTTTGGCTGGGAAATACTTGTAATCATTTATTTTCTTCGGAAGAAAGGTAGAGATAAAATAGGACTTCTAACTCTGCCTGTATAAATATTTGGCACTTAGTTTTATTTGCTTTTTATAATTCCTCTCGGTATGAGAAGTATGATTGAAATATAAGCAACTATCTGAACATCCTAGCCCGTATTGCTGCTGTTTTAGGCAAGAATCCGCTTCATATTATTTTATCTTAAATAGAAAAAAATTCTTAATACTCTTACTATTCTTATTTAGTCAAACCTTTTTCCTGGAGTTATATTTAGTATTCTTTTATTTCGAAAAATATGTAATTGATGGGTAATAGTCACGAGAGGTAACACGTGAATAAGTATAAATATTTGTATATACCACGTTGGGATAAGAAAGTTAGATGTAAGTTAGTACTTCTTTGTCTTAACATTTTCAACCTTACAATGGTTTATAAAATAGAGAAACACGGTATTTCTACAAAGCGCAGTTTTCCCTATGAGGCCCAATTATTTTATGCTCTTTAATAAGTCTGATTTTAGAAAGAAAGATAGGAATGGATCTAAGGAGAACAAACCGGAGAGATTAGAAAAGATTTAAAGATATTTCTGCTAATAAAATCATTTATATGAACTATGGTATCTGCTTTGATCAGTTAATCTGGTGATCCGTCTTAAGACTGTGGCCGGCCAAAACACTAGATACTGCATTTTGATGTTGCTTAATTCTGTCAGATATTTTTAAAAGTTAATCTCCCTACAATAAATTACAATCTAAACAAGGTGTACTATATATTACATTATTACCGTTCCTTCGGTTGTGTTTTATTAACATATTTTTAAATGTATTTTATTATTTAAAAATTTGATTATATTCACTTTTAACATTGGTCAGGCATACAAGAAATTTAAATGTAATTGATGTTTTTTCCTTGGAAAATATCCATATCCTTTATAAATACTCTTTATTTTCTATCAATATATTCCCCTTTACACTTGTCATTTATATATGGAATGAATTTATCACCTTTGAGTAAACTTATTCATTTTACTCATCTTTTAACCTTATTTAACCAAGAGTAATCCAAGACAAAGAAGTAATAAAAATTTAATTCAAAAACTTTATTCTACAATCAATTTCTATATGCCAGGTGATCGAAGCATCTTTATTTTATCTTAGCCACATAAAAGAAAATTTCTCTGATCGCCTAAAATTCCTTCTTTATTGAGAGATCTATTTTGAAAAGCTAAACGATCCTATTAGAAGAGCAAGAACATTAGATCATTATTGCTTTCCTCTATTAAGAAATCAATTATAAATTTAACATGACATGAAATTTCCTACATCCATCACACGCGCTTTTAAAACCTCGTATATAGAGATTTGGCATACTTCTTCACCTTTGACTTCCTGTCAGACCATCTGTTAAAAATGAACAAAATCTAGACTTAATCCAATATATTTGTTATAAGGGGATAAAACATTTAAAAAGATCCGCTAAGTCGTCTTTGAATAACAAAAAATTTAATGCTTTTTTGAATGAAAGTGTGAAGAAATTTGCTTTGTTCTCAATATATATTTCGGAAAAAAAGAGTAAAAATGTATGTACTTGAAATTATTATCTAACTCTCAAAGAGAAATTCATAAATCTACAAATCGCTTCATTGGTGATTTGAGAAATTTGTTAAAATTTTAAATAAATTAAAAATTTAATCCTGACGATAATTTGAAACATTGCTTTGTATTTCCTGCGTAATCAAAGGTTAAAAATTACAGAATTTAATTCTTCTTAATTTTCTTTTGTAGATTTGAACTACTGTAGTTTATATAAATTACATTGGTGCTATAACTTATTTACAATTTTAATTACACCATGTGATAACATATGCTAGCTACAATCTAATTTTACCATTGTCATAGAATTCTTTCTGATAAAAACCCTACTTACCTGACACCACTTTTATTTAGTGTCGTAGAATGCCCCCTCCTTTTTTTGTTCTATTCTAAGAGTGCTAAGAGTGTCTAATATATTGATATTATAAGAATATCTTAAAGAACAGAGCCGTTCTGCAACACGTAAGGATATATATAAGAGAAACGAACATTAATCCCCAAATAAACTTATATTTTATCTTTATCAATTGAATACATAACCTTTATACATTAACTACAGCAATACTCTGAATATTAGACTAAACAAGCATTAATTAAATTAGTTTCCCCACAAAAAATTGGTTAACGTTTTCTCTAGACAAAACAATAATATAAGAATTAGGCTTACGGACTCATGTGGAGTTTAAAGGCCTCAGAAATGTTATTGACTCACGACGCGTGCCGGGTGTCCAGTTGTAGATGGGCGAAATTCCACGGTCGTTTTGGCGAGGGTAGCAGCTGGGGGGTCCACACGTTCTTCCGGGAGGGAGGGGGGGGGGCTTCAAGGACGAGGACCAATACGGTGCTTTATGCAACACCTAGGCAGTCGTGGTCTCTCTAGGCGAGAGTGAGTCGAACTTGTTTCTTAAATCAAGTTAACTTGGAGTGCGGTGTGAGCACCGAGTAACTAGCTCGAGGAGGAGCTTTTCTCCTTCGTTACTTATTTCCTTATGGGCGAGGACTGAACTCGGGGAGGGTCTTCTTCACGGGCGAGGATAACAGAGAAGGATTTCTCTGGCGAGAATAATTTGAACTTGGTTCCTTACCAAGTTAACTTAAGAGTTCGTTGTGGCCACCGAATAACGGGCTCGAGGGGGAGCCTTTTCCTTGTTCTTCTTAATTGCTCAAGGACGAGAAGTTTTCCTGGTGTTTAAGGTGCACCAGGATATGAGGAGTCTCTCTGGCGAGAGTAAGTTGAACTTACCAAAGTTAACTTATCGTTTGGTTTGATAACTAGGGACTTAGCTCAAGGATGAGCTTCTTCTTAGCCCCTTAAGGTAGGTAGCCCTGCCTCTCATGCAGGGTACTTCTTGGTCTGGCGAGCCAAGTATTCTACCTCTCCAGTCTCGGTAGCTCGGTTGTGGATCCGAGGACTTCGTCACCTAGAGACTGACGTATACTACCTCCTTCTTCTTTTCTTAATTCCTCAAGGACGAGGAATACCCCTGGTGTTTAAGGTGCACCAGGATATCAGGAGTCTCTCTGGTGAGAGTAAATTGAACTTACCAAAGTTCACTTATAGTTTGGTTTGATAACCAGGGAATTAGCTCGAGGATAAGCTTCTTCTTATCCCCTTAAGGTAGGTAGCCCTGCCTCTCTTGCAGGGTACTTCTTGGTCTGGCGAGCCAAGTACACTACCTCTCTAGTCTCGGTAGTTCGGTTTGATCCGAAGACTTCGTCACCTAGAGACTGACGTATACTACCTCGATTTTTCTCAGAGTTCCTCATTTATACCTCGCACCCCCACTGGGGGAGTGGTAAGGGGGAGATGGGCTTGAGGACGGCCCCAGGAGAGTTCTTTTTCCAAACGGTCTTTCCCACGAAGTCAAACATCGGCTCCTCATTAGCCTTCGAGATTGGGAGAAACACGTCTCCAATTTCTTATTTGACGTGAAACTGGATCTCACTCTCCTTGGGGAGATCTTACATTTTGACCTTTAGCGTCTTTCATGGCACCGAGTTGTGCCACGTTGTGATTACGCTTTAGACTCGCCGATGCCTGGGGCGGATGTCCTTGCGGTAACCCTCTTGGGACTGCCTCACGAGAGAACGGGGGGAGGAGGGAAGTGACCATTCCCCTACACACCTCCCACCGAAGAACTTAATGGGGAGTGGGGGATGCTCCCGGGAACTCAAAACAACTTACTCAACCTAGTCGAGCTTAGCAAAGTTGTATTTCTTTGAGCCCTCTCATACATTAATTTTCCTTACACATAAGCGCCCACGCGCGCGTTTACACAGGCAATGTGTCGAACTAGACATACTCGCAATACAATTTTACATAGAAAATTAAAAAACCCTAATTCATCGATTACCCACAAAAAAAAACAACAAAACAAGCTACTTCCTTACCTTTCTAAGTTTTGAAGAACTTAAATCCTACCGATAAATATTAACCCAAACAACAAATAAAAACATGGTTTCACGCTCATTAGGTACTGAAATAACCCTCGATGGTTTTTCGTCTCCACCTATAGAGCAGCTGTACATTATCGGCTCCTTTGATGTAGCTGATCCTAAAATGGTGCTCTGTGACCATTATTCTACCGCGCCTGAGTCGGCCGTTCTGGTTATTGAGTCTACCCAAGTATGGTACTAAATGGTAGCGGTATTTCAACCTACTCGAATTACCCTTCTTATGGTACTTTACTACCTTTAAACTGAACATTATGGCTAGAGTGGCCTGTTATAGCGGGGCATAATTGATCGGAGCGTAGGTCCCATAGCTCTCCTTTAACCAGATACACGGGAAGATCGTGTCTGGGTTCGATCTTTGGAGATCGAGAAAACTTTTCCCGGCGAGTTCGTTAATGGGCGTGGCGCTCACTACGACTTGGCGATTTAGCGGTAACTCCGTGGACGTTCCGTTCGGGGAGGAGACTACTAGGGGTAGGGGATACTCATCCGTGTCTACCATTTGATTAGTCTTACCTGGGTGTATCGCAATCGCACCTCTTTCCTCCTTCCTTGTCAACTCATTTGACTCACATCTCTTAGTAGGTAGTTCCTCAGGTACACCTGCTCGTACCTCTACTCTACCTTCTTCTTCTTCCCTGATAACCCCATTTGGCTTGGTTCTCCTCGTAGGTTCTTCCTTAGGTACTCCTGCTGGTACCTCATTCCTACTTCCTATATCTTCCATCGTTACCCCATTTTGGCTGGGTTTCCCTCGATGGTCCTTTCTTAGGTCCAGGCTGGGCTACAACTTCCTCGGCCTCTATGAGATTCTCGATAGGTGCTCTTACGAGTGCGAGCAATCTTTCCTTTTCTTCTCTCTCTTCTCTTTCAGCTTGAGCACGTTCTTTTTCCCTCTTCATTCTCCTTTCATCTATTTCTTTTTTAATCTTTATTCTACTCTCTTTCGACTCTTTTTCCATCTTCATTCTCCTTTCCTCGGCTTCTTGTTCTGCTTTCGCTATTTCGTTTTCCCGTCGAGTTCTTCTTTCTTCATCTTCCAGCTTTATCTTTAGTCTTCTTTCTTCATCTTCCATTTCTATCCGTATTCTGAATTCTCGTGCTTCTCTTTTTAACAGTATTATTCTTTCGCTTGTTTTACATCCTCTCAGCATTCTTATTTCCTCTCTTTCTATTTTTCGCTGTATTCGGGATTCTTCACTTTTCCGGTTCATCCATATTTACATTAATTCACGTTCTCTTTTATCCTCTCTTATTATATCCTCTGTTTCTCTCTCAAACTTTATTAATTTTTGTTCTTTTTCTATATCCCAAATTCTTTTTTCTTCTACACAATCTATTCTTAGTTCTGCCATGACGTAGTCATGCATTTCTGTGCCTTCAAGTCCCAGACTTTGGGCTTGTTGGTAAAATCTTTTGACTGGATCCATTTCCTGTTGGTCCGTCGATTGTACCTTTCTGTATTTTCAGATAATTATGCCGCCACTCACCAGGTAGCGCTCAGCATAACTTACATTTAATCCCACTACTATGCTGATTGAAATTCCACTCCCGACAACAAATTTACGACTTGACCTACCAATTACCTTTAGATTGTTACCACCCCTAACTCTACCAATTTTCCTCTCGTCAATTATTCTCTTGTTCCTGATATTCCTTTACGTGTTGGCTCTTTCTTAATTTGACACTGCTGGGTTCTTTCTAATAACAACCTACAAAACCTGACACCACTTTAATTATGTCGTAGAATTCTTTCTGATAAAAACCCTACTTACCTGACAACACTTTTATTTATTGTCGTAGAATGCCCCTCCTTTTTGTTCTAGTCTCTAAGAGTGCTAAGAGTGTCTAATATATTGATATTATAAGAATATCTTAAAGAACAAAGCCGTTCTGCAACACGTAAGGATATATATAAGAGAAAAGAACATTAATCCCAAAATAAACTTATATTTTATCTTTATCAATTGAATACATAACCTTTATACTATAATTAGTTTCCCCACAAAAAATTGGTTAACGTTTTCTCTAGACAAAACAATAATATAAGAATTAGGCTTACGGACTCATGTGGAGTTTAAAGGCCTCAGAAATGTTATTGACTCACGACGCGTGCCGGGTGTCCAGTTGTAGATGGGCGAAATTCCACGGTCGTTTTGGTGAGGGAAGCAGCTAGGGGGTCCACACGTTCTTCCGGGAGGGAGGGGGGGGGGGGTCTTCAAGGACGAGGACCAATACGGTGCTTTATGCAACACCTAGGCAGTCGTGGTCTCTCTGGCGAGAGTGAGTCGAACTTGTTTCTTAAATCAAGTTAACTTGGAGTGCGGTGTAATCACCGAGTAACGAGCTTGAGGAGGAGCTTTTCTCCTTCGTTACTTATTTCCTTATGGACGAGGACTGAACTCGGGGAGGGTCTCCTTCACGGGCGAGGATAACAGAGGGGGATTTCTCTGGCGAGGATAATTTGAACTTGGTTCCTTACCAAGTTAACTTAAGAGTTCGGTGTGGCCACCGAATAACGGGCTTGAGGGGGAGCCTTTTCCTTCTTCTTCTTAATTCTTCAAGGACGAGGAGTACCCCTGGTGTTTAAGGTGCACCAGGATATGAGAAGTCTCTCTGGCGAGAGTAAGTTGAACTTACCAAAGTTAACTTATCGTTTGGTTTGATAACTAGGGACTTAGCTCAAGGATGAGCTTCTTCTTAGCCCCTTAAGGTAGGTAGCCCTGCCTCTCTTGCATAGTAATTCTTGGTCTGGCGAGCTAAGTATTCTACCTCTCCAGTCTCTGTAGCTCGGTGGGGATCCGAGGACTTCGTCACCTAGAGACTGACGTATACTACCTCCTTCTTCTTTTCTTAATTCCTTAAGGACGAGGAATACCCCTGGTGTTTAAGGTGCCCTAGGATATGAGGAGTCTCTCTGGTGAGAGTAAATTGAACTTACCAAAGTTCACTTATCGTTTGGTTTGATAACCAGGGAATTTGCTCGAGGATGAGCTTCTTCTTAGCCCCTTAAGGTAGGTAGCCCTGCCTCTCTTGCAGGGTACTTCTTGGTCTGGCGAGCCAAGTACACTACCTCTCTAGTCTCGGTAGTTCGGTTTGATCCGAAGACTTCGTCACCTAGAGACTGACGTATACTACCTCGATTTTCCTCAGAGTTCCTCATTTATACCTCGCATCCTCACTGGGGGAGTGGTAAGGGGGAGAGGGGCTTGAGGACGGCCCCAGGAGAGTTCTTTTTCTAAATGGTCTTTTCCACGAAGTCAGACATCGGCTCCTCATTAGCCTTCGAGATTGGGAGAAACACGTCTCCAATTTCTTATTTGACGTGAAACTGGATCTCACTCTCCTGGGGGAGATCTTACATTTTGACCTTTAGGGTCTTTCATAGGACCGAGTTGTGCCACGTTGTGGTTTTGCTTTAGACTCGCCGATGCCTGGAGCGGATGTCCTTGCGGTAACCGCCTTGGGACTGCCTCACGAGGGAACGGGGGGGGGGAGTGACCATTTCCCTACAACCATATTATATTTTATACTCGATATAAATTTACATCATTTTGCTATTCAATAAACTTTTAATCACTGTTAATGACCAGTTCTTCTCCGTGAATTAAATAAACAAGTATAACTCTTTCGTTGAATGAAGTTTTAAACCAAGCGATAAGATGGTTCATTGCCATCACATCTATTTTAAATATTTAGTATATTATTTGGTACAAAAAGCTGATTTTCCATTAAAAATTAAATAAGCTTAACGTTTCTTGTAAGAATTTTCCGGTATAAAATTGCAGTAATATCAAACTTAGTCTAACTTCACTGTTGAGAAGAATTTCAACTTATTTCATGCCAGGATTACTCAGACAATCGATTTAGGGCCTGAACTCAGTGCATCAGGTCAAAGAAAACACATTAAATATTGGACTTGTGAATAAAATATGTGTATGAAATAGAAGTCAACCTTTTGGTTTTCATCGATGACAGCAACGAAATCAAGACTACCTCCTTTATTGATAGCATTGGTTCAATGAACTGTAAAAAGGAAAAAGTAAATTACATTAAGTAATAATTTATAGAATAAAAGGAGGTTATGTCGAAGAAAACAGACCAGTGAAGAAATCAGTGGAGAATAAACTTGACAACGAAATAAGAACGGGAATATATCTCGAAAATTAGGCCAAAAGTTCTTCATTGCAGCACGAATTTCGCAAGTAATGTTTGACCAACTTTCATAGACTATATTATATATATATATATATATATATATATATATATATATATATATATATATATATAAATTGAGTTTTGTGAAATCCCTTCCAATATGTAGTATAACCTATTAAGTTGAGATATATAAAAATACTACTACATGTGTTTAACTTAATATAGAGTGATAGATGACGTTCCTTCCTTATATTCACTTTGCTAGAAGTAATTACAAATATAGAGCGTGCAAAGTTTCCATTCAATTTGCCGTGCAACAAATTAACAAAGAAACCTCTTTGTCCATCTCTTATATTGCAATTGTTCTTAATTATGTAGAGAATGTCAAAATCTGTTTGCCTGAAATTTAATCATTTTACAGTGAAGAAACTTCAACCACAAATTCTCGCGGCGGTCAGATGTATAACAACGACTGCTTCGCGGATAATTATTTATTTTTTCCAGAACTTTAGGAAATGAGCTTAAATTAATTACGAGATTTAATTTGAATTAGAATCGGAGTCTTTAATAAATTGAAATTAAATTGGTTGTCCCTCTATATCACTTATTCCAAATCAGGGTCTTAGCAATGTAATGATCCAATGCTTTAATATATACTCACTGAGCTCAATTCGTCTCTCTACAATTACCAAACTATGAACAATAATACAGTACACATGATTCATTTGATAGCATTTTATCTCAAATATTACTAGTGAAAAAATTTCGGATAGTTTCTGTCACTACTATTATGTGATATTACTAGCACACAATTTGAATTTGACCTATCTGAAGATAGAATCTATATTTACAAAGGCTAGTTCTAAAATGGAAATTTTTCTTATGTTTTCATATGTTATGTTTTATCCGTTCCCACATATTTCAAATATTTATGTTTTTTATGAAAAGAAGGTCAACTATTTAGCTGGTCTGGAAAGCTGTTGAATCCTCTGTTCAAATTATTATGAGAATAATTGTGTTCTTTTTTTGAATTAAGGTTGGACTAATGTTATGATCTAGCTTCCTAATATATTAACAGGAGTTTCAAATAAATATTTATTGGATGTTTCTTTCCCTCCTTCACAGAAAGTAAAATGTAAATCAACCTGCTGATAGTGGGCGGTCGCTTTAGGTTAAAGCTTTTGGGTAAGTGGGCACGTGCAAAACATTGTGAACCACTGGTCTAGAGACCAGTGTTAATTTATATAATTCCTTAGTTTGACCAAATTTATAGTAGGTGGTTCCCTACCTGTTCGCCAGGACTTAGAAAAAATGCTGAAAGGTTAAAATGAGTACAAAGCAGGGCGATTAAACTGATACCCGAATTTAGCACAAAGCACATGAAGTACTAGTTGGCAGCATAAATTTAGTATGTGTTGCAAATAGACGTTTACGCAGCCAAGTAATTAAGATTTTTAAAATCTTCAAAGGTTGAACAATATGTATTCCTAGCTATTATTCGAGATGCATGAAAAAAAGAATTACCGTCATAATGGATAAGAATTAGTCATCAAGAAATCACACGCGGTCATAGGCCAAAAGTTTAACCTTTAATTCACTCAAACGAGTGGTTTCTTTCGTTCACACACACACATATATAAATATATATATATATTTGTGTAAATTTGAATGGACCACTGTGACAGCGGTATTACTTTTCTTCCTAAATTGGGACGCAAAATGTAGTCTTTCTTTAGTCGTTATAGTTTCGATGAATGTTGGGACAGAATTAGCGAATTTTCAAATTTTCTTGAGATAAGAGAGATAAGTGTCCTATATGGGGAGCCCAAAAATTAAAAGGCAGTCTAACTCATTACGCATTCGGGTGAAAGCAAAGAGCAGAAATATTAAACTAGATAACTTGGTTGAGAAACTATACTTTGGAAACCAGCAAATTCAACTAAACCAAAGAATGTAAGAAAATAAAATTATTAAAATAGAAAATGTTGAAAACAATTCATACGACATAATAAATTAATATTTGATATTAAAGGAAATCATATCAATTTTGCAGCTTTTCGATTTGCTATTTCTAAATTAGTTCCTAAGAAACAACTATGTTTACCTGATTTTGTCATTTTTTGCATATTAGGTTGTATAAAAAATCACCAAACGTATAATCCTTTTGCAACAAATTGCTGATAATGAATTACACAAAATACTACACTTGGTTTCTTCGACCAGTATAATACGGATATGTTGGCCTTCCATGTGTTTATTCTTATTAATTTCTAGCTCGATGTCTGGTCGTAGCACATAAAAAACTGTGTCTATCTTTGCATCGCTGGTTTAATTTTTAATTAGAATAATGGATATAGTAATTGATCAAGATTATATATCCATAATTTCTCCTAATTTTATTATTTGTGTTTAATCGCTTTTTGCTTGACCTTACCACATGTAAAACAAACTTGTACTAGCCTGGAATAAACCGTTTCTTTTGAAGTTACTAGTCATTTATTTGATTTTCCTACAATTATCTTTCTCTTTTAACAAATGAGTGTTTCTTGGATAAACTTCTTCAAGAATTTTGAAACTTATGTTAAATAATAAGATTCAGTTTCATGCTAGAAATTTGATTTACTTAAAGTTTACTTTAATAATGTTTAGCGTTTTTAGAAATTATATTAGCTTTTATATCAATTAGATATTACATGCTAATTGACGAGAATTGAAAGTTTGAAAAAACAAGGGAATAAAATTAGTTTTGTTAATAAAAAAGGTCATTTATGTAAAGGATATAAAATGTTTTCAAAATTAATTCAGGCATTAATTTCTCTTAAAAAAATTTGATCCGTTAACAGTTTAAAATTTTAAATATGAAAATTCGATATTAACATGCCGTAGACTGTGTTTTACTTATATATATATATATATATATATATATATATATATATATATATATATATATATATATATAAAAATATATATTTATATTTATATATATATATATTTATGTATATATATATATATATATATATATATATATATATATATATATATATATATAGGAAACCATCGCACTCGAATGCCTATATACATTATTTTTCTTTTCCCGATAATACCGTTAAAAAATCGGTAATTTCTAACCTTTTTCTTAGAGCATACAAAATATGTCATCCTTTCTATTTAGATGAAGAAATTGTCATTATCAGGACCATTTTTTCTAATTTGTAATACCCCGATCGGTTCATATCGTCTGCCAAGTTTGCAGCTAGGAAAACATTCTATGGTAATAAGCCTTCCCGCACTAACGACTTCAACAGATGTATAACATTGCCATTAAATAATAAATTAAATAGTTTAAAGGACATATTTGGAAAAGCGGGTATTAATCTAGCCTTTAAATATAATAATTTCTTAAACCAATTGATGATGGACAGGAAACCTAAAGAACATCATAACAGAGGAGTATATGCAATACCATGCAACGATTGCCATAAAGTTTATATAGGGGAAACGTGGAGAAATGTAGGCAAGAGATGGTACGAACACAAAAGAGATATTAGAGTGGGCAGCGAAAGCAGTGCAATATTTTGCCATGTTAGAGACAAGAATAATACGATCGATTTCAATGGAAGTAAAATGTTATTTAAATCGGCTAACTTAGTTAAGAGAAGAATCGTAGAATCGAGCTTGATATCGTCAGTTCCTAATTTAAATCTATCTGAGGGTCAATTTTCTTTTAATCCTGTTATAAGAAAGCATATAAACAAAATAGTTAAATGTCAGCCCTTCAATATGTTTAGGCCTAACCCTCCCCCCCCTAGATTAGCCACAAGTAGGGGATTGGGTGAAAGAAAGAGGGGATCTTGTGTTATGCTTATATGCACTTCTTTTATATTTTCTACCCAGTGTCAGTTGAAAAAGGTGTGAGATACACCGAAACTGTTCTGAATTAAATTGTCTTCGGAGAATGTGGTTCAATTCCTCATATATATATATATATAATTATATCTGTGAATTGAAATTGAAGGAATCCAATCACTGTCGCTAGTGCTATCAGATTTTCTTTAATTTAAATACGAACAACAAACTTATGAGTGGAATTAATTTGATAAACCTATAACATATTGGGTTTAGAATAAACAATTAGTCTGATGATAGAGAATAAACTCTTATCAGTTGAACATTATGCGTCTTTTCTCCTATCGCTTAATTAAAGTTTAGTATTTTAGATTTTAGTTAGTTTAGACTTTGACAAGTTTAGGAGACTAGAATTCACTGCCTAGTCAAACCAAATTTTTCTTAACCTGAGCAAACGTAATTAATAATTAAAATAGAAAGAACTAAAAATCCTAATACTTATGTGAGAAGAACAATAAAATAATCTTTAGCCTAAAATTTGTTCATCATTTTAAAAAATTTAGATTTCGCTTACCACTCTAATAAATAAGGAAGTACGGGTATTCTTCAAAGTATATATAATTTATAATAATATGACTCTCTCTTACTGAGTAGCGATAGTACATCAGGATGAAGATAATGTAAACTGAATCCAACTCCACATTCTGGAAAACTCTCCAACTTTAATAGAGTATTTCACAATCTTTAGTACAGTAGGGTGATAAAAGATATAAAGCTTACAAGCAGTAAGGAAATAAATGTCTGTTTAAACAGTTGATTTATTCTTCTCATTTAGCAAATTTGATCTGTGTAAGAAAGCTACTTTAACTATTAATTATTCATAAATGATTTCAATTAATCATAAAAATGAGCAAAGGTTATAATATAGAGAATGTAATTCTGCATCCTCTATTAATATCCTAAATAATAACAGCTAAAAATACTAAAGAATCTTTTTAACATATTACTTACTTAAACCTCTTCAAATATTATCTTTGACAATGATATTTCATTTACGAGAAAATGTTTGTTGCTTCTCTCTTTCAAATAACTAGAATCCCTCATGGCATTCGCAATTCTAACTCACTTGAACTAGTTGCAACTTCATGTATGTCTACATACCCCTGCCAGCTGAATGAGCACATGTATTCCTGTAATTATAAAGCCTATATAAAAAGTCTGTTTAATCAATTAACATATCACGGTCATTCTTTATATCTCGGATAAGAAAATTTCTAAAATTTTAAAAATGTATTGAAAATAAAAGTGATTATGGTAAGATTCTTTCCAAGAGTGAAGATTAATTAGGATTTACTTCACTGAATAAAGGTTATTTATCTGATAGATCTTTCTATACAGAAGTGACCTTTGTATATCTATTTATACCTAGTTTATGCACGCAATTATATTCTCAGGCACATTCTTGTATTATTACTGCAAAAAGGAACATAACATTTGGTCGTCCTAAAGTATTATCAAAGAAAGTTTTCTTCATGGCGCAATTTCCGCATTCCTTCGTACCGAAAAATGCCTTGAATAAAATTTACGGATTTGGACATCCATTTCTATGGTTTATCTTCTACGCTTCCTGACTTATGTGACTAAATATAGTATAAGGAAGGTGCTATTGACAGTTTTTTACGAGTCAACTACTTAAATAGGTGGTTGTAGAGATTCCGCTACGTATAAGAAAGTGTCACCAAATTACAACTTTAATTCTCTTATTTCCAACAATAACTGCATTACTAACATAAAACGAATGTTTAACATTCAAATTGTTAGGTACTTTATTTTTACTGCCCTATTTTTACCATTGTTCTTCTATATAGAGAATGTGCGTGAATTACGTTTATAACCATGAACGCTAATTTGGAATATATAGTTAAAACAAGGTTATATTTTATAATTATCTTAGATTAATATCTTATTATATGGTAAGTGAAACTCTTTTTATTAAAATTTTCATCTATCGAGGACTGAATTTAAGGTGTCTCTTGGAATTTCTGCCTTTCCACCTCAATGTTCTCTTTCATCTTTATATATGCAGCATAGATTAATGTATACTTTCTTAGTATAATCTTGTAGAGGAGCGGTTTAATTATTTTCCCAATACATATTTTATGTTTAGAAAAAAAGTAAAGATTCAGAATATGTAATAAGTGCATTTTCACCGTTGCCTCAATTTCTAATTTAAAAGAAAATTTTAAGGGACGATCTGGTAATTATTATTTCATGTCAGGTTATTTTCTCGTATGGTATTCATTTTATTCAGATGAATAGTTCTTTATTCTCTTTCACCACACTGGCAATAGGAAACGAGCCCGATCCGTGCTGCATCAAAGAAATATAGAGGGAAACAGATGTACACAAGGAACTGTCCTCGAAAATTCAATGCCTTTCGAGCTATGCAAGTAAGCAATTCTAAATTGTCTCTTTGTATGAGACTTGTTTCTAGATAGTTTTGTGTCTCGCAATTTCCTCTCACAATTTCTTATTTAAGTACTGTACACTGTCTCAACACATATACATATATTTCCTTTTAGTGGTTTAAGGAATTTTAGCGCTTATTCTTATAAAAGACTTCAATTATTAATGGTCCTCTTTGATAGAAATATTGGTCTGTTTTATAAATCTTAATGAGAAATAATTCTTTATATTGATTTGGATGGTAGAGAAATATTTGATCAACTAGGTTGATTTAAAAACATTTAGTATTGAATTATGAATTACAAAAAATCTGATAACGAATAAAGGGTTTAGGAAAAACAAGGATCTGAAATACGAAAATTCAACTCGATATTTAAGAGAAGTGAGGTGCTTGAAACTCTCCTGGAAGCAAATGTAAACAAAAAGGAGTGACCGTAAAAAGGGCGAAATGCTTCCTTTTTGACTGAAGCTCGAAGAGGCACAAAGATGAAATATGAATAATTGATCTAAGTATTGCAAATAAGAATTAGAGTTTTAAAATTCATGACAAAAATAGATAACTTGGTGAGAAGTAAGTAAAGTAGTGAATGGATTCTGTCACTCTTGATTATAATCATATTGACAAACGCTGGAAAGGTGCTGACTGATTGGCACTACTCGCTAAAGAGCGCCACACGGCCGATTCTAAGGAAATTTGAAAGCCTTATGTTATTTTATATTCACTTTCGAATGATATATGTCTTATAACTTTAAATAACTAACAAAGAGTTTCATCCGCATATACAAAATTAGGCAGAAGAAGCAGTTATCTAAGTTCTATACCGTTAAAATACATATTTTCTTTCCTAAAAAGGAGTTCCAATCACTTCATTAACTTTGAATATTCTGGAATGTGTAAAGACTTTCAAAACATTCTCTTATATCTATAGATTGCATGCAATAACTCAAACTCATTGCTTGAATCTTATTTTCCCTTAATGCTACAATCACCGGAATTGGTTCAATAAAATCTTATCATTGAATTTTTCTTTACATGAAAATTCAAAGTATTTATGCAACTATTTTCCATTATGAAAAATTAGGAAAGTGATATATGCATTGCCTCTGGCTCTAATAAAAGTGAGTAAAGTTTAAAGAACTTCAAGTGGGAGTTTATCGTCGACTCTGCATTCTATTGGTGTAAATGCTATTTTTTTTACTAAGAAGAGGTGCTAATTGGAAACGGACGTGTGTAGGTGTGTTGTAAGTTATGTGGCTCATCGCGTGAATCCATCAACAAAGTAAGTTTACGTGATTGGCTTCAGCTTTCTTGAAGGGCCATGTTTTTTGGTCTTTACTAGTGCCAAGAAACAATCCAGTTACGTTTGAATCGAATTAATCCCTTTGCTCCTATGTCTATCGATACTTATGTATATCATCCAATCGCATATTAAGGTATAACTTTTAACCAATGGTAAAGGATAATTATTATTATTCTAACATTTCTCTCACTTATTAAGCAGAGGTTTGAAAGAAAGTCAAGCCCTTGTGACCTGTAAATCTGAAGCAAACCTGAGTGACATCAAAGACAAATGTTTTTGTCGTGGAAAAGAAGTATTTGGCGCAAAAGAAACTAAACTCAATCTCGAGTCTTAACGAAGTCTAATCATTGCACTACCATACCCTCATTCTTATATACCCTCAGTTTTCTTCTCTCGTTTAGTCATGTGATAAGAAATTAAACTCTTTGATTTCTTTCCTCTTTAAGGGATGTGAATACGATTGATACTCTTAGTTCTTTCTTTTTGGGGTGAAGTGATAACGATTTCTGCGCGAAAAAAGAGAAAAAATTGTAATTTAAGATTATCATATATAGGTTTAACAGAGGCAAACAAAACTGAGACAATGAAGAATGAATTTCAAAAATTACTAAAGATATAATTATAAGAGCAAAACTAATTTAACATTTTTAAGTTTTTAAATTAACTCTGAAGTCTATCCGTTTATTAACTAATCGGGAAAAGATAGAGTCGAATAGTTTAAACTATTTTAAAGAAGCCAAGTGAAAAGTTTATTTATATATATATATATATATATATATATATATACAATGTGTCCCAGAAAAAAGTTAGCCGTATTTTAAATTAGTATAACTCAAAACCTATTAGAGATTTTTGAGTGCTGAAAAACAAAACAAATTTCACAACTATTTATCTGTCAATACACTAATTGGTTTAGAGGAGGCTATCAAAATTCTATTTGCGCAAGGAAGTAAAATAATGAAACTTCGAAGTTTAAATTAAACAAAAATATTTAAATCCTTTTTTAACAAAAACACCTCTTCCTTTCGGTTATTCCAAATTCATTTTTTAATTTTCCAAGCACCCTTTCTTTCCCCATGTCCTAGATTTCTTTCCAAGCACAGTTGCGCCTTTGACCGCATTGATTGAACAACATTTTTTCTAACCTGGGATTTTCGTTAAGTCTATTGACTACACGTGTGATAATATCTCTTAACTGGTTGATGCTTTATGGTGGAGTAAAATACACTTTATTCTTTAGATATCAGCATAAGAAATAATCGCCTGGTGTTAAGTTACTTTTGTTCTTACAGCAAGCTGTCTATGAGCTGGTGCTCCGTCCTGAACACACCAAAGTCTATTTAATTGATTGCCGTAAATCCGGCGGAGTTCCGGGAACAACCTTTCCTTTATCATGCTCAAGTAGGCAGCACGATTCAAGTTATTTTTGTAAAACAATGGGCCGACAATATAACTCTTCCCGCATATTGCGATCAACAGAAACACTTTGTGCTGACAAATACCACTGTCAAATTTGAATACTGGGAGGTGGTTCAATACTGCATATTGGCGAATGGTTTGGCTATTTACATTTCCAATCATGAACTAGGCTGCCTCGACACCAATCACAATGTTTTCCAAGAAACGAGCAGGTTTATGGAGAAACCATTCAACAAATTGTCTACGACGAGCAAAATCATTTCAAGAAGCTGATGTCTTGCATGCATCTTATAGGGATGCCATTTTAAGTCTTAATTAATAATGCTGTTAAATCATGACTTTGACAATTGTAACCCATTCTTTTAGACTAATACATGTGGATTTTGAATAAGTGTTATCTGAACATGTTCGATATTTTCTGTTGTTCTTTGGATCTCATACCACCCAAACGACCTTTATTTAGATTTAAGCATGTTCCTTCATGTTGGCATTTGTGAACATTTATCCAAATTGTGGGCGTGCTTGGTGGGTGCCTACCTGGAAAACGTTGTTTAAATGAATTTTGTAATTGTTTAATGCTGCCTGTCTTAATAAAGTTTGTGCCTACAAATACGCGTTGATCTTTTGTTAACTGCATGATTAAAACGGTTCTATGGAAGTTAACCTTAACACATAAACGCTTTGATTTGCTTAGTAAACAATAATGACGAGACCATACCACAGCTTGGCTGAAAACTACTGTAAAATGGCCTAGGCTTTGCGTGAAGAATCGCCCCATGACCTAGGCTACTTAAGCTCCCAATGATTCTCTTGAAAGTGCACAGTGGCCTGGAATTCCTAGGCTTCGTTTGATTATTTTACTTCCATACGCAAATATATTTTTGATAGCCACCACTAAACCCATTAGTGTATCAATATCATAAAAGGGAATTTAATGAAATTTAAAGTTCGATAGATAAATAGTTGTAAATGAAGAACTTTTATAGAACCTTAAAATCTCCAAGATCTTTTGAGTTATACTAATTCAAAGTACGGTTAACTTTTTTCTGGGACACCTTATATATATATATATATATAACAGGGCAAATTTTCTGAGACTAATATATATTTTTTTATTATTTAAAAAAAAACGGTTATTAGAAAAGTTCTGTTAAACTTGGTGCAACGGTTATCAGAAAGGTTACAATGATAGATTTGATGTAATTAGACACGTTTTTATTGTTTTAACCTAGAAAAATAGATCAAGATGGCATTCCTCTGGCATGATTGGAGCCTTCTGGCGATAGACGCATGTTATCCACACGTTGTGGTTAGAGTTCTTCAACATACTGGCCCAGACGCTGTTAAGAAAGGACTTCAGCACATCAACGCTGCTGTGTCAGACTTTACAGACCTTGAATTGTAAAAAGCCCACACGCTGGAGTCTACGGAATTGAGACGAGTGACTGCAGTGACCTGTGCACTGCCCTGCTGAAAGACGAAATCCGCTTTATTTGTGAATTTTTTCATCATAGGCCGATCTTTTTTGAGAAGATCTCCCTGGAATGGGCCACGACGAGCCTGAAATCGGCCAAAGAGCACATCGGAGTTATCTTCTTTCCATTCAAAGCCACTTCACCGAGCATCATCAAGGAAGCAGGGTGCTTGGTCTGGAACACGTAGCGAACTTCCCAATTTTGAGCAGAAGCCTTTACACATTCGTCAAGTCCTTGCCGCCCACCTCCTTAATGGCCCTGTGCACGGTAATCAAAGAGATGTTCTTATTCTTTGCGAGCACTATTATTTGGTTCTTCGATCACCTTTGAGGCCAAATCTTTGACAACCTGATGGCTGCTTGAACGAGTAAAATATTTTTGGGCTTATCCGTTTCAAGCCTTTGTGGGCCGTAATCCAGCTGACCTTAGCCACTGGCCAATTCGGAGATGTTGTGGCCCTAGTGCAGAATAACAGAGATCTCGATTCTTTACAATTCCATCTTGTCACACCTAGATACAATTAAAGAGACGTTTTAATGACACCTGGATAACAAGGTATAACTTTAACTTGGAATCACAACTTTTGCTAAAAACTGTGGATAGAAATATGTATTCTAATATTTATTTATTCATGATTTATTAAAGAGTTAAAGTTTTAAAAATATGAAGAATCCAAAATCTCGCTCTGGTCCTATTCCGCTAGGAGATGAATTTCTGTTCTTGTAATTTTGGTTCTGGATAAAAATGTAAAATGCTGAATAGTAAGCTTAAGTGAATGATATAAAATAATTGTTATATGTTTCCCAATGATTTTAAAAAAAATATTTTGAAATCTCTTTCAATTTGCGGAAGGGATATATCAAAATATACGCGTTCTACGATAGTTGCTCTGCACCAAAATAGACTGAAATCCAAGAAGTTATTTGGCAAGTGTATTGCACAAAGTAACACCAATGTATGATAATTAATAACTAAAAGTCGCATGGTCGCTTAAGGACCTTCAATTGACCTCCTCGAATGCTTCCTACTAAAATCCCTTCTTAAAGATTTGGAGGCCTACAGTGGCAAGCTTGGTCACAATTCGAAAAAAGCTTCAACGAACATAGTCAGGCAGAAGCATTTTCACCAACAATTCAAGTCGTCACAGGCTTCAAAAAAGACTCATATTTCCAAGAATAAGATTATAACAGGATTTACTTTTAGAAAACATATAAATATGGAGTGTTGAAGAATATGGCTAAGAGATATTTGCAGGTGAAGCTCCTTCCTGCTTGTCAGGAGTTTCTGGAAGACCTCTCGTTAAGAGGAATAAAGGAAAAAGCTTTTAGCAGTACTGAATCATGCACACGGTGAAGCATACGGACAATCTCGATGTCTAGGGTTGAACATCATCTAGGGGAACTAGAAAGTTAACTATTTTCTAACGAACACTGCTATGACTTCAAAATGGACCAAAACCTGCTTCATCTCCCAGCTTTTCTCAAAGGTTAAGAACCGATTTGGAGAAGATATCTAAAGGGTCTTTCAATAAGGTCGCTTGATTTTTAAATGTAAATAAAACAAGTTGTCTGTGATAAATGCACTCAATTTACTTTATATTTGAAAGTAAATTTTAGGGCATTGGGTGTGGAATATGACGTCGTTCAAATGTCCACCGCGGCTTCGCTTGGTGGAACATATTCAGGAGGCCAATTTTCGATGACTTTGTCGCATAAATCGGGCTAAATTTGCTGGATGGTGTTCCTTATGTTGACTTTGAGTTTGAGGACAACAACTGTTTGCGGATTATTCACATAGACCTGCGATTTAAGGTAGCCCAAAAGAAAGTAGTTTAATGGCGTTAAATCGCATGATCTCGGTGGCCAGTTGAGGTCGCCGCCGCGCGAGATGACCCTGCCCTGAAATCGCTAGTGCAAAATGTCTATCGTGGCATGCGCAGTGTGGCGTGTAGTGCCGTCCTGTTGAAACCACATGTCGTCAGTATCAATATCAGGCATATAATCCATTTGAGACCACAAAGAGTTGCTTATCATAGATCTGCAGGTCTAGCCATTGAAGGTTATGGCAATCCCATCTTCGTTCTCAAAAAAATACGAACCAATGATTCCGTTAGCCAAAAATCCACACCAAACAGTGACTTTGGGAGATGCAATTGGTGCTGGTGTATCTCATGTGGATCGTTTTTGCTCTAAATGCGACAATTTTGCTTGTTCACAAATCCATTCATCCGAAACGGGGCCTCGTCACTGAAGATGATTTTTGCGGGAAAATTTGGGGCAACTTCCAACTGTTCTAGAGCCGAATTAGCGAAAACACGGCATCGTCTATTTGTCGTTTACCTTAAGTTCCTGGGTAAGTTGGATTTTGTATGGGTGCAGACCCAAGTCCCTACGCATAATTCGCCAAACTGAGGTCGCAGAAAGGCCAAGTTCTTGTGAACGACGAGAAAGTGACTCCCTCGGATTTTCCAGTACATTCTCCCTTTACGGCAGCGATGTTCTCAGTAGACCGTGTGTTTTTGCGACGTACGGGTCTTGGCTGATTGTTGATCGACCCTTTTGCCTCTAATTTGGACACCAAGAGTCGACACAATCGGCAGATCGATTGTGTCGAGGATAGAAATCACTTAATGCGCGGAACGTTTGTCGAACGGAGCACTGAAATTGATAATAACATTTGATGATTTACACACGCTGTTCAAGGCTATAACCTTATAACGTGACTTGCCATGAAGTACTGAACAGATCAAAGTGAGGTGCCATATGTCGCTTTAGAAACATGGCCACAATCGCCTGACAAAGCTCGAACGTTTTTGTTGAAACACACTTTATAGTCATCAGCATGATGGCGCAATATGTCACAGAAAACATGTGATGTACATTTCTTATGTGAAAGTAATATATATATGTTTTTAAGCGCTAAAATAGCTTGGCAATTTGTAGCTGCTTATCCGTGCAAAAATGGAGGAATATGAGTAAGAATACCTTCAAAATTTGGTCTCGAGCATGCCGAAACGAATTAAATCAGTCCTAATTACAAAGCACATTAATTCAAACTAAGGAAAATTCGGCAATCAAAGATCACGCAATGAAATGTAAAAGAGATATCTCTATAGAAGATTTCTAAGTTTTTAATTCACATAAATGCCCAATTACATTTCGAATCTTGGAAACATTATATATGAAACAGCTCAGCCCAGAATTAAATAGGGATTTGTCGTCGCTTACCCTCCTACTTAACTAAATTGAAAAGTCAATAGTGCTTAGTATATCGTTGCGTTTGTTTGAGTAATCATAGCAATTCGGCACAGAGGGACTGGGATATGATTCGAAATGAATTATATTTCGTTCGAAAAATAATCTCTTAAACTACTGTAAGATGTAAATGACTAATGGATAGTTTTACCTTACGCATAAAAATATCTGATATCTTTACCATCCTAGTTTTTTTTGGAATTCATTACCCTTAAAGTTGAGATCTTAATAGCGTAAACATGGGTCTATGCTGCAGCTCATAAATGTTTCCACACCTTAACAGAAAATTCTAAGACCTCAGAGATACCTCCAAATTTGATTGTCCAATCGTTTTTCAGGGTCGAAGAAACACATCAGGCACACCAATTTGCAACTCTTCCCCCACATTAACATTTAACTGCTACATGTTCTTTGGTTACTACTATTTCCTAAAGGAACTGTCTCATAACATTAATTGATATTTTGAACCGTCTTCAAACCCATCACACATCTGCCCCTTTAATCAAATAAATTTAATCTTCAAATAAATTCCCATCTCTGCTTGTCCCACTACAACATATTTTAGGATACAATGTCCATCCAATAGAATTTTTCTCACTCTACCAATATACCTCTGATTCTTTCAGAGCTCTTCAATATACGATTCTGACCCTTTACAGTATCTCCAAGGTGTACATTTATGCTAATTTTGATCAGTATCCTTCAGATTCTTTCAATAACATAGTCTCTCAACCATACAGTGAGGTTGGAATTATTATATTATCCTAAAGTTTTCTGCATATTCCATAAATAGTGCCTTAGTTCACTAAACATTGGGTTTCTATTCAAGATTTTTATTAACCTTAGATGTATTTATCGTTGAAATTTTGATAGATCGTCTATAGCATTTTTAAACATTGCCCTTGCTCAGAATTCTACCGAGGAAATCGAATATCGGTTCTCATCCTAACCTTAAAATATAATAAAATCACATTTTTATGATTTACTTCCCATCCTCCACCCCTCTTCAACTGACCACTTATCCTCAACCCTTTTATTAACATTTTCCGATTACTTACATTCTTTGTCACTAAAATCAGGTTAGCTGCATAGACAAACATCTACAACGGCCATTTTACACCGATTCTTGATCAATCTCACCTGCCAACTAGTTGCTTCTACTGGTACATACTGTAATCACCAGCCCATTCAATCTTCTTTCCCTCCACTTCCATTAAAAACATTTCTCATACCAGTTTCTCTCTTATAATAATTTGAGCAAACACTTTTCGACACCCATCGCAGGCTACCTCGAGCAGCAATGTCTTCCTACCACCAAACTGAAGCCGAGATAC
Source organism: Ceratothoa steindachneri (assembly GCA_963969495.1). Classification (NCBI taxonomy): domain Eukaryota; kingdom Metazoa; phylum Arthropoda; class Malacostraca; order Isopoda; family Cymothoidae; genus Ceratothoa; species Ceratothoa steindachneri. The sequence goes on from OZ018337.1 coordinate 5,544,599, forward strand.
CGCGCTTGAATTATTGCAACTTTAATTTATTCAACTTATAATTTTTAAAATTGCCTTTTTTACTTTATTTATTATATAAGTTGTGTATTCCTTTAATACATATAAAAATAGTTTGTTTAACTTTTTCTTTTATTTATTCCTCTATTATCATCGTTATTTTTTCTATTTCCTCTTCTCTTTTTTTGGCCATTTCAATATAACAATGAATGCAGATTCCAACGTTTCGTCTTTAAGTAGGATAAAGACGAAAACGTACAGAATCGCTTTTATTGTTAGGTAATTAAAATATTTATTTTTTATTAAAAGTAAGGTTTTAGAGAGTTAATTTTGGTCAATAAAGTGTAAAAACATAGCTTTTAAATTAATTTTTAACAATCTAATTCTACCACGTCACTTTCCATGCAATAGTAATGCATCATTTATTCATTACCAAAGTGATATTATAATTGAAGTAACCCGTTTGTACATACGACGTGAGTGAAAGAAAATGAAGAGAGTGGGAAAAAGAAAGACTAAATAAATCGAGTTGTGTGTAAATATACACAGTCAACTGCTAAATCGAAAATACCATCGATGGGCTTTAAATTTAGAATCTCACATAGAAAAGAGTTTTGGAATTAGTATACTAAAGGAAGAAATAACTAAATCGATATGGACCTGAAAGACGTCTAACTTTCCAGAATCTGTTCAAATTTCGCAATGAAGTAAAAGTACCTAACACGGCTCTCATAAATGAGTAGAATGAATCTATCAGATCAATTGGTTTTCATGAGTAGAGCTCAATCACGTTGGCAGAACTTAGAATAAAATTCTAATTAATATGCTTACACCACATAAAAGAACCTTAATCACAATATACCGGAATTTTATAATTATGATTGTAAATAAAATGTCCCCAATGACCACGAGAATCTAAGCAATTATGGTTTAAGTATTTATCTCAAACATCTTTTGCCTTTAATGAGTTTGTATACACAATTAATTAAAACTCCGAGCACGACTTTATTAATAATTTCGCTTCTCGAGAAACCAAAAGCATCACTTAGAGAAACACGGAGATTTTAGAACGAGGTGGCGTGTTACTTCCTCACCAGAGGTAAAAAGAGTGTATTTAATAAACGAGCCAACAAAGGCAAAGAGAAGCTTTTTTTGCCATTTCGCCGACTGTTTATTCTCTTGATTACCTTTTATATGCCGTGAATGTTCTATAAGGTAATTTTCTCCGCTGATTAATTTAGGTGTAAAGGTAAGTTAATTTAAGTATGAGACTCGAGATTCTGTAAGTTTACAGATTATACATAATACTTTGGCTGCAAAGAGATAAAGTTACACATTTTAAAACACTTTTTGTTAGCTTTCTTTAATTATTACAGGATTCATAAGAAACGACCACGCAATTTGAACTTTGCAAATATCATTGTTTTCGTTGCTTTCATAAGAAAGGATTATTTTACTGCATACGTTATATATAATCATGATCGCTAGCATTGAGAAATGTCAATGTACTAACCAAGAGAAAGCGAGGAATAAAATTAAGATAAAAAATCTGAGTTAAATAACAAGCAATTTAAACTTAAAGTCTTAGCCTCTTGGGAATATAAACTGGAAACGGTTATTATTATCTACTTTGTAAATGCATGGAAACTCGTTTTTATTAGCAAATTATATTAAAATATCACATAAAAAGGGCTGCTTAGAGTGAGCAATGTCTATCATAGGCCACAGCTTCCTTTACACATTCAATAGTCGGTAGAGATTAACTCGTGCGTCTTTCTGCAATTTTTTCTGAAAAAGAAGAAAATTCTAGAAGAAGAAATTTACTTCCAAAGGTATTTATGATGCAAAATTGTAAATAATAAGCTAACGTGGCCTTAGATGAGTCAGTTTAGCTTGTGAAAATATTAAACTGAACAGCCTATGAGATATGTGGACCAAAGGTATTTGGATTTCATGAATATTTTTCCAATTCTTTCATATAAGATATGGCCATTAGGATAATTCTTGGAGATGGGTCAGAACGCATTCGCTTTGGGTTAGTCCTTTTTATACTAAGTGTGGCATGGGGAATATTTCGCGATAAATACTTTTTAACTTTGCTGCAGGTAAAACGTACAACCTCATGAATAAAAACAAGACATTCCCCGAACTTATTTTTATTTAAGTTTTAGATACAAGTTTCTCTTCAATATACACAAAGAATTGCTTGCGCGTTCGCTAGTCATCAGAATTTAAAGCATCGACTAGCTTCAGATTGTAAGGCCTCGATTCACAAACGGTTCCTTGGGAAAGCCATTCTCTCGCTGGAGGAATATGGTCATCAAGGCTTGTTCTTACTATGGACTTCTTCGGGATTCATAGGTGTTTGTTGAACCTTCTTGACTATGTCTACTGATGCTGGTGGTCATTCGTATCTTTCATCCCTGCACAGATATCCTTTCGCTTTATTTTTGTGCTATGACAAAATCAGCATTGCCCTTGCCTCATTTTATTGATTTCACTTCCAAATTCAGGCTCCACAGTCTTGTTAGACTATGTTCGAACATACTTTAGTTTAGCATATATAAATGCGTTGTTTTCCACGGAATGATCTTTATATACCTGAAAAGATAAATTTAAAATGAGTAGAAATAGAATATGGACGTAGTTTTACATGTTAAGGTGAATTCAATTACAATTTGTTAATTATAGGATTGCAAAATGGTATAAAATTTTAAGAACACTTCTGTATAAAGTGAAAGGTGTTTTAAATAATTTTAAGGGTTCTGTGTCCGAAAAAATTTGAGACAAATTATAAGGCTACACACAATATATTCCCTAGCTTTCAAAAGATATCCTTTGGCTTCACAATTACATCCCATAAAGTTTTCAATGCCATCGGCTAGTTAACAAAGTCATTTCTTATCCTAACAAAATGCATCTCCTAGCTTGATTTGCTATTTTTTAGTTCAACAAAGCCCTAATGGAGCATAATATAGCCAAATGATATCTTTGCTAAGTCATCCCACTCGCTTAACAGACTTTGCGAAGCATACTAAAGCAATTATATGGCTTATAAAGGCAATCTTGTACTAAATAGAGGAATCTAATAGCTAAAATAGGTATCCTCTAGCTTAGAAAATCCATTACGAAGCTTAGCAATGCAATCCGGTAGCTCAACAAAGCTATTCCCGAACCATAACAAAGCAATTCTGTAGTTGTGTAATGGCCTGTACCCGCTTAACAAAGCCATGCAAGAGCTTAACAATTCCATCCCATAGTTTTAGAAAGCCAAATTATAGCTTAAATAAACCAATCTCTTAGCTTCACAAAGCAATCCTATAGTTCAACAACGCCATCTTTAAGTCATTTGAAGACATCCCATAGCTTAGCAAAACCATCCCGTACCTTAAAAACCATTCGCTTAGCCTAACATTGCTATTCTGCAACTCTACAAATGCCATCTTTAGTTAACAGACCTATTGATTAGCTCAATAAAGCAATATTGTAGCTTAAATTATCAATCCTGTAGCTTTATAAGGCTAGATCGTAGCTTGCATAGCTTAAGACACCCACCACACTAGCTTCACAAAGCCAACTTGTATGTTAAAAAAGCCATCTCCTAGCTTCACGAATCCATCCCATATCATAAGAAAGCCATCCTATAGCTTAACAAAGTCATCTTTTAGCTTAAAATAGAACATCTCTAGCTTACTAAAGCTATTCCTAGCTAAAAAATGCTATCCCTTATCTTAAATAGGCCAACTCGTAGCTTTACAAAGCAATCCTTAAGCTTTAAAAAGCCTTAACCTAAATAAGAAAGCCATCACCTAGCTTAAAAAGAGCTATCAGCCAGCTTAAGATAGCTATCCCCTAGATTAAAAAAGCTATCCCGTTGCCTAAAATGGTCATCCCTTCAACTAACAATCCACTCCATTAGCCTAATAATACCATCACCTAGCCTTACAAGGAAATCTCGTAACTTCACAAAGCTATGCTTTAGATTCACAATTCCTTTCAGCAACTTCACAAATAAAACAAACACACTTAACAGAACATCATTTAACTTACAAAAATCAGCGAATAGTTTAAAAAAGCTATTCAGTAGCTTATAAAAGACATTCCTTAGTTTAACAAACCATTCCAGTAGCTTAGTAAATCCACCAGTAGCTCAACAACGACATTCTCTAACTTAACAAAGCTAACATCCATCTCAGCCTCTGCCTTGCCAAATTTTACCTCTCACAACTTATACAATCCATCGTGAGGTGCCAATCGGAATTTCTCTGAGTGTCTCTCATGTGCATCAATATCAATTTTGCAGGAGAGAAGTTATTGATAATGATGAATTTTTCATTCCTGCGATATAACGTTGAAATTTCTATAGGAAACTAAGGGATTTAATCTAATGCGGCCCCATTGACTTCAAGCCGATATGAGGTCAAGAAACAGAAAGAAATTGACAGAGAGTAATTAATACCATTTTGAGGATATTAAATTATGAGAATAGATGGAAAGTTTTCAGTATTCCTCTGAAGATTTATTAAAATTTCATCAGAATAAATAGATAAATGCTTCCTATTTTGTGGAGTAAACAAATAAATAGCAAATAATTTGATGAATGATGAGGAAAAATTAAATATGTAGCCTTTAATTTACTAGACAATAAAGAATTAGTGATATTAAAAAGGGTAAGGCTTCATCCCCTGAAGTAAAGCTATTCGAATACGGCCCACAATGTAAAAATGTTCAGATTTTAGAACCCTCATGTACTAGTGGAATGGTTTTTAACTGGTACTGAAAGTATAAAGTTTTTTTAACACCTTAAACCTGCTTATTTCAAATATAAATGAGGTCATTTTGAAAGAATTCCTTTGACCATAAACTTTCGTTTTCATTACACTTTACTAATCGGCATTTTTTAGTCCAAATTCCATAAACTCATTTATATTCTTATCTTGGAAACAACTTTGTCAAAATTAAAACGAAAGGTCTACTGCTGTATCATTAGTAAAGAAAGAAGTCATTTAAGATTCTGTATTCCACTAAATAAATCCTTCCTGTCATAGGCGATATTACATAGCTTACATTGCAAGGAATCAATGGCCTAAAATCTATTGTCAAAGATTATGTAATAATATAATCATAGACCAAGCAAAATGCCTTCGAGCTGCTCTAAATCTCATTAAATCATCATTGTTCTTCGGCACCAGGAGTCTCCGATCAACTTATATGGTAGAACATCACCATTAGTATTAATATGGGCAGATTGGGGACAAAAGCCCTTAACTCTCATTCGGCAGCTCAGAGACGACGCAAATGCCAAATTCCCGGTGGTACTGCTAAACAAGCCTTCTCTCTTAGGATGACCCCACACCTGACACCAAAATTATATAATGTTTGTGGTAGACTCGAACGTCGATGTTAGCCAAGGATTGACTCTGCGGTGACGTGGGAAGGAAGCACGCCAGGAATTGGGATATTGACCCCCGTGCAGTGGTAAAATAATCAAATTCGAGTGCGGTTGGCCTAAATAATCAAGTGTTATAGTTTCTAGGCTAAGAGAAATTGATTGTAGAAAAATAACTTTAATATATATACAGAAAATATTATTAGCATAAGTAAATAAATGACAATAAATAAAAAGAGACCCGGGGTAACAAATTGGGAGTCGATAGAGACGACTCCTCATGGATGAGAGTCAGAGAGAGGATGTTCGGTGATTGCTTCAGCGAAAGGGGGTGAGTGCCAATGACGGGGAGACTCACGTAAAGCCTAATTTGCCTGGAGGCTTTTGGAGACGACGAGGAAGTGGGGCGCTGCAAAATCCACTTCTTTTTAACCTTGCTAGAAAAATCAACGGAGGAGTACTCCAGACAGGAACGAAGTCGAAACAAGCGTGATAGATGTCTGTCCGTGCCTATCGTCTTTCGGGCAGGAACTCTGGCCTTATGTAAGAGCGGGGCCGGATAGAGAGGTGACGCATCGCGTTCGTAGCTGGAAGCCATTTGGAGACAGATCAGGGTGTACTAGACTGTACGTGGCTGCTAACCAAGACGGGGTTGTATGGTACTAAGTTATCAAAGCTTTTCCCGAAGTATTTATACTGCCTCGGCGGAAGCCGATCGCCAAGGCACCCAAAAGAGGTACTGGGAGCTCATTAGACTACGGCCCACCAAGGCGGAAGGGATATTCTCAGTGACCATCACAGGCCTGCGCGAAAGTCCTCGACTCCCTAGGTCTGGTGCCGATCAGGCGAAGCAAATGGGAAGAATGGAGACTCAATAAGGATCACACGGTCGCGCGACATTCTTGAAGCGGCTCCTTGGGTTTGACTGGCTGACCATTATTGATAAGATCGCCGGGTTCATCCGACCGCGCAAAATTACGCTGTTCCATATAAGCTTTCTGGTTGTGCAGGTGCATATTCTCTCAGCCACCACGAGTACACTTTTGTTTCTAGATAGTGGGGGGTAATCTTTTCTCGCCCACACCCTCCTCAGTGGTCTCCACATCCATGTGGCACAAGTTTGATATAGATTCTCGATCGCATCATGGCTCAACATCCGTTAGTTTGCACTAGCTAGTCTTCATTGATGCCTAGAACTGCCCATTGCTAGATGACAAGATGGAAAAACTCATTGAAGCTCTCCAGATTCTGGCAAAAGATCTGCTGGTAAAACCTGTTCCAAGATAAGATTGGATAAGAAGTGAAATTTCATGTCTTCTTTTAAATTAAATCGGAAGTACTAACACAAATATCTCCTCCACACATTGTTAAATACGATAAGTAATATTTCAGATAAATTATATATATCTACAAATCAGGATATCCAGAAAATCATTAGTTTTATTAATCTACCTGTTTTTAAAAGTACTCCTACACTCATAGCGACACTTTCAACAAAGGAAACAATGCAGTTTTCATGAAGTTACTCACGTTTTTTTATTAATGTAACATAAAGATATGTGAGTCAATTTTAATATTAATCAATGTGGCCGCCCTCGGCGACGAACACGCAATCCAGGCGAGACTTGAAGGTCGCGCAAGGGTTGGGCATGAGTCTTTCTTCATGCTGGCCCAAACGGGGGTTATGGGGGCTTCAGATCGTCGACGATGCTATGGTGAACTAGGCAGGACTTGGCTTCTTCATGCGCCTACACACTGTAGTCGATAAGAAGTAGCTCGGATCCTGGGAAGGCAAAGTGTCCTTCTACCAGAAGTACATATTTGACAACAAACCAGTCTTGCACGTTCTTGGCTATTATAGCTGGGCCATCGTCCTGTTGAAAGGCTTCGTAGTGATGTTTCACACACAGGGCAGAACTTTACTAGCCTAGATCTCCATGTATTGAGCAGCGGTGAGTCTGTAACCGGCTGCATCTTCATGCAATTCGAAGACACGACGAATGGCTTTAGCATTTAGGGCGGAAGCTTAGTCGTGGAAACGTATCGGAATTTGGATACGGTCTGGCCGAATTGACCGTGAAGAATTTCTTTAAAAAAAATTGAGAATTTGATTGCCACGAGACTTTTAGTGATTGAGAAGGCGACGACGGTTCTCCCGATGTTTATCTCGCATTGGATCGATGTGCTGAGACCTTTTCATGGACTGAAACTCTTTCTAGCCTCTCATCCCTCCTACTTGTTGGCTCTGGCTACCGTGGTGACCGAGAAGTTCTTCTTCGCGAGCATTGTCATTTTAAGCTTTGGATCATTTTCGAAGGTGTGTAGGATGTTTGTTGCCCTCATGCCAGAGAGCAGAGATATTAAGTCTTTTCCCTTCCATCTCGCCACAACCATACAAAATGGAAAAAAGTTTTAATCACACGAGCTGGAAAAGTAGAACTTCAAGCTTTTTTGCCCGAACTTTTCTATTTAACCTCTCTAAAGTTAAAAAAACGAGTGTAAGAGAACTTTTGAAAAACTCGGTACAGATATACGCCAACAGATCGTGTTAATAAACATGCTTAACTATCCTATAACCTATCACCTTCTACATTGTGATTCGTCAAATATAATCTATTTAATATTAACATTACATTCAAACACGGTAATGCGCCTTAAACCAATCATGGCATTTGAAGATGGCGTAGTGAAAGAAACATTAATTTCGAGAATTTAATTGAAATATTTAATATTCATGAGTTTATAAGGCGTCATAAACCCTCTCCAATATCGAAATATTACTCATAGCATACTATTACCCTGATGCGAGGAAGTATTACAGGATTTATTAACCCAAAACGCGTCCCTCCCTCCTAATCCGTCCTATTAAATAATACCCAAGTATTTTGTTATCGAGCACGAAGTTAGAGATAAATGCTCAATTCTGCTGTTTCGCATACACGTTTACTTACAATTCACCTTTCATTTTTCTGTGGGACTTAAAATATATGTATGTAAATGTTACCGATAAAGGAGGTAAATTGTGGTATGAAATTATTATTCAATTTGAAATAATCAAAGTGAAGAACTGGGGGGGGGGGGGTTTATAATTTATTAAATTATAATTATTTAATTTCATAACTAACCTGTGTTTCTTTTTTAAGGGTTGAATTTTAAATAAATGAAAATATATAATGTATGAAGATGAAGATCTTGCAGTTCCTCTACTAACTGCACTCCTAGGTTTTTGAAACCAACATTATGCCACTTATAATTAATTAATATAAAACACTTCCTAAAATTAAAACATGAAATAAGTGTATTAAAATCACACCTAATTTCTTACGATTATGGAAATAAGAATCGGTAAAATAAGTTTACGTGAAATTTAGTGTAATAAAGATAATAAACAATTATTTCGATCAAGAAATATTGTGAATAATATTTTGATCTTTCAATGCTGGATTGACTCATCATTTTCTTTCCAGTTAATTCAATCTCCCAAATGGGAGTCGGTCCCCCCACAATTTAACAACACCGAAATAGTCACAAATAAAAGTGTTTGGTTTGAGATCGCGACTACTTAAGCGACAAGATCAGGACGAATACTTTTAACTGATCATAATGTTCAAGGTATAGAATATGTCCTTAACAGTAGCGGGTATAAGACTGAATGATAAAAAGAATAGCAATAGAATGGAACGCCCTCCAAAACTTTCATTCTTGTCCCATCTTAAAAGGGAAAAGTGACAGTTGGTTCGTCGTAGCGAAATCCTTACGTAATTAAAATGTTGCGTAGAGTTGTAATAGCCTGGGGAGGGAAGAAATGGAAGAAATACGAAGAGATAAATTAAATAAAGGTCAAAATTGAATTAAATACACATTATTTTCGACTGCCGGAAAGGCAGTAGTTACGACATAGACTATAAAACTCTTAGGTTAGATTTCTGGTTTTTAAATTTGACCCCGCATCATTTCCTTAATCAGTCTTCGTGCCTCTAATGCCAAACGGCGAGTGGAATTGGACGACCATCTTTCGTTGGGTTAGAAGAACGTAGAATAAATCCTTCAGTGGCATACCCGCAAGTGGATACCATTTTAGGTTCGTGGAAAGAATATCCACAAATGAATGTTAAGGGAGTGGACTAGATATTTTGGTGGAACATTCACAGTTGGACTTGAAGGACTTGGAGTAGATTCATTAGGAGGAAGATCCGAAAGTGGATGTGGAAATTCGGAAATAGATCCTTCGATTGAACTGTTCGCCAGTGGATAAGTATTTGGGCTTGCGGAGGGAACAGTTGAAAGTTGAATCAAAGAACTCGGAGTAGGTTCAGCAAGGGTAACATTCGCAATTGGATGCAGAAGCTACTCATGAAAGATTTACCTGATGGGACGGGCAATGCGCCAAGATTACTCTTTAGGGCAGCATATCTGGACTCCCCATGCGTCCTTGATTCAGCTCCACTAAGATTCCCATCTTTAAACTAGAGAGGAGATTCGTCCTAAATCAGCACCACGTCACCGGCATGACGAGACAGATCCTCGGTCGATCACTTGGTCTATTTCTTCCTGAGAGCTACCAGATTCGTATTTCATTGCATCAGTCACCATGATGTAGCATATCCATCTGCTTTCGGCTTCTATTCAAGGCAAAGGGACTCCAGAATTACGGATATTTGTCCTAGGGCTTTCCCTGTAGATGGAACTTCCAATAACGTAGGAAAAACTTACCCAGATTTATTAGGTCTAGGGAGTGAAGCTTTTCTGATAGGTAACTCAGGGTAAATTAGTTAAGGAAGTTCTCTATCTCGGTAACAAGAGACAAGAGCTTATGCTGAGAAATTAATTTTTTCCCTATTATAAATTTTAAAGGCTTTTTGGTAAGAACGATGAGGCGCTTTACAAAATCCCTTGTACCAATGAGCCCTGAATGGATTGAAAATTTTCTTTCTTCTTGTAAATTTCCAGTTCGTATGCATAACATTCAGGTATTTTGATGCTGCTCGAAATGTAGCAGCGTTATCTGAATATATGTTGTATGGAGCTGAAAACCTCGCTGTGAATCTCCGGAATGTGCGAAAGAAAGATTGTTATCCTCCATCAGAAAGCACTTTAAACCTAATAGATCTCTTGGTCGCACATGTAAATAGAAGAATGTATACCTTTTTATTATTTCTAACTTTCCTAATTGTGATGGCTCCAGTAAACTCCATCCCGATAGTATAGAATGACGTTTTACCTGAAGGCTGTCCCTTGGGTAAAGCAGGCGGATCTTCCATGGCATACTTATGATTTGATAGCTTAATGCACACAAATCATTTGCCTCTAATTTTCTTGAATATTTTTCGTGCCTTCGGTATCCCATACCCATGCTTTACTATCATTAGAACCGAGTCGCTGCCTGGATGTTAATGAATATACTTAAATTAAAGTAATAGTAGCTCCGTAAACCGATGATTGACCGGTATGAGAACAGGATATTTTGCTCTTTTTGGTAGATCAGAATGTGAAAGACGGCTATCGCATTTATCCACGCTTCCTGCATAAACATAGATAGCTGCTTAATCCGGTTGGAGCCAGGAATTCTATAAGCCTTGGCGAGCTCTTCGCATTCTTTTGTGTATTTCTCCTTCTGCGCCTCTTTGAGTCAAAAGTCCATAGTATCACTTTACTCTTTGTTGATTATTTTATGGCTGAGAGGTTGTGCTAGGAGAGATTTAAGAGTCCCTTTACCTTTGATCAGAAGGATACAACCTCAAAGTTAAGAAGGTTATTTTCAGCCGCTTCGCTAGGGAGCTGTTTATTTCAATGGGCGAATCATAACTCATGGTGTTTGTGAAAAGCTGGGTAGCAGGATGTAAGATAATGGAATCAGGCCCATTAAGGTGCCTTTACCCACTAGGAATTGGTATATTGCTTGCTAAATTAGCCCTTGGTTATTGAGGAGCATGAAATTAATTTCGATATGACGTGTATTACCAAACACGAGCAAGTAAACAACTATTTGTCTGTCCGTCTACATCATAACAATAACTTAATACTTTATCATGGGCAGATAATAATCATTTACTATCCTAGCTAGAAATATGGCCGACATTAGTTTTAATTTGAGGATAGTTATAGATTTTTGGACTCTCATTACTTGTAGAGGTATAATAAGAGATTAGTATATATATATATATATATATATATATATATATATATATATATATATATATATATATATGTATCTAGTCTAAAGAAATAATAACTAAAGACATCTGGGTTTAGCTTTGCCCCTTCGATGTTCTCCGGTAACATAGGAGAATGGGCAAAAGGGTAAGTGATACGAGACTGATTCCTGACCTCAGCTCATAAGGCAGGCACTTCGAGGGTGTACTTATAAACAACCCATTCAAAAGTGCAAACTGCCGATCTCCTATTACCCCTTCTCTGAGCCACCAGACGCAAAAGTGCGGGAGGCCAACCTGAGGTCCCACTTCAGCTGGAGTAATTTGGGTATATAACAGGATAACCCGTGTAAACCAGGCTTTTTGTTCGTCCTAACGGAAGAGACAAAACAGATCGTACTAAGGAAGCTCGGCGCCGCTCGAGCCCCCCAAGAGATTGAGTATTAAGCTAGCCAGTTTGAGGACTCTATATCTTACTCTATCTGAGTTGAACAAACCCCAACTAAATAGAAAAAAATAAAAAAAGACGACGATTTCATCTCGGCCGGAAGCAAAGTAGAAGGGCTAAGTTTTAGTTGAAGTCACCTCTACCCAGGATCCCTCGTTCGTCACCCGTCAACTCACCAGGCAAGTCAACGATCGCCATCTAGCGAAAAAACAACCAACTCCGATCAAAAATCTCCGAAGATAGTCTAACTGGTTGCGAGTATTTAATCTCCATTACCTTATGTGGGGAAAGAATAAGTCTTTTATTTAGGTCCCCGTGCATAATAATTAGTTTAGTGGATGTCTGACTAAGGACAAAGCTATTAACTTGAAAATTGTTCTTACCCTAAAATTTTATCTCGAAGCGAGCTGCAAGAGCTCACCCAGTAATCCCATTTTCTTTTTTTAAGTGTATTAGATCTGTGTGTTTTAATGTTATTTATTGAGGTGGGTTATGTTTATTAAAGTCTATTCTTCTTTAGTAAATTCACTGTTTTAATTATGCCTGAACGAGTTAAAGTGGCAATATTTGATAAAGTCAAGAAAGAAACCCAGTTTATTCATTCACTGTGAATAAAAATAAAGATTAGCACTCTTAGAGCCCGATCCTCAAGCAATCACCGAGGCACGAACCTACGCCGCAATTTAGTTATTTAGTTTATTAAAAGTTAATAAAAGAAATAAATATATATTAGCTAGGCATTCTACGACAGTACTCGAGACGTAACATGAGGCACATATTTTCCTTATGGATCATAAATATAATCCATGGCTCGTAATATCTCCCTTTAACATTGGGCTGCCAAGGGGATTTGCCAATTAGGCAATTCTAATTAATCATTTACAGTTTCCGAGCCAAAAACAAGTATCTTTAATGGCTCTTTGGCTAAATTACATTATTTCCTGAAAATATAATTTCAACGGTGAAAATTCGATTACCATTCCCTTAAATTAAAGCTGGCTTCTTTGTTACACCAATAACCTCTACATAGAGAGAGGCTTAGACTTCTCGAAGAAAATTGACATGCTAGGTCATTGAAATTAAGACATATTAGAAATAAAGTTCTATTAGAAACTCCCTACAATGAGCACCCGGCGTTTTGTGATAAGATGATGAATGGCTATTGCATTTATTGTTTCCCATGGTCCAAATAACTTACAAGTTCCTTTGAATGACTAAATGAGGCTTCTGACACTAGATGGTACAACCTAACGACAAATCCGATGGTAGATTTGAAAAACTCATGGTAAATGACCCTTTATTCCATGGTCATATGGGTTATTTCATGGCTCTAAATGGGTACAATTGAACTTTACTCCTTTTGAAAAAAAGCGACGCCTTGCCAGGGCGCTTCGCCACAGGTAAAAATCCAAACATATTTACCCATTTTTTCTGCATTAGCTCCAATAAAGAAGCATTCACCCTAAATTGGCTGGTAGATGAACCAAATAAAACTACTCTAGATCTAGGGGTTATCAACGGACTATCTGGCAGTGACGGAGTTTTTACTTGACGATACACATTCTCAAAATCTGCAATGCATGCAAATCAGTACTACCTAAATCTAATAAGGATATGGTAGAATTTGTTAATCAACGAAAGACCAGGATTTAGACAATCATTTAGTATTACGCTACCTGCTGATGAATCCAAACTAGGCGTAGCAAAGTTGTTGGTGTATATTTCCTCACGCCGTGGTGTGCTAAATTAGTATTTTGGCTCCCTGTCTGTTAGGAGTATTTGACTTCACTTCTACTATATATCTCTTTTCAATTTACTCCTGGAAAATATCATTATTACCCTGCAAAAGTAAAGGGTTATTCCTTCTTAATTTTGCTCCCATATTTAGATTACGGGATTTTGCCAGGCCAGACCTAATCATGAGATTAAGATGAATTGCTTTCCATGGTAGTCCCACAACGAATCTACCATTTTCAATCTCCGCGGAGGCGTGGAAAGCTTTTCAAACATTTTCCTCTGAAAGAGAAAGATTTAGGGATAAGCTACACCGAATTTGTATCGCTTATGACTTAGATGTCATCTTTAGATGATATAGCCATCGTTTAAAAGAATTCCTCAAGTTTTTTACGCTTGCCTTTAATTCGGCTATTACCACTGTTAGGAAATTAGAACATGTATTAGAGGAAGGTAAAGAAAGGACAGGAATATATAGCACCAATATTAGAATTTGAGTTTGTTTTGTCTTCCCTATGAACTATTTCATTTACAAATTTATGGTAGAATTATCCACCTATCAAAATAAATTTATTTGAAACCCAAACACCTGAAATGGGGTCGGCTAGTTTCACCTAAAACTCTGTAATTGTTGGCATCGTTTGCTTAAGCCAAACATATAAAGGTCATCAAGGACCATCACATTAACAGAGCCTTCTAATTTACTAGCCAGGTATTAATTATTTAATTGCAAGATACCTCCTCGTATACCTTGGGTGAGCCTTGTTTGTTGAACCTAATTATAGATATCGTAATATTTCGAAAATCTTTTAGTTGAAACCGTTTTGATAAATTTCTTTTTTCATGAAAAGTTTTTTGAAAACCTTAGTCAAATACATAGGTTTGTTTCTTAGACTCTGGCACCGTTACTTTGGATATTGGTAGGCCAATAGCGGAGAAACAATTGAAAAATAATGTATTCCTTTATATTCTGTTTCTTGACGGGGATCAAATGTATTAGATTTAGTTTTATCCTCATAAGGACAGAAAAAGTTATGGTGTTTTTCTTGACATTTCATACACCCAAACTTAGATTTACATTCATTGCTGTAGTGATTCAACCGTAAAAAATTGGTATATAATATGAACCTTTTAGTCTAATTAAGTTTATCAGAAGGAGAAATATATTTCGGTCATGTATAAACTCGTACCTTATGGAGATTGTTGGACAATGAACACCATTGTAGAAGGGAAGAGGGGATGTTCCCCGTATTGCCAGGTTGAGTTAGATTTTGCCACGTAACACTAAACGTGGAAAATTGGTTTTAATTGTGGGTCTAAACATCTAAACATTTTTTCACTTCTTAATTGCTCATATTTATGTTGTAAAAATTTAATATCTTCTCCCCAGCCCTTTGTAAGAGATTCAGCTGCCAGTACTCACTTTCATTGTTAAGCGGCATATTTATTTGATCCCGTACGGCAGATTGAAAATTACTCATTAATAGCGTTGTGATGAAAATAGTGTAGTCTCAATATCCGTAGAAATGGTAAACCCATCACTTAGGTGCGATGCGTCTCCGCTTAATTGTCTGAGAAAATATGCAAATTTTGGTGAATTCGAAATATTGCTAAGATGAATTGTATTATTGAATAAATCGTGCAAGTTTAAATTCGTTTACGTGTTTCAAACATTTTTCTCCTTTATAGATGCCACGCTTAATGAAATATTACACATAGAGGCCTCTATGATTTCCTTTTTCAAATCATTCTCCTAATCTTTTTTTAATATAAGTTCATATAATGATAATATTTTGGTAAAATGTTACTTTAGCTCGTCTATCTTGGAATACAAATTGCCACAATCCACAGCCTTGTCAAAGCCAAAAAAAAATATAGATTGTATAAGATGAGTACTTAGAGCCCGATGCCCCTCCCTGTCATTTTTATAAACAAACTCATCTATTATTTAGTATTCTTGGGTCTGGGCAGCAATGTAGGAATGCTCTATTCCCACTACACAACTACACAACTCTCTTGCCTCAAAATTAGAAGCGTGTACTGTAGATGGAGGCGCTAATTTCTTTAATCTTATATTTGCACATGACAAATATCATTTGAATCGATTCTTAACACTAAACTTCCTATAATTCATCGTTCTCGGCTTCGTGATGAAGAATTTTCCCTTTTCTTTTTGTTAAGACTATTATTTTATTACTTGAATTGAGTTTTAATGATGGATTGATTTAAATTTATATTTCCAGTTAATTCAATCTCCCAAAAGGAAGTTACTCCTCACACACTTTAACAACACCCGGATAGTCACCAATATAAGTGTTTAGATAGGATCCAGACTATTTAACCAACAAGGGTAGGACCAATAGATTCAACTGAGTACAATGTAACAGATATAGAATGAATTGTTAATACTAGAGTGTCAACAACCGAATGATACAGAGTATAGCAATATAATGGTGGGTTGTCTGAAACCTCCCCCTCTTGTCCCATCGTAAAAGGGAAAAGGTAAGGTTCGCATGTCGTAGCTAAATCTTTCGGTAATTAGAATTTCGCAAAAATTTGTGACATTAACATTCTAAGAATAAAGGTCAAGGGCTGATATCCACAATATTAAGCATTAAAATTTGAATAATTACAAGAACAATAATGTTATTTTTTCATTTTTGTTGAAAGCATAATTTTTTGTGGAAGTTAACTCGAAAAGTGAACTCAATTCGAATAAAAGCCTTAACAAAATAGAAATCAAAATGACAGCGATCTTTTAACAGCAAAATATTCCTGGGTTTGTTTATTATCTTTGCCGGTAACGACCATACTTTAGTGAATATTTAAGAGCTTCGAATTCAACCTACTTTGGAAAAAAAGAAGAAATAAGCTTATTTAGGAACGAGCAAAGTACTCATCTTGTGATAGAATGGGTTGAGGCCGCGTTAATTTCAACCCCTAACACGTGTTATTTAAAACCACGATGCTTCCCACGTGCATCATCGCCTTGAAGCTTGGCGCCTTATCGCAGCCACCTGTGTCAATGTTTAAACAAGGAGGTTTATCTTCCCCCCATTCGCCCCCATACGCCGACCTCGCCAGATTGAGTTAGGCTTATGGGCAGATAAGGCATTGTTCCCAGGCTCGGCTGTGCATTCCCTCGAAGCTCCCACTCCATTGTACCCCACGCCAAGGGAGTGTCTCTACTATTTAGATGGAAAATTTACCGCTGAGATAAGATTGGAGATCCAGATTTTCGTCGCGAAACATCACCACGATCCTCTCTCACATTGTGCACCAAGGGACCTCGACCTCGAGATTCACCATAACTTGTCCAGAAGAAGGACAATATCCCTTGAGTGCCAAGGTTCGAGCCTTTCGTGACGCCAAGTCCACAAGGCTTCCCCCTTTGTTGTTCAGAAGAGAACAACATTAGAACAGCCATTGTTAGTTCGAGCCCGTTGACAAGAAACGGTTTTCCCTCCTTCCCCTGTTGTTCAGAAGAGAACAACGTAGAACAGCCATTGTTCTTTTGAGCCCGTTTGCCAAGAAACCGTTCTGTCCCTTCCCTTTTGTTGTTCAAAAGACAACAACATTAGAACAGCCATTGTTCGTTCGAGCCCGTCGACCAGAAACGGTTCTCACCCTTCCCCTGTTGTTCAGAAGAGAACAACGTAGAACACCCCTTTTGGCTGGGACTCGCCAGCGGAACGAAAACTCCTTTACGTCGACTTCCTCTGCACCACTAGTATAAAATTACGTAAGCCGAACGTTACCTTTGAGTATTTAACCCTTTTGTCAATTCTATCCTGTGCTTTAAATGGTTTAGCGAACCATCCCATCTCTTTAACTCTATATTTGTTTTATTTTTTTCAATCTTTTAATCCTCGGATTAGCCCGAGCCCCACGACCCTTTCAATTCTCTGTTTATGTCAATATTTTCCGTTTTGTGTATTTTTGATAGTTATTATTAATAAAACTCTATTTTATTAATGATAGCAATATTATTATCCTTGAGCTCAGTTCCACTTCTTAAGCATATCGAAGATACATAATATCGGCCCGCAAGACATCCACGCACTCTAAAGATAATTAAAGAAGTTCCCTCAACGAATAGTTATATATGGTATTTCGTCGAGAGTCCATTCTACGACACATCTAAATGCATATTTTCCCTAAGAGATCAGAGAATTAATAGGTTACAAATAAACAAAGTCAGACACGCTTGAATACCAATTTATGCATTTGATATCATAAAGATAAGGGAAATTTTATAAAACCTCATAAAAATCTACATATATTAAAATGGAATATTGAATTAATGAGGCGAGATAATGGATAATAAGCTCTTCTTCTTTTCATTAAATTTCGAAAATATTCTGAAAATTTTCTAGATTATTATGTAAGGATGGTTTGTGCAAATTTATTAAAATTGATATTAATTTCAAAATTATTTAAATAAATCGGGTTGAAGTAATTGTGAATCAAGCATTTTTTTCGTTACCCTACTTATACCTTACATGTGTAAATGTAGTAGTTAGTTTTCCGTCGATTTCGGTGATGATGTCACTTCCTTCCTTTAAAAAGAATAAGTTGGCCATAGAGAGAAACTTACACAAAGGATGCTCAGAGTGGGAAGGGGTGGTGCATTCCTTATGTTGGCCCTCCATAGCTGGGCTGGTGGTAAGGTGGGCCAAGAGGATCAGCCGTTGTGAAGTTTTGCAGGAGAAAGCCGAGTCGTCGGTCTAATAACTCTCGCCTAGTGCGGGTCACCACAGCAGATTTTGCATTAGAAAGTGACTCGCGTAGTCTTTGTCGATTCAAGGACAGACACAAGACGGTGGGTCAGGAGTTGGTAAGGGAGATGTTTCTTTTGCTCAAATACATTTTAAGAGAATTTTTTCAATGTAATGGTGTTCAACAACACCATAGCATGACGTCAAGGAGAATCTATACCAGTTCAGAGATACAATAAGGGGATAATTCTAAACACAGGTTGGCTGTTCGGGGAGAGGCGAAGTGAATGAGTTATTCGAGTTGGAACGAAGGAGACTGGATAGAATTTTACACGGTAACATAAAATCGATACTGGTTCTAACCGAATCCAAATTCTAAGCATGGAGAACTACATGCACATCAACCAGGTTAGAGAGACGGTCTATACCAATTTATTGGAATTGGGAACAGAAAACGCCACTGCTGCAACACTGATCGAATTGCCGTAATTAGAGTCGGGGCGCTAATTGGATAATGGAGGAGTAGCAACATTTATCATAGTTTTATCAAGACAACCTACTTGATGTTGGTGGTTGCATACTGGTGCTGGCTCGGTTCACTTAGCAGAGGTTGATTTTGCTGGTTCACCAAACGCGCTTTTGACTCAAGGTCGCAAGTTTACGCTGCAACCTGTCTATTTGTATCCATTATCTGCTTCATAACCCGATAAAGATGGAATATTCCACCATGATATTGCATCTTGTCATCGGGACCAACATGACCAGAATTGGTTCGAGATGTATTTTGTAGAATTAAAACGAATGTTGTAGCAAACACGTTCTTCCGATATGGACGAATCGAGCATTTATGTGGTTGGTAATTACTTTCTTTAGGAAATGTTGTATAAATATGGAACCAAGTCAAAAATAATTATAGTGGAATTGAAGGTTATATTCGCATAGTGGAGTTTCATTTCCAATTTAACCGAAAGGTTTTGTTATGGCTACTACGGGCAGCAAATTTTTTTCTACGAGGATTTATTTCACTTTTCTTTATTCACATCCGAAATCAACGAGAGCATTCACGCCTCGTAATGAATTTGGGGGACCTGGCCTGGACACTCTTTACGCTGGGGGCTTTCAAGAAAAGAGATTGGATTTTTTTGTTTTATTACAGTGAATAATAAATTCAACGCTATTGCCTAGATATTTAAATTAATTTTATAACAAATTAAATAGAGAATTAACTAATTTCAGGGAAATTGTTAAATATAATAAATTCTCCCTTATTTCATTAAATTTATTCCTTTCTCTTTAAGGTGGTTTATCCATGTTATAAGTTTTGTGAATGTGCAAAGTGAATTAAATTGTCTTTAAGTTTGGCGAAGTTATAATATAAATTCGATTGAAAAGCTTGACAATCGAAGGAGATGTAGTCTTTGAATTGGAGTAACTCCTTGATGCTAAATGTTTGCTGCTTATTGGACACGTTTAAAATGGAATAGAGATAGTTAGATTAGTGCAGTTGTCAGACAAAAATTATATGATATATACTAGTAGAGATGGTTGCGTATCGTTGAAGTGGCTATGTTTTGATGATTTTTCTAAGACCCTGCTATGCCCTTTTACATAGCGAATATCACTGTTGTATTGCTAGATCTAAACTAGTTGGTAATAATTTTTTGAAGAATGTCGTTTAGAACCGGTATGCTCGTGGAAATGATTGCAAAATGGAAACCAAATGAACTGAAGCCAACGAACAAATCTGACTCGTTTTATTACGCGTTGAGAGTTCAGGAAAATGAAGGAAGATCTTAAGAGAAGTTTATTTATCGCAATTACGGCACTAGTTAAAAATTAAGTCGCTCCATTCTTTAGCTATACAAACGTAGACAATGTTTGACCTAAGATACTGGTATTTATTTTACATAAATTGAGTAAGGGAAACACCAATAACAATTCCCCAAAATACTAATAATATTATAGCATACGAGGGTGAGAAGTATCAAAAATCATAGGGGAAATATTGCCAGAGAGGGGTTGCCACTTCATAATGGTTAGGTGATCTCTTTCTGCGAAGTGAGAAAAGAGCTAATGACCTGGTTAAGCGGGAAGATCCCTCTTTAGTGATTAAAATTTGGGCGGCGATCAATTAAATCCACCATTTACTGAATTCAATCAGTTGAGTCCTTTTTCCCAATTGACGCTATGATAAGTGAAATTCACGTGTTTAAATAAAACCTTAGACTTCGTATATAGTCGTTTATAAAAGGAGGCTTGCTTTGCTCTAAAATGTATGGTGGGAACTAATAACTTGTTGTTTAATCTAGGGGCCAACAGGGGACCCTAAGGACAGAAAAGAAAATAAAGAATCATTAAGAATTATTAAAGCAAATTGTTTCCTCGTTCCCTTAAATGTTAAACTTAGATATACATTAGAATGTGTATTCGTGAACATATTCAAGGAATTTTCACGGAACAATTTATCAGGTTATTTGTATCTTTTAATTAAGACAAAACCAACAGAAGGATATTTCACAGAATGTTTGTAAGGGGACATCTTAGGAAGCATTGGAGTCGAAATAGCAATGAACTGCGTTTCTTAAGACCATGATTGGACGCGGTCATGCAGATATTTGCGGCAAAATTGGTTTCTACTCTACACTTAATACGATATAGCGGAGAGGTTATTTATAATTCGATAATAACTTCTATGAGATTTCTTCCACTGAGATAATTGCGGGGGGGAGGGTGTATCTTCCCAGTAAGGGTAGTTAATATGTTACATTTACAAGCCTTTGTTTTTGTCTGGATTTACTTATGTGGTGGTACATTGCGCCTTTTCATCCCCGGAATTTGAGACTAAAGATTTTGTTTAGCCACTATACCCATCCCTTCCTTTAGATTCTTACGATAGAAAACTTTAGTCACTTATGAAATCTAATTTAGAGTGGCCACTAATCCTTAGAATTATATCAGTGATTATGACTAATTCATTAATCAAATAGATCGAAAAGTTAGTCAAAGTGAATGATATAGAGGAACAATCCCCAGTATAATCCAGAGGTATATCATAGTGACGTAGCAATCTAAATAGTTAGGGACTTTCATCAATTACTCAACTCTAAGTACATTAGTAGCTAAAAGGTTGGCTAAGGCTCCAGCCGCCCGTTATGATAATACCACTAGAAAGAATTAGGTCCATATTAAGGCTGGCCATAACAACCAGTTGTTGGGACACTCTCTAGTTACGGATTTTTCCTCAGCATGCACTTGCTCTGGATAGTCTGGCATTTCCATTATAAGTGTCCAACTTTCACATCACATCTGACAAGACTAAACACCCTAATCTTCTACTCGCTGACTGCTCTGTTACAAGGAGCTACAAGGATAGGAAGTACCCTAGAAGACCTTACGGTCCTTTCAAAGAGGGTACCTTTGGACTAGCAGTCAAGCAGGTACAGTTCTGCTCGACAGCTTACGTGCCCAAACGGCCACTTTTCAACACTTTGTCCAGAGTTGACTTAACCTGCTCAACAGAATTGCTGTTGACAAGTTCCCCTGGAAGTGCCGTCCAGCTACTATATTTACCCGTAGTGTATATGAAAAATTTCCAAACACACATCGCGGTGGTAACGCTTTAGTTTAAGTTCTGCCCTCACTCAGTTGGAAAACATCAGTGTAGTCTACATTGTCGAAGCCTCGAAGCATTTTAAAGACTTCGATAAGCTGACCACGCAGTCTCCGGGTCTCCAACGAGAACAGACCAAATTCCCTTAATCTATCGCGATATCCTTTCAAAAAGAAGGCCCTTAAAATTGCACGGCATACTCCAGGTGTAGTCAGACCAGTGATTTGTACAAACAGAAGACTATCTCCTTTTCCGATATCCAAATTGGTGCTTTATATAACCTAGCATCCTTTGGGCTTTCTTCTCCGCCTAAATACACTGCCTCCAGAACTTGAGATCACTGGTTATAGTTACACCCAAGTCCTTCTCAATCTCGATGGATTGCAGAGCAGTATCCCTATGAATAAACTGATATTGGGGGTTTTCGGTGGCCGATCTGCATCACTTTGCATTTGTTCACGTTAAAAGGCATTTGCCACGTTTCCGACCACTCCTCAATCTTCCGAAGATCATCTTGAAGGCGGGCAGTATTTCGTTCCTTTGCGACGTTCATACCAAGATTGGTGTCATCGGCAAATTTAGAAATCTTGGCAACCATGTCACCGTCCATGTTGTTGACGTAGATGATGAACAGTAGTGGTCCCAGCACAGAACCTTGAGGAACACCGCTAGTAACGGGCACCCACTCTGAGGCTTGTCCATTCAACACCACACCATTGCCGTCTGCCACTTAGCCAGTTCTCTATCCAACATGCTACATTTCCATCTATGCTTAGTGCAAGAACTTACTGGAGGAGAAGGTGGTGTGGTTCCTTATCGAAGTCTTTTTGAAAGTCTAAGTAGATAACATCCAACGCCTTGTCCCGGTCGTGCTCATTGAAAACGAAGTGGAATAATTTCATAAGATTGGTTAGGAATGACCCTTGCCCTCGGAACCCGTGCTGGTAACTCTTCAATCGCAAGTTGGACTCTAAATATGAGGTCATTTTGTCTACCCTGATACTTTCTATGAGTTTACCGACTATTGAGTTTAAGCTAATAGGTCGGTAGTTCGAGATTTGTTAGCTATGTTAGGCAGCTCTTCTAGGAAAAGTCTAGCCCAAATTCAACCCACTGTTCTCAGCCTTGCTAGAAAGGCCAAGGGTGCCTGGTAGTTTATCAAGAGATTGCATTATCTTTATCTTCTTCAGTTCCTCTATTATTTCTTGTAAAATACCATCATTACAGTCCTTTATCCAGTGTCTGATAAACCTGAGAATGTATTTGACCTTGCTGGGTGTCGCGGCTTCTCCCAGTTGATCAGTTTATTTCCGATTTTTTATACTCACATAGGCGAATATTTATCTAATCTCTTAGTATCTATTGTTCCAGTTAATTATTATTTTAAGACCTTAAATATTCATTAATATTTATTGAACATGTAGCCGTTTCTACAATCTGGTGACATTGAACTTAATTCTGGTCTGATAAATCGATTCTGGAAATGACGAAAATTATATAGCAATGTCCGCCAACTATATAAGAATAAAAAAAATTTGACGTAGCTGCTAATAAATTTGATATCGCCTTTTGTTCTGAGACGCTTATGTCCGATTTGCGTCATATTTCTGAATTGTAAATTCCAGAATATAAAGCCTGCTTTGCTCAAGCGTAATGTCTTCCTGAGAGTCCGTGGAATGACTCAGTAATTTAATAAGGGTTTAACTGCGTCTCTTAGTTTGTTATATGAATGTCGAAATCAGGAAACAAATCTATTTAATTTCTTGGGTACACTTTTAAATTTTTATGTATCTTCTGCCTAGAGGAACGCGAATTCGGATGAATCTATGTATTTATTACTGTTTATTAACCAAAATGGCAGCAGTTTACCATGCTCACCATAAGTCTTGCTTTATTTTCGTTGATGATTATACCGCTCATCCAACTGAGTGACTTAAATCTGTCACTGCTACCGATAACCAGGCTGCAGCTGCTTAAAACTTTTCAAATATTTCTGGCTGTAAGCAGCTAATTAATGAACCCACACAACAATCTTGTGTTTACTGATGTTACAGGTATGGTTACCTGCGGAGCGAATTCTAAAGTAGGCTCTTCTGATCATAGTCCGATTAAGATTAATATTGATATGGATCAGGTTGTTACAGATGTTAACTTATCTAGAAATGTTTACCTAAAGTCCAGTGCCGATTGGAATGATATTCTTTATGACCTTATGGCACTCAGTTGGAGTGATTTTTATAGAAGCCCGAATATTATCGAATGCTTAAATGTCCATCTAAACACAATTATAGAGAGGAGAATCACTTGTAAACTCCTTATGTTTAGACTTAAAGATAAGCTATGCTTTAATTTTAAATGTAAACTTACCTATCAAGCAAAGCAAGAAGCTTACCATTTATAGAGGAACAATAAATGTGACTTCTTATGGCATAATTTCACTGAGCTTAGAAGACGTGCTAACGTTATGTATATGAGTGGTGAGAAAGCTTATAATGATGGATTAAAGGAGGTCCTCCTCTCAAATAGTAGTGATCATAAGTGGTAGTGCCTACACTTAAGTCATCACGTTTCTGAGTTGATACTAGTATGCCTCTACAACTAAATGTGAAGGAAGTGCCATCTTCTGCCCTAAAGTAAAGGATAAACTTTTGCTTCACCTCTCTGATAGTAAGTAGTGTGAGGAGTCGCTGTTGTTGCCTTAGAACCTAAGTTGTATTCAATTATTTTCAGATCTAGTGAGGTTAAAAACTTGCTTTTCAATCTTGACAGTCATGGTGGTATCGACCTAATGGGATATTAGTCATTTTCTTGAAAAAACTGCGTATTTTATGGCTCTCAAACATGCTACAATTTTGCTAGTTTTCCTTCAGTCTGGAGGATGGCAAATATTGCAGCATTACCTATAAACCAAGTTCATCAGCATCTGCTTCAGAATACAGGCATTACTTACCCCGGTCTTATCTAAAGTATTTGAGAAACTGCTCTCTAAGCGCCTTTGTAAGTTTGCTGCAGATAACAAATCTAATAGCAACCTTACAGTTTCGGTTTCGTAAGGGGCTTGGAACTAGTGATGCACCTTTATCAATCTCTACAGCTTTTCAAACTGCTCTTGATGGAGGTGAAGCGGCACACATAGTAGGTTTAGATTTCAGTGCATCCTTTGTTCTTGTGTATTATAGAGCACTTATCTATAAGTTAGGCTTAATTGGGAATGGTGGCGTTGATGGCCAGTTAAGTAGTGTTAGAAATTTATTCTCAGGTGTCCCTCAGTCTTGTGTTCTTTGTCTCTTGCTATTTATTATTTATACATTGACATGTGTCATGGTTTGATAAAAAACTAATTGCATATGCTGATGATGTAAAACTTTTGGCTGTTGTTCCTTCTCCCCGCCTTAGGAATGTAGTTGCAGCTTCCATCAATAGAGAGCTATCACGTGTCTATGAGTGGTGGAATCTTTGGGACATAAAGCTTAACCTACTAAGACTCAGAATAAGATAGTTTGTCGGTGAAAAACACTTTTGCCTAAGCATCCTGATCAACATATTGATGGAACAGTATTAAATACCAGTGACTATTTTAAGGTTTAAGCCGTTACTTTTGACAAGAAATTGAGTTTTAAGAAGGACATTCGTAATATTGCGTCCTCTGTTTCTAAGAAAGTTTGTATATTGAGGAGATGTTTTAGAATGCTTGGAGACGAAGGTATTATAAATAGGTGCTTTAATTCATTTCTTCTTCCCTGTTTGGAGTACTGCACTCCTGTGTGGCCCTCAGGTGCAGATTCTTATCTTAAGCTCCTAGATTTAGTTATGTCTTCGGTCAAGTTTATTTCACCAAGTATTAATGTTGACCTGTGGGATAGGTGTAAAGTGCGTTCTTTATGCTTGTTGCATAAAATGTACGACAGTGATAAACATCCTGGCATAGTAATAACCAGTTTACCAGGCGTTATATTGTGGCTGTAACCGTGATTTAGAATGGTTTGCCTAGTGCTGTTGTGGAGTCTACTGATCTGCATGCATTTAAAAGACGAGCGAACTCATTCTTATTATCTGCTGACATCACCTGATATCCGTTGCTTTGTTTTGTTCTTCTTCTCGTATTTAATCTTGACTCTTCTTTTGTCTCTATCTTATTTTTATTTGCATGCTAATCGCCCTCTGGAGCCCCTTTGGCTTATAGTCCTTTGACTTTTTCCCTAGGATTTGTCTGCTCAAGTTTTAAAGAAAGAAAGAAATATGTTTATCAGCAACTAATATATTGATCTCCATGATCAATCAAGGTTTCGGGGACAGTATGATTTTATCTTTTGATCTCTTCCTCCCTTCTTCATCCTCCTATCCCTTATTCTTTTCCTCGCACGGATAGTCTAGATCAAATAAATGGATAAACAATAGAATTATTTATGATACATAGTAGTATGGTGTTGAGATGTTTAATCTGCCATACAATGGCACCTATGGGTTTTGATTTAAAATCTGCCATACACTGGCACCTATGGTGTTGTGATGTTTAATCTTCCATAAAATGGCATCTATGGTATTGTGATGTTTAATCTGCCATTCCATGGTACATATGGGTTTTGATTTATAATCTGCCAACAATGGCACCTATGGTGTTGTGATTTTTAATCTCCCATACAATGGCATCTATGATGTTGTTATGTTTAATCTGCCATAAATTGGCACCTAGGGTGCTGTGATGTTTAATCTACCATACAACGACATCTATGGATTTTGTTTTTTTTATGCCATACAATGGCGCTTATGGTGTTGTGATGTTTAATCTCCCATACAATGGCATCTATGGTAGTGTGATGTTTAATCTGCCATTCGAAGGCACGTATGGTGTTCTTATGTTTAATCTCCCATACAATGGCATCTATGGTGTTGTGATGTTTATTCTGCCATACAATGGCATATATGGTGTTGTGATGTTTATTCTGCCATACAATGGCACCAAATTTGAGAGCAAAACGTATTAGCAATGAAACCAAGGTCAAGATACCTAATTTTCTAAATTCTTTTGACTTGTGACTTTATGTCCTTTCAGTGGGTCAAGCAATCGGCCCTATAGTTAGTTTTCTTTTAATAATTCTTGGACTAACTTCGGGAGGATCTTGGCAATTATATCATTCGAAAGTGAAGGTAAAATCGGCCAAATCCTGATGATATTATTGCCCCAAAACCTCGTTCAAAAGTGAAATGTGACCATCCGCCCAGCCAACCTAATAACTTTGATAGTCACGATGTTTTCCCGGTTCGTTTCTAGTTAATGAAAGTTCTGTAAAGATATAAGAAGTGAGAATGTTTGGAACGTAGAGAGCCGTGGATCCTGTATTGAGGCAAGGAAGACACGCAATCATCGACATATCAGTTGCACCATAGATACAAATGAGATTCAGGGATAATAAATGGTCACAAGTGTAAAGGTTTTGTTATGGTAGGGAATTAACCGTTGAATAATTTGTTTCTCACTCGGCTAAATAAAAGAATACGATGATGAGCCTTGCAAAGAAGCAAAGCGATT
Source organism: Ceratothoa steindachneri (assembly GCA_963969495.1). Classification (NCBI taxonomy): domain Eukaryota; kingdom Metazoa; phylum Arthropoda; class Malacostraca; order Isopoda; family Cymothoidae; genus Ceratothoa; species Ceratothoa steindachneri. The sequence goes on from OZ018337.1 coordinate 5,572,177, forward strand.
TCTCTATTCCTATAAAGATTCCGAATAATGAAAGAAGACAAAGTTTAAACAAGCTTAAATGATACTTTAAAAGGAAAAATCAAGACTTTACAAAAATATTTCATATTTGGTGAATTCACCTCCAAATTTTGGATGACTGAATAACAAACATATTTTGAGGAATGTTTTTCAAAACATTGACCACTTTGCCACAAATTGCAAAATGTTTCTTAAAACATTGACTACTTTGCCACAAAGTCCCAAATGTTTCTCAAAACATTGACTACTTTGCCGCAAAGTCCCAAATGTTTCTTAAAACATTGACTACTTTGCCACAAAAGTCCCAAATGTTTCTCAAAACATTGACTACTTTGCCACAAAGTCCCAAGATTATATGAGTACCTTCCTCACAACAACGTCATCATTGGAACAATCTATTTTTGGCCTATCTTTCATATGTTAGAATTTTATTGCGTCGTAATAAACTTACTTAAAAATAAATCGATACTGAGTATAGTTATTCGAAAGGTTTTGAGACTAATGTATATTATTCACGTTCTGATTCGTTGTTAAAATTAATATGATAGGAATAATTATTCTATTACTCAAATTATTGGAGTTTTTTTAAAATTTACCAATTGAAAAATAATAAGAAAAAACGCATTCCTATGCTGAATCTAAAATCACTCTATGGTTCTGTTCTAGTAGGTGGTACATTTCAATCTCTTGAGATTTACTATTGGATCAAAGGGGTAAAATTATGATAACCACACTGCTGTATTCGACTCAGATTCTCGGCAACGAAAAACTTCCACGATCCCTACGTTCGAGTTTGGCAGTGGTTGTTAGATGACAGGTTGTATTCTCTTTCATAACTTTAAACAGGCCGAGTCCTATTTAGCAAAGTGCAAAGCCACATGTGCCGTTGAAAAGGAAGTGAGCTCAACGCACGCTCATACCCCCTTTCCCCCCTAGCCGTTCTCTCGGGTACCAAAATCGTCGAGCAGGAGATCCACTCGAATGGTAGTCTCCCTTTTGTCGGTCGTGTATGTTTGTTTGCACGTACTCACGGCTACTACCTGGAGTGATGTCTGTTAACCTTTGTATTTCTATGTTGTAGCCTTTATTTTATTTTTGTTTGTACAGTAGTAAAGATTATTTTATTTCACCAAAAGTACATCATTCAGAACAAGGACCAATCAGAGAGTTTGCTGCGGACATGGCAAGTTTGCACCTTGAGTTAAAGGAAGCAAGCGGAGATCAGGAAATCTAACCTAATTTACGACACTGTTTACTCACCTGTGAAGAAGTCACCTGGACTACAAATAGTTTCAAATGAACGCTTTGATCGCTAGTTGGTATTGCTCTAGCTGAGGGATCATTATGCCTCTAAGGCCAAGTTTGCTCTCACTTAGAAAGAATCAGGTGCAAACAATTCAGGTTTCAAAATGAGGTAAAGAGATTTAGACAAGATGCGTTATAAAATAACCTGATCTCATCAATAAAAGACATACGGATAGGCTCAATTTTTGTAGGAAATACTAAAGGACCGAAGAATATTGGGTGAAAGAGATATTCTCTGATGAAGCTTTCTTCCGCTTAATTAAATTTTCTGGGAGATCTCTCGTAAAGAGAGCGCTTTTCAACAAGCCTCTCTCGTTCCCAAGGTTAAGCATACGGAAAGTTTCTATGACTGGTGCTGCCTCTCATCTAAGGGAACTGAAGCACTGACAATTAAGTTCCAGAACAATGCCATGAAATCAGAATTGTACCAACACATGCTTCATCACCATCTTTTCACAACATTTAAAAATCCTTTTGGAGATCATAACTTTATTTTTCCAAATAAAAAAGTTTTGAGGTAAAATGACATCGGAGTTTTTGGATCTTGGCCCGCGAATTTGCTTTCTTTGAACTTATGAGGAAATTCGTGAGCGATATTAAAACTAGACTTTGACCAACCTAAGTCGTCCAATGTGTGCAGTTGCGGGTAGTTTTTAAACAAAATAGAGCAATTTCAGTCAAGATATCAAATATTTTATCTCTAGTAGGTAAAGCCGAGTTGAAGCAGACCTAATGAACAAGATACATCATCATAAATATTGACTGTAGGTATAGATTAACTCTATTTATTAATAAAATTGGTTTGGTTCGAAATATTTTTATATTTTCCCTTCAATTTTTTATATAAATGTATTATAACTAATAGCAAATTTCGGATTAGTTCTATTCATTTTCCTATATGGAAAAATATAGTTGTCTCAAAACCTTTGACCATGAAATATGCCTAAAGAATAAATGCAAGGGTGCCTAAAGTCAAGATTAGGTTTTGATCAACTAAATAAAATTAGTAATTTTATAGCGATCATATCAGGAATATATTTAATGCATTATTATTAACTGTTTTTTATATTTTTGGTCTAAAAACACGTAATATTTAAATATCTTCAACTCATAGAAATAAAGACGTTAGAAACACAGGCCGACGAAAATTAAAGATAAGTAGTCTCAGACATAAGGAGTTTGTGTGGGAGGGAGAATTACCGAGGAAGCTGAATATTAATTAATTCTAATAAATGAGTGGAATGAATTACGAACAAAGAGAGAAAGTAGTTCCATCTACTGAAACACAAAAAAGCATGAAGAAATAATAGCTTTCCTGAAACTACAGAATAATGTTTGAGAACAGGGCTCGCAAAAGAGAATGCTACAAGATGTCTTGCGTGAAAGTTCTAACAGCTTCAGCTGAGGCTGATGAGTAAAACATGAAAACAAATGAAGATAAAACTCACTTAAGCCTGAGAGAAACGCGCAGGTAATTTATTAAGAGGGTCACTGTAAGATGAAGAAAAATACCAGCAAGTTAAGGTTGCTTAAGGAACTTAATTAAAAAAACTAGAGTAATTATAGCACGAAAATATAAACCTATTATTAGTATGTACGAAATGATTAAATTGAAATGTAAATTTATGCTATTTTAGCAATGATATTTGGTTATTTTTGTTAATAATTTGAACATGAAAAATAATATATATATTTATATATATATATATATATATATATATATATATATATATATATATATATATATATATATATATATATATATATATATATATATTAGGGAAATTGATACTCACCATAATATCAGATGCCTCATTTGGGTAGCCGAACGTCCTTACGCTAGGAGGTGTAACCTGATTTTTTACGCCCGCCCCCTCTCTCCACTCGACTCGCTGGCCACCAGAACGCCTCCTCCAACCACGAGAAGTACGAATCAACAGATTTCTGTGCCAGCAAGCATAACAATACCAAGGGGAGGAGACCAGGTGCAATAACAATGTTTAAAGAGGCACTATTTCCCCTAAGATTTGGGATCTAGTTTCGCGTAATAGACGAAATTATAGGTGCTGCGACAAAAAGCCAAAAGATGCCTTTAGGGCTAAGTGAATGACGCTCGGAGAAGCATCGTTAGAGGAGCGAGGCTTAATTCATAAGCCTTCATTCCCCACTTCCCCTCCCCCAGTCGGTCAGTGAAGTATATAGGCGGATAACTGGAGAAGAACGAAAGAAGTTCGAGTTAGAGATCGGCACGATGAAGTCCAGCGTCAGAACGGCATTCAAAGAACGGAAGCGAGAAGAATTTCATTATCTGCCAGTTCGGGGTGGTCACACTAAAAAATTAGCCCCTTATGTATTGAGGATCACTCTTATACATCTCTCGTCAGAGAAACCCCCTATCCAGGTTTGTAACAAAAACCAGAGATAGCCCTTGCCATTGAGGAATACCCAAAGAGAACTCCCTTAAACTCCCCCATTCGTCAAATGATTCACGGTTTGCTCATCGCTCGTCAGTGCAAAGCATTCCAACATTAACCTGAAGATTGGAAAAAACATACCTTCAAGGTCCCGTTGCTTAAACCATCGGACTAAGACAACGTACTTAACGCCATCCGTCGCCCCCACCAGAATCAACTGTTGTCCCAAGTCCGTCTCCTCGCCAGAGAAACGGCTGGGCGTCTGCAAACACACCCACGCTTCTAACCGCAAACCATTTTCCCGTCTACATAAGATCCAAGGCCAAGGCCATTCTTCAGCCGGATTCACGTGTGGGTATTTTTAAAAATAAAGAAATTCAATTATTTTTGTGTTTCAATTATGATCCATTATTAAAGTGATCTTTGGGGTCAACCATTAAATTATATATCCATTTGGTTTTAATTAGTAATTCTAACATAGACTCGTTTATTCATAGATGTATATTTTGTTTTATAGATTTCACTTTTTTGTGTTGTAATTAAAGATATATTTTGGTTAGAGATATTTAATTTAATCCTCAAAACATGCACATAGCACTAGAAATCATGAAAGATTAAATAATGTAAAATAATATACTTATAGAGAAAATGTAATAAAAGAGTTATTGAAGTACGTAACCAGCCTACCTACATCACCACTCGGCCCTTACAATACCACGCAATATATATATATATATATATATATATATATATATATATATATATATATATATATATATATATATATAGCATAGTTTACTCTCAAACTCTTTCATCAAGGACTATGTAGCTCTAGCATTATACTTATATAATGATTAAGAAGAAATATTGTGATAGCATTACGTAGCAATTGGTAAATAAGTAATCACTGCATTAATACATCGTAGCAACATTAGGAAAGAAAACTGCACTATATGCTTTGTTTCCTATATCATAGAGCATTTTCTAACATAGATAAGGAGGATATAAATAATTTACAGCTAATTGGGGGGTATTTGTGTCTATATATTCATCAGCTAGTATCAATAATTTTAATTTGCCCATGCCTATTTCCGCAGTCTTTACTCTCTTTTTTATCTTTTTGCATTGAATATCTCTAACCAATATTTGATGTTTCATTCCTAAATTCCCTATTAGTTTTTAGACGTCTAGACTCCGGTTTTCTCACCCTTTCCCGCCTTGTATTTGCTTCAAAGGAAATGAGACAAACAATGAAAATATTTTCTTTAGGTCCTCATATAGTTGAGAGCAAAAAAGGTTCTTCAAACTAAAACTTTATCTCACCATTCCTTTTTTTTGGCTGAAAACCCACATAGTTTAGGTACCTGTTTTTGTTTATTAATCCCATTAATAATGTGAATTCACTTAAATCAAAGGACTTGTCTGTTTAGTCATTCTTTGACGAGACTGATTATATAAAACTTATACTTTCCTACTCATATCTCCCCTATCCTCATCCGATAGCAATTCACATGCAAAAACGCGGATTAGTCGTTGTTTATTCAGAAGAGACAATTACTAATTAACTTAAGAAGAAAGGTTCTTAGCACTCCATTATGGATTCAAGCCAATTTATTTTCAGCTATTTACACAAGAAGTTGAAGAGGAAATTTAGAAGCTAAGGTCGAGATGTGATTTGGCTAAGGATTTTTCTTTTTTTTCGGCCTTTAAAGAATACCAGTCGCAGAGTCTACCTATCAAGGAAAAATCTATCTTCAACTTATGTTCAACGAATATTTTGATAGCATTTCTCACTGATTGGTAAATTAGTAATTACTGCGCAAATATAGAGTAGCAACAATAGTAGGAAAGATTCGCTGTATGGAGCGATGGTATGAAGTTAGCATAGCATTTTAGCCACATGCACTACGATTGAATAAGTGAAGGTAAAAAGCTCCATTTTATACAATTACTTTATGGTTTTTAGATCGATTTATTATGTACAGTTACTTGCTTGGCATGGATGAAGAGAGAACTACTAGCGTGTCAGATGCGGTGTGAGGGTGGTTCTCCTTTGGTACACTACCGCATTGCAACAACTATTTTGAATACAAAATTCATTTAATGTCAGCAAAATGATCTTTGGAATCTTATATCTATTTCTGAGTCCATTGATTGACGACTGCGCCCAAAACTAATAATAGAGTTTTTCTGATCATCTCACATTTCAATCTTCACCGCTTGGTTAGGATATATTCCTGTGTTGAGGGTCATGTATCATTAAATGAAACTTTAGGTAGCACCACAACTATTATAACTTCAGTAGAGTCAAGTCAGGTGTGTAGGAAACATAATAAGATCTTCATTTTGTTCCTACTCAACAGTCAGGTAATGCTTAATCAAGGAGCTTTTAGACATGCCGAGCACACTGAAGGGTCGCTCCATCTTTTTGAAAGAAAATTTCTTTTCAAACAATGACCTGCAGCTACACTTCACTTCACTGTTACATTGTCACACGCTGCTGACTCTCATCTGAGCGTTCACTGCCTTTCATGCAAAAACATTTCGAATCCATGGTGAAATTAATTAATCAGCCAGCAGATTTATTTTAACTTCTATAAAGAGCAGGTCGTATTTAGTAACAGCCTGTATATTTCTAAAGATATTTTACACAAATATTTATATGCATATCGTTATATGTAGGATACGGATGAACACAAGAAAAATATAAATTATATTTATGAGCGTAGTAGTAATTAAAGCTCGCACTCACACCCTAGCTTCGTGAAAGAGTTCCCCGGCCCGGACAATAAATGCACATAAAGATCAGAAGGAAAATAGTTGGTAGGCCCAATGATTAGTGGTGCTGGTACTTATGTTCGAGAGGGCGAAGCAGGTGACTGCGTGCTATTGTGTGCTTTTGATCAAAACCAGGTTCGTGAAAAATATTACTGTGCGGAGTGGTGGATTGGTATTTGGGGATGGTCGTTAAGTTTCAGTAGCCGAAGAGTTCTATATGGTGAACTAGTTCTATCTCACCATCGTCCTAAAATGGAGGAAAATGTGGCTAGCTAGTGAAGCCACTTAAATTCTGTGTCTGCGCTTGCAAATATCGAAACCCTCCCTTGACTCTAGAAATCTAATGACATATCCACAAGGCTAGAAAGAGATTCAGCTTCCCAGTGATTCGGGAGAAATCTTAAAGATCTGCTGACTTTTAAATAAAATTTTACACACAGAAATCCCCAAAGAGGGGAACCTCTATCGCAGATGACACAAAGGAGCTTAATGAGCAATAACAATATTGTCTTCTGTTTGCCAAATTGAAGACTTTCTCAAACTGGGGAAAAGAATAATTTTTTTTAGCTAAACCCTTAAATTTAATAATATCTGCTTTTAATCAATTATTCCTCTCCTGAACCTAAATCATCAAAATTAAGTTGATCTGAAGTAACGATGATGATAAACCAACGCCGAAATAAAACATGAACCAAAAATGGCACTAGATAAATCTGTAAACTTTTAGTTTCAACCACAACAAGAGAATTTAGGTTGTGTCCATTCGCCACAATAATTGAAAAATCGGGATAAATGAGGATTTTAGAGATGGTCTACTTTCATTGTGATAAATTTACAATCGATAAAAGATCCAAATTGCAAATAAAGATAAGCCGAAACACATGGGAATTATTTTTTCTAAATAAAAAAATTTATATCAAAATCATAAAGTTTAATAGTTCATGTGAAATATCTCTCGTGCGGAGCCTTTTGTTGAATTATCTTAAACTTCTCTAATAAAAATAAGCAATTTTGAAGTAACTTAACGCATATAACCCTACCATCTCCTTCCACGCCTATCACATTTACTTACTTGAATTAATGCCTTTGCCGAGTCATGCATGATTTTTATTGGCTGAACAATTATTGAGGGGACATGTTTTTTAATCTTCCAGATAATTTTTGCTAAAGCGTAAAAGTTACCACAATGTCACTAATGCCAATCTTGTCAGAATTTACATTTTTTTCGCACTGATAACGTATTACTAACAATGTTAAATGCACCAAGCGATCATATGAATTTTCACGAGCTAGAATTATCATTAACAGGAGGACCAGCTTATCCTTTCCTCCTTACAGAAAGAGGTTGCAGTTCGCAGGCAGTCATTTGATCCGTTTCTTAAGGCCTATAGGACTCTAGAAACCGGGTTTTGGTCTTAAAACTTGAAAAGGTTTGTAGTACATATCATCATCATCATCTTCATCATCATCACTAACCCTATAATCTGAGAATAAGATTTTTTTATTTCTAATCATTCTTTTATAATATCAAAAAACAATATGGTGAAGTTCAGAAATAAATATAAGTATCGAATTCTCGTTACCGAATAAAAGGTTATCATTTTCTGTGTATGTGAATTTTAAAATAATGATGCAAAATATTCGAGGATGACTTGCGAAAGTCATCTGCCGATAGAGTGAATGGTGTAATGGTTGTGGATAGTGCAATTTTCGGCAGTCGATACAACCTATTTATATTATACAACACACCAACCGAGGGTGTGAAAATCCATTACATCGATTTTTGGTTATTATATCCTTCCTACATGAAAAACAATCCATATCCCGTATGATCACCTTGATGTTGCGATGCTGGGAGAAAAAATACCGTCTACTCAAGAATTCACCAACCGCCTTAATAAGAAATATTTCGATATTGTAAAAGTTGTATTATCGATCTTAATGATCTGTATATCCATTAGACCTGGTCAAAATGTCACATGTTTCAAACGCTTTTGGGACACATGTTGTTTTGGTTCCACTAAAAAAGTAAAGGATTCGTGCCAACCTTTATTGTAATTTGACATTGCTAAGGGGATCCCCACGAAGCAACAAATTTTCAAAACCAAACAAAACAAGATCTAAGAGTTAGCAAATATGAAAAAAGAAGTTTTAATATATTTTCTTTCGCATGCAAAGAAGAACCAGAAAGAATGACATCACTGAGAACTGAAACAAGAAAACAAACAGTTGCGAAAGGACCTACTTACTTTATTCGGAGTCCAAGATTTCTGGTACAGGAAGTCCCACTGGTTTCAGGACCTCAGGAAGAGAAGGAGGTTAGGCCCGCCAGATGGTCAATAACATTGTTTGAAAACGTCCACAAGGATGACTTCCAGGATGTTGTTTCTGCCAGAAAACCAGAGGAGATTACTAGCCAGACCTTTCTTAATCTCGATGCAGTTCCTTTATTGGGACCCGAATTCGAGGCTGTAGTTTCAAACACGATTCTTTGAATGCGCGCCTCTAGTCAAACGTCGGGTACCGCCTTCCGGAAAACATTCGCTATGTGATGGCCAGAGCCTTAGAGGATCTTAGCTGCTTTCAAGAGGTACACCTTTTCCTCAACTGTGACGTGAATGGCGATCTTCTTAACGGGTTCACGTCCACCAGCGATATCAAACAGCTTCTTGGCATCCCAGTGAAGTAACACAAGGCAAGTCCCTGGGAGTTCGATCTTCTCTGCATTAGCCACTTCCTTTCAGTTCTTTCTCCTATGGCAGCAGCTTGGCTTTGCTGTAACGCAGTGTGGGTGCTGAGAGACCTGCCTTTTCCCTAATCGCCAGGACTTCTTCGCGGTCTCCTTCGTAGCCTCTGCCTTTGTTTTCTTTTCCAGGCCGTGGTGAAAGTAGGATTTTCGAGGCATTTGCCCCTTTGAGGGGATACGGCTCTCGGTGATGTTCTCCTAAGAGTGACCAATCAACCACCACTGTTTGTGAATAGAAACCATCGCACCTGTGAAAGTAAAGAATGGAATATTGAAGCTCTCTTTTCTGTTCTCGGAAGAATTTGGAATACATAATATTACAGTTTTGGTAATCAGATTTATAACGCGGGTGTAATAGCTTAATAAATGCGCAATTCAATATTTATACCATTACCAAAGATAAACGTAACACTGGAATGTCGTAAACACCTCACGATAAGTATAATGAAGCAAATAACCAAGATAATTTTAAGGATTATAATGAGAAGAATAAAGAATAATGTGAGAGAACATGTATCCTGGGACCAATATGGCTTTTCGGAAGGCAAAGGAACAACCAAGGCGATATTTGAGATAGAAACGTTTTAGAGAATAATGGTCGAATAACATTGAAATGTCTTTCTCTGTTTTATCAACTATAAAAAGATTTTGAATAAGGTAAGACAGGCGGAACTGATGAGGATGCTGGAAGGGCTAGACATCGATAGGAACAAAATGAGAGTAATAAGAATTTTATATTGCAATCAGAAAACTGGAGTTAGAGTGCAAAAAAAGAAAAGAGAAAGTCAAAACATAAGAAGAGGAGCACGATGTGTTATGTACCCTCATCTGCTTAACATATATAGGCAGATGATATTAAGGGATCTGCAAGGGCTTAAAAAAGTTAACATACGAGGTTACAATATCAACCATATTATGCACGAGAATGACACAGTGTTGGTGGTCGACTTTGCAAAAAAGTACAACATTTGTTGGATGTGAGGGTGAGGGCAAGCGAGGAGAAGGGGTTGAAGATCATGTAGACAAGAGCAAAGTGTTGGTGGCATCTATGAAGAATACACCCAGAGTAGTATTTGGGAGTTTGCTAGCGGGAGACTGCAAAAGTGAACAGGAAATTAGAATGAGAATTGGCTCTGCAAAGAGTGCATTTACAATATTGAAGGCATATCTGACAAAAAGAAAGTTGTCTCCGGGAATTATAAAGAGGGCAGCAAAATCTTTGTTGTGCTCAACATTGTTTTATGGATGTGAGACTTAGACGGTGAAGAGGAAGATACAAGAAAAGCTTAACGCAGCTGAAATTTGGCTATGGAGCAAAATTTTATAGATTCTGTGGACAGCAAGACGAACTAAGGTGAACGTGTTAAGAGAGATTGGAGTGGGGAGGGGAATAATGACAGCAATAATAAGACGACAAAGGAGATTTATAGGGCAAAATTAATGAAAAAGTAAACAGAGATGGCTACATTCGCGCCTTACTAATATCGCGTGACTTCATTACATCGTTTGAGACAAAGCATGATTCTAATGTATCAGTTAACAAATAGTATGTATCAATTAGATAACCAAAGTTGAAATTCTTTTTTATTTGTCATTATTTTTCAGTTCAAACTCAACTCTAATGTATTTCTAAGCACTTATAACAACAAACCAACAATTCAGATGGTGTATATCTTTCTGGCTCGAAAATAAAAACAAAATAAACTTTGAGCTAAAAAAGGAGGTTTTTCCAAATATTTCTCAAGTATACAAAACCTGAAATGTAGTTATTGATTTGCTAAAATTGGTTTGTCGATGCTACTGACAAATAATCATATGCTCATACGATTTGTGGGTTTCAGAGCAGAAGAACATAATGGGGAGAAAGGAGTGAGAGAGTAAAAGGTTTTCAGAAAGACATTTCGTAAGTGAGTTGAACCCCTAGAGAGTTATCCAACCATAATTTTGGTTTTAAAGGGATGAATAGACTGGTTTAAATTTATAATCTATTACACGCACATCTTCGGTTGAAAAATAGTTACTAAGATTAGGTGTGACACGGCGTTGATAGAGGACGATCATATAACGTGTAACACACAGACACATACACCAAAGAGTAAAAACAAATGCAAAAGTAGAGTGAAAAGTAAGAGTTATGTAGCAACTCCGCTCATATGCAAATACTAGACAATTAATGATTATTCAAACCGCGTTAAGACAAGTTATCGTATTAGAGTTTGCCTGAATGTCTGCCCTGATTTACTTGGGGGTAGGGGGCAGGTGTGCCGGCTCCAGTATTTTTTACGGGTAAGGGAGCATCCATTATGACACCAACCCAATCTGGACGTGGGCATGGGGGTCGGAGGAGATATCTCGAATGGGCGATTATATGACGGCCATGTGTGTGTGCGTGGTGTGTGAGAAAGAGTGTTTGTGTCTGTGTTTAGATTCGGCATTTCCCTAAAAACTTCACTGACCTAGTCAGACAGACTCGGGGAGGTTCTTTGAAGGGGGGCAGCTGCGGGTCCAGAATGCTGGTCATTTCTGTGTATGCTACTATATGTATGTCCGGCTGTGTGTGAGAGTGTGTGTGTAGACTAGGCATTGGTGCTTCAATACTACTACTGATAAATTACTTCTTTGTTTTATAAATCGTCGAATATTTTTCATACCACAAAATTAGGTTCAGAATTTATTTAACCTTTTGAAATAATAAAATAATGAGTAGTGAAAGGGAATCATTTTTTATAGCCAAGTTTAATAATGAAATAAAGATATAGAACCAACTAAGCGGTAGAGGGACACATTGAGAAAATTTGGGAACTCTGTAACCGTTTCAAAATGCCTCCAGATTAATCTTGAAATACTCCAAAAACATCTCTTTCATCACATAATTGAATAGTAATTTGTCAAACGGAATCAAATATAGCCTGAATTGGGTGACGGATAATTAGTAAATTCGAAGTATGCGACAATGTGCAAGAAATAGACTGGGTATCCTAAGACAACAACTAATGCTACCAGAGCTTCTGAATTAGTACAGAAGTTCAACCAATCACAAGGGAAAGCGTTAAAAAAAGTGTTGGTGGACGAGGAAAATGTAAGAAAAAGAAGTAATTGTTCTCAGGATTAAGAAGAGGAAAAAATGGAAATATTACATGGCCAAATTATTAGGTTACCTTGATGGGATGATCCGGAAGCTGAACCCTAGTTTTGCCCACAGTAGAAAAAATATTCAAATAGTGGACAAAATGGCTTAATCAGTTGAGGCTATATTTGAGTTCAATATTATAATTAATCTTCATAATTGGACATACAGGGCACAAGAAGATTCACATATACAGTATATCAGAAACGATATGTAGTTTTATAAGATATAGCTGTGGGGTGTCTTTTTTACAAAAGGTTTAGTTTATGTATTCATTTTCTTTGGTACAGTTCGGAGAAAAGTTTTTACTCCAATGCTAACCCCTTAAATATTTGCCTTAATTTTAGTGCATAAATCAGCTTCTTTGTAAATTTATGTTAAATCGTTCCTTTTTTCCTTCGACAAATGATTAAGATTGATTCTTATCCTTCTCAAACATCATCCTGCAAGGGGCTACACGTGTAGCTTGGCCAACATTTAATTATATGGTATATGTAAGATCGAGTCGCCTCTCAGCCTCATTTGAAGCAGGAAGATATGTAGCTATATATATTAGATTTTCCTCCTAGGATTACCGAGTTGGTGTTTTCTCAACTATTTAAAACTTATTTTTGTTCCTCAATGTGATTAATATTTAGCGGGGAATGGAAAAATAAAAAATCGGTGAGTTCTATATTATTATTTGACGTTTTATTATTTTTAGCAATGGTAGGAAGTTTAGGATACTTCACAAAGGGAAACGGTCATAAATCTTGAAGTGTTATCGTCAAATTTACTGATTGAATCGTTTTCTGGGGTGCGAAAGAGGGGAGGTATCTTCTCCAAATAATTTTTAGCTTTTTGCAGACGAATATCTATTTTAGTCGCAGCTAAGCAGGGCTATGGTTTTAATTACATAGATAGCCTGTAGTTTGGAATGAAATTGGACAATCTCCTAAATGTTTAAAACGCTTTTTATGGTTAATTAACTATCTGAAATTAATTATTACTCCCACTAGGATTTACTTAGAATAGTTTGGAATCGATACTAAGATAACGAGCTAACAATGGTGCTTTAACAAAAACTAAATGCCTCCAAATATATACAGCTCTCGGAAATGATACCAATGTCAACTTAAGAAAAAACCTTTGGCTCCAGAATAATGATTTAAAGATTTTCCGAACAAGAATTCGATTATGGTCGCAGCAAACAATAAAATTTAGATCCCGAACTTTGGCAGTTTATTAAGTTTAATAAACGTTCTTTAACCAATCTTTTTGGGAGAGGATAATTAATCGCGGTCAAAACAGGGCAAATGCACACCGGTAAGCCAGTTTAAGCTATCTTCAATGTGGTGGGGGAAAAATTTCGCATATCCTTATTTGAGATTATGCGTACATATTTACGGTTTTCTTTGAGTACGGAATTCAGCATGCCTTATTTTTAACCGAGTGTTTTTCATTCTATGTTTGTCCTTCTTCAATCTGTTCCTATTTATTTTATTGGCTATGTCTCAGTTAAGACCGCCATTATTTTATCAGTCCCTAAACCAGTCACGTCCTTCCTGTTAATAACTAAATCGATTTACCTCAAACTGAACATAATATACGCAAATATTTAAGAGAAATACGATATATACGTTATCTTTATTCTATAATCGAGAGGGGAAATACATTAGTTTCCAAGAAGGATGTCCGAAAGTTTCATTTGTATAATGCACTCCACTCCAGTTGCTTTAGTCTTTGTCGTCTTGGAAAGGAGATACATCAGGCGAATTTCTACTGAATAATTTTGCCTTAGATCAATGAATCCTCAAGACAGTAATTCCAGTACTATATGGAAATTGGGGTGTTTTCCTATGAACATCATAGCCAGCACTCTCCTCAAAGAAGGGTAGAAGAGAGTGTGGAGATGTGGAAATGTAAGCAAACTGGCGGAAAAGAGGGAGTAAAACTAATAGAAACCAATATCCTTAGGTATAGAGGAGGCATGGAATTGAAGAGTTAATTTAGGTTAAAGAGAGATGTGATACATGTAAAAGCAACTTGACGATGTGAATTACTCGGGGCAAAAGTACATACCGAAATTTCACATTTCGATTTATTCCTGGTCATTTCTATCAACGAATACTTAGGTAAAATTACAGAAAAAATTGCATATTAGAAATAGAAATGGAAAGAAGGTTTCGCCAGCAAGAAGAAAAAACAGATGTAAACTATTCATTTTTGGAGTACACTTTTGCCTGCCTTGAAATGTAGGTAATAAAGTAGCTAAATCTTCCTGTATTTCTATTTTTCCAAAGAAGATGAATGTTACTAAAAAGTGATGGGTAAAAAGTGCCAACCATCACTCTTGCTATGTGTTATATAGAATTAAAATGTATTATTTCATTGACTAGAGAAGCAATGTCAATTTTACAACTCACTTTCGAGGCTTTCTAACTCATCTTTCTGCTTAATACGAGGGAATGCTAAAGATAGTTAAGCAGAAGATAATCTTTATCTACTGAATCGAATGGTTGTGTATTGGACTCAGTTCAAATGAACTTATAGTAAACAAATGACAATCTGAGGAAAATAATTTTTTTTCAGTACAGCAAAGATTATAAAATCCAGTAGATATTGTGAAGATGGGAATCGAATTAATTAAGTTGGATTCAAAATCTTACTTTTTAATATAATAACTGTATTCCTCCTGCCTACATAGTATTTGTGTTAGTTATTTCGTTTTCAAAACTATGGTAAGAAACCTCTAACTAGACAACTTGAAATAAATATTAAATTCACATATTCCATTCATTCAGTCGATTAATTATGGTTTATGCGAACATTCCGAGAATAAAGAATGAGCAACGTGTTGTGCTTAACTCAAATATTCGGACACTAATTTCGAGATTTTCTGAATTTTGGCACCAGTCCCAGTGAAGGGACCCATGAAGCATGTGCAGCCCCCTTTTTTAAACGATATTAAATGCCTATGTGTACAATCACTAAAATGTAGAATTGTATAAAATAACACTTTTATCATATTTCAATATATAGAATAACTGAAAATAATTATATATACAATATTGAGGCAAAGAAAAGGAAAAATAGTAGACGAAACAAAGTTATCAGTGTGGCTCGTCAGAGAGGTGAGGGTGATGAGGAGAGGGTTCACTCCATGGTACCCTTTATGATGAGAGGATGGAAGGGCGTTTACTCCCTGGATTCTACTCCAAAGAAAAGAAAGCATATTAAGAAAACTCAAAGGAGAAAAGAATTCCTCTCCTATTCGGGGCTCCTGGGTCGAACAAGTCTGCTGCCACTTCCGCAATTACAAGAACAAGATCAACACGTCCGTCCCCGAACCTTTCTCGGGCGAGGAGACCCAATCATGACCAAAGTCGCAAGTGTATGGAGCGTGGCTTCGATTTCGTCCTGGGGACTCATTCCTAGATTACACGGAGTTTTTGAGCCCCTTGTGTTTAGGTTTTGGATGAGTTTACGTATCACGGTCCGAAAACTGCTTCATTTTCTAACTCGATGTGTCCGTCTGCTCTCCCAAAGCACAGCTTGATTTTTAAGGACGCAGTTTACTCAATTTTATTTTACTCTCTATTGAGGTCGGTCTCATGACTATAAACAATGTGCAGCAAATTAATCTAAAATGGAGGAAGTACATTAAGCAGAAGTAAGACTGGGGAATAAAGATCCTCAAAAGGCAAAGAAAGAACTGGGTGAGGAACTGGCGTCAACCAGCGCCAACATCACTCCACAAATTGTGTTCAACACAGTGCTCGATATTACCAGGCAATAAGGTTTAACTATTAAAGAAGAAACACTTTGAAGCTCGCAAAACGTTTGCTACACAGATGTTACACAAAGAAGAACATTATTTAAAAGAAAATTATTTGTTCCGATAAAAAAGAATTATTCAGCAATAACAACAATAAACTTGTTTGGCGTGAACATAATACCGCCTAAAAACAGCTTACCAACGGTAAAGCGTAGAGCAGGTAGCATAATGGTTTGGGGCTTATTTTCAACGGCAGGTACTGGATACCTTCACACCATAAAAGGAACGATGCTGGATATTGCAAAATTTCAGAAATGACTCTCAAGATCTCCACGAGAAAACTCAAGATGGGTAAAAGTTCAACACTATAACGTCTCTAAACATAAGTTTCCTGGTATTCCTGGTAAAATCTAAAATATATAGAAATTCCTAAAATAAAATTTTCTTGAACTCTATAAAAAAGTAAAATAAAATATGAAGGATAAAAGAAAGTTGGATCCGAGAGCTTTTGCCGTTAACCAAGAGGACTTTTTCAAAGGATGAACAATTAGTCAGAATATAGTAAGTTGTATATAAAAGAAGCTGAGAGCGGGGCCTTGGGTCAAATTGTTATCTCCCAGCCCTAATTTAGTTGATATTTATGTATTGCAGGGAGTTTTCTGTTATGGAACCCGGCAAATTTAACCCGAAAACTATGCATATATATGTATATATATATATTTATTTATAATATATATATATATATATATATATATATATATATATATATATATATATATATATATATATAAAGGGAATTTCTCACTAAAAAATATTTTATTTTAAAAATAAAATAATTAACTAGATTACCAAAATCCTAGAAAACAAAAGAGAAACGAACCGAGCAACCAATATAGTAGAGTCGCCCGCTATTTTAATCAACAGCACTTTACCTTTTCCACGATGGGACGATGAAATTGAACAAAAACCGGCAGCAATCCTGATTCTAACAAAAGAGATTATTGAACTAGGCACCACAATGGAAAAGTATCTAATGGTAAGAATTATCAGAAGGAAAGTAGGAATAATGCTAAATGCTAAATCAAAGATGGTATGGAATAAGATTACGAGGAACAAAATAAGAAGAACATATGAAAAATAATTAGAAGAAAGGGAATTGTACTGAAACGACAAAATTAAAAAACACATTTTCAAACATAAGCAAAAAAAATAATCTCTATCTACCCAGCGGAAATCTTGAGTATGATATGGAATGCAAAAAAAAAAGATCCTACATACACTGGAAGAACTACAGGTAAACATTGCAAGATGAGAACAAGTCGATGGAGTGGGATGGTCAAGTAGTACTTCAAATAGAAAGCCCATGTCTGAGCGACATAACAAAGCCGCACCTAAGTACTGCACTTAAGAATGGTTAAAGGTCACACTAAAGATCTTCAATGTCTCTCTTAACATTGAATATTTTCCCCAAGCGTTGAAAAAAGACCAGTTGATCTTCTTACTAAAACCGTGTAAACCGAAGCACCTAATCGAAAGATACCCTACCATCTTGCTCCAGCATCTTGCTCTTACCTTCTTGCTCCTACCATCTTGCTCGTAGAGTATATTTAAAAACTCCTCGATAAGACTCCAACTAATGGCTATAATTGATTTGAAAAATGGACTAATATAATCTATAAGTTCAGGAACAAACGACGACCGAAAACCACGCTTGCAATCATAAGAAAACAAGATCACAGACCAAATTCACGCGCCCTCATTTATTTCAACACTTTTGTAAAGAAAGATTTAATTAACAAACGTATTATCCTTTAAAAACATAAAATCTCACCTTAAGTTCTTCACAATTTTCACAAACTCATTGGAATGTAAATCGGTTACCATCACACCGACTCCACGATGGAACAACAGAGAAACCTTTAGATTCGCGATCGCCAGAGTGAATGTTGTCGTGAAATAGCCAGACACTGTCTCATTCACTCTCTCTCTCTCTCTCTCTCTCATATATATATATATATATATATATATATATATATATATATATATATATATATATATACGTAGGTACTTTTGCGGCTTTTGGCCGAATTTAGTTGAAGACAGTTTGTGAATGGGGAAATTGTTATGAGTACAGTCGTGATGGTTTATTATTAACTTTGCGGGTCCTTTTTAAAAGCAATATTTGAGAGTGCAAGTTGTCCAAAGATTAACAGAGAGCTGGTATGCGTTAAGATTGCAAAAGAAAGACAATGACGAAAAGATATCTCTACTAAAAACAAAATAATATTTAAATATATATAAATGTTGGGTTTAAAGGCAATGGTCGCACAGACGGAGTTAAATATCTACGCGAGATACAGGTGGGTAATTCTGGGATTTAGCAGGTCAGATTCCGGTCGGTAATTTAAGGGGGGATTTTAAACCGGGAGGCAAACACAAAGAATTGATCGATTGGGTAAGCCAGATCCTAGATCAATCTGCATGCGGCAACGGCTACAATTCCTTACGTATTCGGTGCACAAAAGGGGCAGGTTGGGATTCTATGACTAAAGAGGGGAAGGTCGGATTACCTCTCGCTTCAGATGAGGGAGCACTCGTAGATGACCTTTGGAGTCGGGAATCCTTGTCAGATACTTACTCGCTGATTGACTATGGCAGAGTTCCCGGATATCAATTTAGCTTTGTTCCTCGAAGCGAAGTCGCCGATGAGGGGGAGGGGAGAGTCTTTCAGCTAGTTCGCGGTGGTAGGTGGGAATTCTATTAGTGTTACTTAATAAACTTAGTCGAAAAATTATATAGACGCCTGGTGAGGTGGCCTTTGGCGGCTTTAACGTTCGCCTCTACACACACGTGCTATTTTGGCGCAAATACAGCGACTCCTGTGGGGGGGAGGGTGGAATTGTGATAATGTTGGCGTGTAATGTTCAATGGGCTTTGATCTTATGACGGAAGGCAAGAAGTTTAACTTAAAGGTGTCCATGGGGAAAGACAAAATCGGTCCCAAAGCAAATACAGCTGGGGCGTGATAACGGCGTAGGCTGCACCCTCACTCTGATTCAGCCATGCTTTTAAAGCCCCATGCGGGGATCTCAGGTCCACATGGGTACCGAAGGACACGTGGTCACCCGTTGACCTTATTCTTCTACAGACCTCTTACTACGCAGTGTTGCCAATAATTTGAATAAGGTACGTATTCCAGTAATGAACGCTAACATAAGACGGCTAAATATATAGATCATCCAATTTAGGGTATTATGCGTTTATCTGTATGGAAGAGAGGCGACTCTACCTCTAAGCATAAAAACGTTAGACTTATTCAAACTGAAGGCGGGTGTCACCGAAGGCGAGTGTAACTGAAGGCGGATGTCTCTATCCAACTAAGGACACATCATACATCATCGAGGTGCCTCAATCGACAAATGATACTGAAATGTACATAGAATTAACATTGAGATAGCACAATGGACCTTAAAGGAAATCAAGCACATAAACGATTATTAAAGAGGAAACAATATTAAAATAGTCAAGGGTAAGTTCGAGTGAAATATCTGCTGCACAATTAGAAGGAGAATGGTATCCTTATACTAAGGAAAAGTAACTCTTAGCACTCACACTAACGACAAAAAGATATATATCACTTTTAACAAAGATTTCGGAAGCAAAGACGATCCAAATAACAACGCACATATTCCAAAATATGTCAAGTATGAGGGGAGGACAATAAGTATTGCAATTTAGATATTAGGAAACGAGCTCTAAGGAAAAGTGTTTTATAATTTTTCAATATAACTACTTTCGACTTTAATGTACTTGCGCCATTGTCCCTGAGGCTTCAAATTCCTGACCACCAGAAATCTGCCGACTGCTGTTCAATCTACTCCTGGATTGCGAGCTGGACATCTTAATCGTCCCCAAACTGGCGTCTACGAAGTGCAGCCTTGAGCTGGCGGAATAAAAGGTAGTCGCTAGGGGCCAGATCTGGACTGTGGGGGGGATGGTTGAGCTCCTCAAGTCTGCACTCGCCTTGGGCAGCTTGTGAAACTCTGGCCTTGTGGAGTTTGACGACGTTGAAGTCGATCATGGGGCGTGAGGTTTCTAGGAACCCAACAGTCAGAGACCTTGGTCACGGCCAAATTGTCGTGGATGATGTTGATAACACTTCTATGAGATATTCCAAGTTCTCGCTCAATTTCTTCAACCTTGACCCGTCAATTTTAGAGGATCATCCTCTCCACACGGGCCACATTGTATTCGTTGGTCACGTCTGACAGGCGACCATCGCGAAACTCCCTATTCCAGCGAGCAATGGTTGCATAGGGAGGGGCGGTATCGGTGTATACTGCAACCATGCCTTTATGGTTCTCTTTTGCATTCTTTCCTTCCTTGGTACAAAATTTGATCACTGCGCGGTGTTAAACCTTATCCTTTGTGGAAGAATTTGTGACTGACGATCTGCGATCAGCTACTGCTTCTTAAATAGACGAGGCAGGAGCGTGCGGCTGCAGGTCCTTACTTGTCATAACTTGTCCTAACACCGCCACAAACATCCATCCCCCTTCCTCTGTTTTGCCCTACCGATTCGCAAAAATTATCGACCCCTCCTCCTAATAACAATAAGAAACTACACATGGCCCTCGTCTGCTTTAAGATACTCTACCAGATAATACCAAGCATACACTGAGTACCGCGCAAATAAAAAAAGGCCAGAGAATAAAAAAGTGGGCAACCAGATTGTTCCCAAATAAGAGAAGAAGCTTTCTGCTCATATCAGTGGAAGTAGACTGGGGAACAACATTCGAACCAAAAACCAAGTAAAAAAAAACCTGCCAAAAATAGGAAACTAGCTGTATCAAACCCTATCACAAAAAGAGATAAAGAAAATTAGTATACCTAAAAATAATATCCGTCAAATCCGATATACTTTATAGAAGGAGTTGACAGAAGCAGAATACAAATACTGAGAAATATTTTCATGATATACCGTGAACAAACCAAAATAAGACAACCGAAATAGACAACTTAACCTGAAAAAGCAAAATAGACACCTGAAGTAGAAAACTCAAAATAGAAATGATAAAATACAAAAGAGAAGAAATAAAAACAAAAAATTACAAACCACAAAAAATAATAAGAGTATTATAAAATAAAAAAATGCAAGAAAAGGGATGAAAATAACCTTTAAATGCAAATGCTACAAACGTTTAAATGAGACAACGATACACAGCCCCATAATCGCCCACTCTCTACATCTACATACATCATCAAGATTAGGCACCATACAATATCTTCTAACTATCCTGTTTCATTCTCGAACACATTCACCTCTTTTACTCTACTAATTCACAGACTTATCACGTAGGACTCATTCCCTGCTAATGAAAGCAAGGACTAACACAAGAGAGTGCAAAAACATGATTTTTTTAAGAACATTCCATTTTACTTTTCAACAGGACAGACCTCTTGTTGTTAAGTACTTGATTATCAGCCAAAGAGGGATTCTCGACATATCTTCGCAATATAACGCAACCTTCACTTCTCTGAGAATTCTTAGGTAGTAAGATTTCTTAGTTTTGTCATAATTTTGCGTCCATCCCATTCCGATTACAAAGTGCTTTGAAAGAACTTAAACAAAAGAAGAATTAAGTGATTACTAAATCTGAATAAACTAATCAGGTAGTGATTTTGGATAGTGAGTAGTATTTTTTTAAATTGAACGAGTTGCTAAATGAGAGGAACACGTACGAAAAACTAAATAATCATCCTCTGTTAAACAAAACAAAATCGATTAATAGCTCACTCAAAAATATTCTCAAAGGTCATTCTGATCTTATTAAACAATTCAATGTGTACAATCCCTCGCTACCGTAAATGTATGGTTTACCGAAAACACACAAAGATGGTACTACGCTTAAGCCGATAATTTCCAGCGTAGGATTCCATGCGTACAAACTCTCTGAATGGCTAGCGAAAATCGTATCTAAATTAATTAAAACCATTTCTGATGCTCACGTTATCTATTCCTGTGATTTTGTGAATAAAATTAAAGAGGTTGACCCATCGAATAAGCAGTTGTTAAGTCTTGATGTCAATAGCCTTTTCACAAAAATTCCCGTTGTCTTACATAACATTACCCCTACCGTGCAATAAAATTTTAAAGTTAGTTTGTTTTTGTGTGATTGACAATGTGTTCAAAGCAGAAGATTGATTTACAGGCAGAAATATGGCATAAGTATGTGCAATCCCCTTTCCCCGATGTTATGCAATCTGTTTATGGAGGATTTTGAAAACCACCTCCTTCCCCCCATTTTACACAATCCCATAACGTGGTTCTCCTATGTAGAAGATATATGTGCCACATGGCATATCAATGATAACAGATTTGATTCTTTCTTTGAAAAATTGAATAAGATCCACCTAACTAGAACATTTAAAGTAGAATGGGAACTGAACGACTAATTGCCGTTTTTGGATGTAAAATATCTAAACGACAAAGCATATTGTTCCGTTCCCGGAAACCCTCTAATTCTAATGCCTATATTTATTATTTCTCGTGTAACGATTTATGCGTTAAAAGATCTGTTGTTTCTTCCATGTTCCTGAGAGCATACCGCATTTGTGATCCTTGTTTCTTGCAAGACGAAATTAATAAAATGATACAAACATTCATTGAACTGCAATATCCTCTTTGGTTCATAGAAAAGAGTCACTATAAAGCCAGAACCATCTATTACTCCCCAGCTAATTATAAGTAAAACCGATGCGACAAATATTATGTTACCTTTTCATAGTCCCCCCAGTTAATCAATTTAAAAAAGTTGGCACGGCAACAACATCAATATCTCCTTTCAGTACGAGAATATGATCAGAAATAGTTTATCCAAATATAGATCGATCGATAAAGAACAGGGGGTTTATTTTCTTCTCTGCAAATCATTAAAATGAATTATATATAGTGAAAGCAGCAGATTTTCCAAGAGAATGAATGAACATAAATGCGATATGCGACGTGGTGCCCTCTCCTTGAGTTTATTTCTACATATGTCCAAGGAAAATCCTCAAATTGATTTTGATAATGCAAAAATAGTTTATAAGTCTCAAAATTATATATATCGACGCTTAATTGAATTGGCACTTATAAAAGAAATTCCCAACTTTAATACCTCCGACGGCCAATTCAATACTAATACCTTAATAAGCAAGCAGTTCATACTTCCTTTTCTTTAAAATGCCGATACATTCTCGCATCTTCTACTTTAGCGCCACTCATTTGTGTGTTTGTACGTTAAACAACTTCTGTACTTCACTTGTCCACTCGCTACTGACGATGACGGATGTTTTCGTCAAAACCTGGTTTCGCAAATAAAATTAGTCCTAATACTGTGGTTTTGCTTCCTATAGTTACACGTACCTACTGTACTTTCTTGGCTAAAATATATTGTGAGGGTATGGAACGCACACACTCGCATGCCGCCAGACAATCGTGGGAACAAAAGAAATTTGTCGTTTAAGTTGATCGTCGTCTTCTCTCTCTCCCTGCCTACCCTTCCCCCAACTAGCGACAGGAAGTCTGACGAAAGGAGGCCTATCTCACAGAGAAGCCTAAATTCTATTTGCCTTCTTTATGACACCATGGAGATTGTCCAGAAGAGACTGCGATAAGCGAATTGTCGTGAATGGAATCTCTCTTTCGATTTCCCACAATCCTCGGTATAAATAATAACGCCGTTCATCCCTCTAGAGCAGTGTCCCAAACCAACTCGCGTAACGCGTAACTTTCACGTTGAACGAGAGTCGTTGCCGTAACGTATCGACTGTCAACACGCCGCCGAGACAACTCAAAGTGTTCCTGAAGTAAATCCCGCCCGCAGAGTCTGTGACTAGAAGAATACGCTATCTTGCTCAACGTAACTTGAGAAAGTAAAGGAACATCCATATAGTTACTGGAAGTTACTATTTGTTAGTGTCACACCCAGTTAGGAGTGAACTAACCGTAACTGCAGTCAGCAGCCCCGAACCCATAGTCTTATCCCCCCTCTCACCGAGAACTCGTGTTAACACCACCCGAACCACCCCGCCTGGACCTGAGTAGTCATCGCTCCAATCCATCGCAATTAATGGTAATCTGTAAACCCAGTGTCCTTCTATTCTTAAATTACCATTGAGTCAATATAAATCCAGACGCTTAACGTCAGTGTTTAATATTTAATCCTTAATTTTGCGTGTTAACTATCGCTAATTATTATATTTGGGTAAAATAAAGTTTATTTTTTGTATGTGTGTTTCTTTGTGGCTCCTCCCTTTTGACGTAACCTTGGCAAACCTTTAATTAAAAATCCCTTCGGCTAATTTATTCAACCTGTATTATGCACTCTTAGAATTCAACAATCACAAACCTCCCCCCAGTAACAAGTGGGACTTTTATAGTGAGAATCCTGGCTACGGCACAACTCGCCTCTAACCAGCTTTCGCACGTTCAGTAGGAATTAAAGCCTACCTATATTTATATATATATATGATCGTAGATTGAGTCATAGGGTCAATACCATCGACTTAAAAAAAGCTAGGGGTCCAGATCAAGGACTAGAATAATTATTTGACCAGACTATGAGCAATTCTACGACATATATATATATATATATATATATATATATATATATATATATATATATATATATATATATATATATATATTTATATATATATGTATATATATATACATATATATAAATATATATATATATATATATATATATATATATATATATATAATATATATATATATATATATATATATATATATATATATATATATGTAGAGAGAGAGAGAGAGAGAGAGAGAGAGAGAGAGAGAGAAAGAGAGAGAGAGAGACGATTGAAATTAGCCCTAAGCCCTGACAGAAATAAAACCGTGCTTTCCTGGTGCCCTCTGCACTCTCCAGTACTCTGCTTTCCTGATCTCCTATAGACTCGTCTCTTGTCTGGGTTCAAGAACAACTACATTAATCATTGTCTCGTCAAACCATTATACACGTCGACTTTCAAATTTGGTCCAGTTTCATTGAGCATGTATTCAAGTCATTCATACCTAACTTTTGCTGATGGTTGAGCAGCGGCTTCTGACAGAATATACATGACCTCAGGCCATGGACAAGGGGTGGGTGACGGAATATTCTGAGTATTATATTAACCTTAACGTCATCTTTCTATTGATGTTGCAGCTAACTTCTGTTTTCTTACGAACGCGAATGCACATTCGCCTAGAGAACTATCGTCACTTTCTTTACCCAACCTGGGTCATTAAGGGTCTTAGATGTTCATATTTTCTTGAAAGCTCTTTAACACATCTGCAACACTTAATATGATCTGGCAAATCTTCGGGCGATTTTTCGATAGCTGAAACCCTCTTCTTCCAGATTGTTTAATAGTTTTCTTCCCTTCAATGGAATATTTGCGTGCTTGCACCATTATTATGTATTTACACTATGTAACACTATTTTTGTTCATCGTCAGGTAGAGTGATTTGCAAACTACTTTTATTTTAAAACACGATTTATTCTCCAAATCAATTTTTGGTTGTTCAAAGTTGAGTATACATATATTTATGGAGGTGCACCCATTGCTCCTCTATTTATGCTCATATATTCTCCTTGAACTTGTCAAGATTGTTATCAAGGATTTGTACCATTACGAACATCCTGTAGCACATTTTACCATAGCTTTTAATCAAATTCTCAATCAGTTCCACATAATCGTCGTAGTTGTCCAAAAACTGACATTTCAAAACAAAAGTCTTCCAGGCTTCTTTTGTATTCAAGTTAGCTTTTCAGGGAATACTGAAAACAATATGATTTTCGTGATTTGTATGTCAAACAAACACTAGCATTTACCTTTGTCTCAGAAAGTTTGAGAGAGAAGTTTAAAATATAATTGAATGCCTCAGGATCCTTGTTAATCGCAGGTAACAACACTTTTACTGCTCTATCAATTGCTCGCGCTTGACTATATGCCATTAGCAGACCACTCATTCCTTTGAGTCTAGTGATTCTTATTTTAAAGTACTGAGTTATCCCTACTGTCCCAAAGACGGATAGATTAAAAACTGGTAAAACTTCCTTTGATACCCATCCAAAACTGTTTTAGTTCTCCTTGAGAAATCCTGAATAAACCAGCGGAATGGTTGCATTGTTATTCTGTAGAGGGATCCCATAGAATAATATTATGTCCACACCTTCTAAGATATTACTTCGGGAAAGAAAGTGAGCCGTTACTTCCCCCTTCCCCGTCCACCTTATCCTTTTTGGACTTGCTGCCTGTCACTCCAAAATTCATACCGAAGCACGACCCTGAAATTGAAGGCTACCTCCCTGCCGTCTCAATCTCTCGCCCCCCCTCCTCGGGTCGGAAGATTAATCCTCTATTTTTTAGATTTGCCACGAAAAGATTTTATTGCTCCAGCCACAGGTCGTCCGTCTGGCCGCTGATCCCTGCCTCTTACGCTTTCCAGCAAGGAGACGCTCGGTTCTCACAGCAAATAACGAGGATTTAAGAAGGCCTCAATCTCTCTCTGTGTTTCGAGAACTCCGGGTATATATGCACCCTCCCAAGGATTACAGACAGACTTGGTTAGACGACACTTTCCCGAAAGGAAGTAGACTCTCGTGAGGCAACTTCAGCCTTTCTTAAACGGCTTTAAGATCAACGAAAGGAGAAGCCGTCTTCCGAAGTTCTTCTGGTGACCTTTTAAGGGCAAAAAGCCCGATAGCTTGCTCGACCAGAATTTGGAGAAGTAAACTCGCCTCCCCCCCATCCCCATTCGAAGACTTCTCACAAAGTTTTCCCCGCTTTACTCTTGTGGTTCAAAGAAACTAAATGACTGATTACCCTAAATCTCCCATTATAACCATTCAATAACCCTGGTTGTCTAAGTATAATTGGGAACCTAATTCCGTCTTATTTACGTACCTATATATATATTTATATTTATTGTTGTTCCTTTCATTTAGTGTGTTTTTAAAATCTATTTTTGTCGTTGTGTTTGGAATATTCGTTGGTCACGCAGCTGCAGTTCTCTATAACAGTTGTGGCCTTGCTTAGCCTATATTAGGGCATGTGTGCGCATATTCCCGTACCCTCAGCCATACTTCGACATATTCTCATTATGGAAAAGTTCATCTTATATGCTTCTTGACGAGCTGGATTACATGTAATTCAAAATTCACCCAACAGTCCAAATATATTATTGTAGTAGCATATCCCATCTTGAAAATTAATGAATCTTAAGAAATGTTTATGGCGTTTACTTTGCAAATCCCACGCGTTGAGCTTAAAAATAAAAAGCTTAGCATTCAACTTTGTAAGACAAAATGTCTGACAAGGTCATTGAGGTTTCTTTTATATGGATAAAATGAATTCTTTTCAAGAGCCATATCTCTGACACTGTAGACTACATCTTCACTAATATTTTCAGCTTCTAGATTGTTGTTTATACTTTTCTGAACTAGTAGGTACAGGAAGATTACTAGTCTGTAGTATTGGTGGAATAAAGGATGAAAGATTGGGATGAGAAATTGCAGCTATATTTTTTAAACTTAGAGGTTAGGAAGGATCCATAATTCTTAAGTAGCAGTGCCTTGAATGATCAGTGGCTTCATGCCAAATCCAGGCAATAGGAAATCCAATGATCTTCTTTCCTCTATATATCCTCCAATAATAGTAAAAATACATACTGTATTACTATTTTGCTTACAAAAAAATGATAACTCATAGAGTTGTGAGAATTACTATTTAACTCTTTACAACAAACAATTTTCTTACCTTCTAAAGACTGCATTTTTCGGAAGGAAAACGATATGCCCTCGGTTTGTCTTGGTCTGTAACTGGCAGGCAAAATTATTTGTATTGCGTTTGTCTTGGTCCCCAACTGGTATGCAAAAGTATGTTTTGTAAATTCAAATCTTCTCATAGAGTCTGCCATGCCTTACATTATGCTCTTGTTTTGATGAACTGTCCGCAGAAATAATAGAATACATCTGAAGAATGATTGCAGCATTCCGATGCCATATATCTTCTGATGTGTTTACAATGGGAACTAGGCTGAAATGATGGCACATCCTTGAATCCTAGTATAAATATTTCTTAAGTAATACTCTTGAAGGTTTTAAAAGTTTTCAATGGGGTTTTTCCGCAAGTTGTGAAACACTCATTAAACTTCATAAAATTCCACAAAATTCTAAAAATTTCCCATTAAATCGACAAAATTTAGAAAGATTTCCGTGAAAAAATATCCAAATTATTTTTTTCTTTTAAATAATATATTAAAATTTTATATCCTAGATTAAAAAATTTTAGGGTCTACATTTTTTCCGAAAAGTAACAACATAAACATTATTGGCAAATTTAGAAATTCAATGACTTTCCACCAACAAAGTCCAAGTTTTGTGATGAAAATAAACCTATTTCATTTATTTCAGTTATGTACAACTGGGAAATAACACCTCTTACCCATAAACAAGGAAAAATCTAAACTTTGTTACATATATTATCATATCCTTTCGACACGCAATATTATATTACTCAACAAATTTGCTGTGTTATATGCCGACATTTTTACTGTAACATACCGCATATAACAGGATTTCATACATTTCAATAAATAGTACCACCAATTAAGATATAAGAAAGAAGGATATAAGAAAGCTTAACTTTATTTTGTTATTCAGATGAATGGGACATATGGATGGAAACCTAAAACAACACATTCTATGCCATATCCAAGGAATAAGAATCATTCCAAGTGTCTGGAAACTTTTGGCAACGGTTGTACGAACAGAATTAAAATAACATGATTAAAATGTTGAACTATATGGATATACACAAGCTTGGAAAGAAAGATTTTGCTATTAAATAGATATGATGGATATAATATGGGTCTAGAAAAATATATTAATGAAAATATGAAATCACAAAAAATGAGAAAAATCACCTAACAATTGACAGATAAACAATGAATATCTTTACTGATAAACAGCTGAATTAAATAAAAAATGAGAAGTTTATTGAAAAGAGAATAATGGGTTTTGTGTTAAAGTATTTAATAATAATAGCCAAAATACATGTAGTGACAACTTTTTAATATAAGAAAAATAGATGTATTACAGAGTAAAACTGTAAATCTGAAGACATTTAAGTTGACGAAAAAGCAGCGGAAATAATCGATTTTAAAAATGTATCATTCGTCGCTTTTATCTGCTTCCAAGTTTCCATTTGCGCGGCTCTTCCTCGATATCTTAGCTTATTCCCATCCATCTTCCCTACCCATTACCCAGAAAAACGTTTTCTAATCTCCATTTCTCTTCTTCACTTGTACCACTATTACTTCAGTGCATGCTAATTACTTAAATATTCTTGATTTTCAAAGGATGAACCCAAGAAATTGGATTTCACACTCTAATGCATTCTCACCCACATAAACTATTGCTCTATGCCTTTCTGATTCCTCGTTTGAACACCTAATCTTAACCAACATGTAAAACACAACAAAGCCATTTCTAAATCCATTTCACTGAGATCAACGAACACCAGTTCATTATCATATGACAAGTCGATTAGAGCCCAAATATCACCATTTCATATCAATCACGCAACATTTCACTTTAATTTCAGTATTTTAATTACCTCATTAAAAATACCATTCACATCATTCAATCTCTTATCACTAGCGCCTCAATGATTCTTTAGGTAGACGATCAAAAGCATTCCCTAAATTCAATAATCCAGCACAAATTTAAAGCACTTATCCACTATTTATTCAGGTACATGTCTCAGTGTATACACACACGTATACAAACACACACTCTCTCACAAGCATTTATTAACATAGTTATTGAAACACACTCTCACTCTCCCTCAACTATTGTATATACTCTCTGCCATTACTCTTAACTCTTTCTATGTATCTCTACACTCTCCTCACCTTCTAACTGTCTCTCTAACCCTTTCTCTCTCTTTGAGTATCTAATATAATTTTGCTTCTAGAAATCTCTCTCTATCTAACTCTTTCTTATTTATTCTCTCACTCACTTTCTAACTAATTTTTCATTTATTCCATAATTCTCTCTCTTATTCCACTTCTACATCTCTCTGTCTATAACTCATTCTATCTCGAACTCTCTTTCCAAACAACACTCTCTCGTAATCTCTCTCTCTCTTTTAGTTCGTGAAGCTAAACGTAGCAACTTATTTTATTATCTTCTATATAGGCAACATTCCAGTCTAGTGAAGTTGCATTTTATACAAGCAAATTATTACTTTTCTTCATTTCTTTCTGCCGGATTTCAATTCATTCCGCCTTTAGATTGAGTACAGGAGTAGTTTTCATCGGGTTTTGCCCCAATCGCATGGAAACGATTATTTACACCGAGGGGCGAATTATGAGGTAATTTTGGTTCGGCGAATATAAAAACAGTATCATTTCTGTTATTAGATGGAGGCTTTGATAGGATACATTACATAACCAAGCGAAGGGCAGAAAAATACGGTTATAAAGACGTCAAAGAAAAATGATGCAATTATATTGTAAATATATATTACGAGGTTGGGCAGGAAGAGAATCATAATCTCTCTCTCTCTCTCTCTCTCTCTCTTTCTCTTTCTCTCTCTCTCTTTCTCTCTCTTTCTATCTCTTTCCTCACTCTAGATCTTTGGCAAATACACAACAAGCGAGAGAAATTATGTATTGACATTCCCCTCAGTATTGAGTTAAACGTGATTCTAGATATTTTTGCCTCTCTTTACTAAATCCTATCTCAAGTAGTTCTTAAGATCCTATACGAAACAGTTGTAGATAAAATCATGAACCTTTGAAATAACTCTTTTCATTTTCTGCTCGTAATTTAGCTTTTTATCTCT
Organism: Ceratothoa steindachneri; assembly: GCA_963969495.1. NCBI lineage: Eukaryota > Metazoa > Arthropoda > Malacostraca > Isopoda > Cymothoidae > Ceratothoa > Ceratothoa steindachneri. The sequence goes on from OZ018337.1 coordinate 5,603,229, forward strand.
AATATCTTTTTGTTAAAAGTGTATTTTACGTATAAGAATAAATAGTGGGTCAGAAAATCCAAATATTTCTTATTTTCACCTAAAGATTTAAATGGCTACAGCAAACAAAGAGACGTAAATATTAATAGAAGCAACGACAGAATATTCCTAACAACACCGAAAGTATAAATAAAAATGTAATTTGTTCCTTAAGTTCAAAGGAAATGAGAAAAAGGAAACATAGCATCAAATCAAGAGAAATCCTGATATTTACAATAAATGGGGAAGGAAATCTCTCTTGGGTGACTCATCAATAGACCTGATGCTATTTTCATAAAGACCAACCTATAGACCAGTGGTTCCTAAAGCTCTTGTCCTGACTCAAATAAGGGAGGCAAGGGTGCTCCTTATGGTCACGGGATGGCAGAGAAAAGGAAAGTAAATAACAAAAGGTGGGAGACACAAATATTAGAAGTAAGAATAGTTTAAACATAATTATTATTATCATAGTTAAGCAATATAAATAGTAATTCAGTCTGGCACAAGAAAATGGTTGTGAATAATAAAGTATGATAAATGAAGGTAGACAAAACATATACAAGTATAATCAGGTCCAATACTTGTATTGTTCGCCAATGCGGTTAGAGTTGGCTCGATCTGTTTCTTAGAATCTTAAGTTCTAACGTATCTCTTTTAGTGGATGGACGGGGGTAGTACATAAGTTTTATTTGCATGTTTCCTTTTTTACTTAGTGTCAATGTAAAGCTAATTCAAGAATAAAATATATAATAGTCTATTATAGAGAAAACGGCATAAGCTTGGGAATTTTCACTCATAACGGAAACGTGCTAAAGATAAGTTTATTTTTAAGACTGGTTTGATATCGGTTGGCAATTAATACTTGTGTTTTTTATGGTTGAAGTAATTATCATTAAGTAAGTGTATGAGCGTTTATGTTACCATATAAATAAGTAATTTATATATAAATATATATATATATATATATATATATATATATATATATATATATATATATATTATACTCATTTCAGTTATGAAATGCAGAGGGAAAGATGGCCCAGCGCAAATGACAATTGGCGTATAATACTGATTTTCTGAAATTCGGCTTCACACATCTGAAAGATAGATCAGGGAATGATCGCCCTTACTATGTACAATGTCTGCAAGTCCCTGTCAATGAAGCAATGAAGGAAACCAAACTAAAACGCCTCTTTTGCCCCGTTCATCGAAACATTATAGAAAAGTGATGAAGTTATTGGAAGGATAAGCAAAATCAGGGAAATGAAGCTCTGATTGATGCTCCTTCAGGTTCACCTATATATTTGGAGAATGCTTCCTTGGCATCCTTTGAAGTGGCATCATATAATGCCCGATCCAAAACGTCTGAACATTGGTGAGCAGCTGGCGAAACCAGCAGCAGTCGCTATATAGAAAACTACTTGTGGAGTAGATGTAGCTAATAAAATTGTGTATATATCACTTTCTAAAAACAGCATAAAACTTTGAATTGATCTTATACCATTTGATATTTTAGATCAATTAATTGTGGCACTGAAAAAAGCAGATAAATTATCATCGCAGAGAGATGAATCTGTGGACATTGCTGGGGAGCTTCGAGTCCTGGTATTTGTCAGGTACAGAGGATACGACAGAATAGACAAGGACTCACAAAAGAAGACAAGCAGAACCGGAGCGAGTGGCGAAGGCTTGCCAGAAACTCCGGCTCCGCATAAAAGTGGGTGAAAGTGAAGAGAAAGAAGAAAAAGAGGAGACGCCAGAATTCTGGAAGAATTTCTGTTCCTTAATGCCCTGTAACAAACCACCCCCGTAAAATATATATTTGTTATGGTGGGGAGTTTTTCAAGAAATATAACAGATGTAGACTGTGTGAAATGTTTGGCAGTGTTTAGAGATGGATCGCCATCGATGATGGGAAGTCGAAGGATTAATCACTCTTTCTTACATCAGGAAATCATGGCCTCTAAACGAAACGAGGAAGAACTCCCAGTTATGCTAATCCTCCAGGTCAACACCACTACCTCTCCCCTTGCAACACCGTCAGAGCCTGCAGGAGCCCTCCACTAGCTATCGCCACTTTCTATGCCCACATGAGACCTCTATTACCTTAATCCGTGCAGCCCTGCCACTCTACCTACTTTCCTGAAGAGAAAGGACCTGAAAAAAGGCGCAGAAAGGTAGATTTAACCAACCAGATACTACTACTACCACCACAAGCACTGCTACAACCTTGCCGACTGACCCCATCACTGCTACCCCACCACGCGATGAAGATGTGGTGCTTAACTAGACCAACCCAAGGTAGAGGTAATCTTTGACAATGAGCCCTCTTTTGATAATGACTAGGATGATGACAATGACGACGATGGTGATAAAGAGGACGAGGAACCCGGTGAGGAACTCAAAGCCAAGGGCGACCTGTTTTCACTCATCAGGAAAATTGTGGCGTCCTTAGTTCGTCGTCTCCCTAGACAGCAATAATGTCCCGGGAGCTATCTGAAGAATGTGGCTGATGGTGTTGTAGGCAACTCGAAAGGAGTATTTCCCGCACTGGTATGAAGCACCCGTAACCAAGAAACGTAGGGTGATGGCAACACGCAGGCCAGGAGGAATGGGTTTGCGTCAGAACATATGTTTCTTCTGAATGAGGAGCGTGAGACGTTCGACTATCTCATCAAACAATTGGCGTTCTATTCTTGTGAGGTTCTTGTAAACCTCTGGACATTGTTGCAACAACTCTTGCATTAGGTTGCCGTAAGAGCCATATTCCATTCCTCGCTACAGAAAGGGACACACCCAAACTGATATCGGCTTCCTTGACTGTTTCTGTTGTGCCTCTTCTTCGATCAGGGCCTTGGCTATTGCCACTCGTTCAATGGCGTCAACGTAGTCAATGATGGCTTGCATAAGCTTTTTGCTCCGCACGTTTTGAGATGTTATTAGAGAAATGATCATGTCAAAGTCACCCATGATAAAGGGCAAGGAGATATTGCTGCTGCTAAAGGGGAACTGGGAATGCAATGATGTCTGGGGGTTCCTACGAATTTATAGTTGTCCTCTTCATCCTACGACCTACGGTGTCTGACAAAGACTATTTACCGACATACGGAGTGGGGCAAATACTGTTTAAGCACGGTCGTATTAAGTCTTACGATGTACGAGTTGAGCTACGCACGTCTGTAATTACCAACAAAGTTCAGGAGAAAAAAATTTAATCTTTATTTTTCCCGTGGACGTAAAACTTTCTTCTGTATTTACTTTTGTAATTTTGCTGAAATAAATTCTTTTGGCTTTAGAACCACCTTAAAAAAAGAACAAAGGGATGGATAGGCAAATAAAATAAGGAAGAAATAAAACAGTATTCATGAATAATAAAATATCTCAAGATTAACTAAGATTGTTATAACTACGATCTTCAAATCTCAAGCAGGTGGACAAATTTAGAGGAAATGAATTTAAATTTACCATTTTTCAGTCGCAATTATGTAGAATTCTCGCAACTCCTAATATAAGCTTGATTAAGTTGTATCAGTTTATCATTTTTTCTCTCATAATGTGAGTTTAGAGTTGTGAAATAGATAAGAAAATGGCATCGGAGTCGATTCCAATAGATTCTATCTAAGATTTGAGTACTATTTAAATTCCGTTTACTAAATCTCGCTTTGTTTTATTGAACTGTTAGGATTGTCCAGCTCGCTGTGAATATCTCAAGAAATTAATAATAATGGTTTAAATCCTGACAGGATTAAGATATATACAGGAAAAGAAATAGAACGGGTAAACACACTCACATTGGTCTTTATTAACGAGGTTAGGATAGATTTCTTCTTTGGTTATTCAAGTCAGGTGGCTTGCAGCTGGCCTGGATGGAGAGCTATCTTGGAGATTCATTGGGCGTTGGCACTTGCCATGGAACGATGATGGCAGGTGAGGTATTTAGAGAGAGAAAGAGCTGTGTGAATAAAATTGTGTCTCTCGCGTGAGTGAGAGAATTAATAGGCCACGAATGGCATGAGTTTGTCGGATGATGCCATCATAAGGTTGCCAATGGCCACTGAATGCCCAAATTTAAATAAATATCGTTCTTATTCTGTTAACTTGTGTAAATAACTCAAAAGAGTTAAAAAGATAGAATTTATTTCACACATCATTTTACATGTCTTTAAGAGATTCAAAAGTGACAAAATATCTTTATCTATGCATCTTGATTGAAGGAAGTTAAGCATTGAAATAGAAGCTTTAATTCTCTCTTGGAGTTCATTCTTGAGAAAGAATTTGATTGTCTAAATACAAAAACAAGTTATACGCTGCACATCCCAAGAGGAGTTCAAGCTAAACTTATTCGTGAGAATACAGTGCTTGTCAACCTCAAAGGTTGTGTGATACTGCAAAACATTGCACTACAACAAATCATACATTCCTAGACTAAATCTTGTAGATTAATGTATATTTTTCTTCTTTTATGAAGTTTAATTGACAGAAAGAATTATTCTAATATTCAAATTATATCATGTTAAATGAAAAATCATCATTTCAAATATAATAATAGAAACTGTATTCCTTTGCTGTATTCCTTCTTCTAGGATTCTGCTCCTCTAGGAGGTGAGTTTTTGTCACTAGACCATTTACTATTTGATCAAAAGGATATCATTGTGAAAAAATATGGGTTAAATAAATAAGGTCTTGTATGTAATTACAATCTATTTGGTAATATATTTAAGAAAACTAAATGTTTGAATCTATTTCAATTCTAGCAGTGTATTTTTCCAAGGAAAAGTGTGGAATAATTGTTGCTCTTCACTAATGTCTCCTGAAATTCAAGAAGAAAGATATTAAGGGTATTACATCAAGAAGCACCATCTTTACGATCATAATGTCTTTACATTTGAGGGTTCACTTTCATTGAGTACTTTTTTGGACGCTGAAGTTCTTCAATTGTACGTTCCATCGCCTCCTGGTAAGGTCATCTCAAGGATCGGGTGACCTCCACTGCAAAACTGGCGTACGACTGAGAAAAATCAAGTCTGAAATCTCCAATGAACACAGTGAGGGGCACAGGTTTGATAACGGTCTCAAGTACAGAAAGGCTGCGATGAAGCCTCATCTCACCAGGAAGGAGTCTCCCTTTGCAAAAATTTCAAGAATGAGCTCCTGAAGACTGCGGCACAGTGGTAATCGTTGATTAAGCTCCCTTTTACTTGTTACAAGTTTCTGGAAGATTCCGACTTAGGAGGAGAAAAGGGGAGCGATTTCATGAGTCCTGTGACCGGACCAAGGTGAAGCACCAAGACACCTCACGCTTAGACAACTGCAATTCTCTTCTAGTCACTTCCTTTCCTACAACTAGCTCAAATCTTTGCTGTTCTTCTCCTCCTTCGCCGCCCCAGGTTCACTCCTTCGAAGCCTCTGTTTCAGAAGCTACACTGGTTACCTATTCGCTTTCGTATCGACTATAAAATTCTTCTCATCAGCTACAAGGACTTAAACTTCGAGGCTCCAACTTATCTCTCGTCTGCCCTCTCCCGTCGTCAAACTCCTCAGGCATTCCGGTCTAACCTCGCATCCCTCCTGAACACTCCTTGTTCTGTCCTCTGCTCGATGGGTGACCGTTCCTTCTCAGTTTGTTCTCCTAGACTCTAGAATGCCTTTCCTGCTGAAGTCCGATCCTCTCCCTCCTTTGCTACTCTTAAACGTCTCCTGAAGACTCATCTGTTCAGAATTGCCTTCTCTCCCCTGTAAACTTTCTCTACACTCGCTACACACCTGCGCTCTGCGAGGGCTAGCAGCCCTGAAGGGTGGATTATAAATACTTATTATTATGTTTTGGGAAGGCTTTGCACATAAGGGAACTGAAGCACTAACAATTGTGCCTAAGAATACTGCCAGAAAGTCAAAATGATGACAAAACCTGCTTAATCCGCACCTTCTTATATACAGTCTAAGACTAATTTGCGTATAATAACTGCATCTTTCACAATGAGGGCTCATCTAATCATGAATCAAATGCAACAAGAGATTTGGAGGTTCAAAATAACATCGAGCCTTCGGGACTATGTGGCGGCATTTCACGAGTTTTGAACTCAATCGAGATTTTGTAGTTGATAATCAGATTGAAGTTGAACAGTAAACATCCAATTGTCAGCAGTTTTGGATGCTTATTTAACAAAAAAGGAGCAATATCATTCAAGTTATCATAGATACTTGGTCTCCAGCATGCCAACACGAATCAGTATAGTCCTGAAAATCAAGGGATGTCCTTGTAAATATTGACTACGCGCATCGATTGACTATTTATTAATCAAATGTGTTTGGGCTCGAAGTGTTTGTTTACATATTTTCCCTTTAAATTTGATTCAAACAAATTAAAACAAATTACCCTCTTTGATACGGTTTATTAATTTTATATGAAAAAATTAGTAGCGTTAAAACTTTTGGTCATGACTTTACGTGTATGCAGAGATACAATTATTACCTTAGGTCTAGATTTACTGCCTCCTCCACAATCCTCTCCTCACATTCCTCCTTTGGATTACTTCCCACCACTTTTACCCACCCTTTGCGAGTAAATAAAAGAAGACAATTCACTTTAAATGGTGAATAAATGCGATAAGCCTGATAACTTTGCATCCCTCTGCCAATCCATAAGCTACGTTCTCTTTTCACTACTTTTCTTTCTTTCTCTCTATCCCACACATGCTTTATCTCCATCTACAAACGCTCGTACACTCACACTAATTCAAATTCACCTGAACCCATTCTATTCATTGTTTAGAGACAGGAGTGAAAGAGGAAAAGAATGATGTTGCGCCCATGAAAAAGCCATAATCAATCGCGTGGCTTAAAAGATTTCTATTTTACCATCAAATAATAATTCTTTTTGACTTCGCATCGATCGGCTTGTGTTGGATGGAGGCTTTCCACAACTCCTCAAGATAATCTTTTCCAGAAAACACTGGAGCCTTTTCCTGTCTCCTACTTCTATCGGTTTAATGGAATTTTATGACAATAGAAGAGATTAATCTATTTTCTTAAAATATGAATCAATCATAGTTATCATCATCATCATTATCATCATTACTAACTCTATAATTTAGGCAGGGGATTTTTTTGAGTATTTGAATAATAATTTCACCTTAGTTTGGTAATGACATGTTTTTTTATCAAAGTTATTTCTAATAATTCTTTTATAATATCAAAATAGTGAAGTTCAGAAATAAATATAAGTATCAAAATTTTGTGATTTTTTTAAAACCCAAAGAATTACAAATGGTTAAGTTCAAAATTTATTTTGAAAAGGGGGAAATTTAGTTTATAATTCCTTTTGGAAATTATTATAATTGGCGAAGTTCAGAAAAATAATAAAAACTTAGCCCTGCCTGCTTTTTTAGATTTTAAAATTCAATCTTAGTAGCAAAGCGCAAACTCCATCCATAGGGGGGAGTGGCGAAGCCATTGCCTTGTCTCTATAAATGACGTATTGAAAGATCATCGATAATCTCGGAGATGTTGCAACTTGTGAAGCATTTTTCTAAACTCGTTAGAAAGCCAGGACAAATGGTCAAAGAACCAATATATCAATCAAGCAATCCAAATAGCGGAGCTCCATAACTGTAGCCTCATCTTGTTTGTGGATCGTGGGTTTGGGGTTAAGTGACTAAAAAATAGGCTTTTTTTCATTGTTCCACGTCATTTTCGTCAGCTCACGTGCAGCGGGCATCACACCGCGATTTCTTTCGTAACGTGAAATCTTTGCGACGCCATGTCATTCCTTCTCTCCTACAGTTGTTGCAGTTACAATTACAAATAATTAAGGGAAAAAGCAGGCGAAAAGTATTTCTATCGACAATGTAATCTAATCTAATCCAAAAAATGGCTCAGAGGCGACTCGATCAAAGACCATAGTGAGTTGCTACCTTTTTCGTGCCAAAATAGGCTGCCGTTCATTGACCCATAAAAAAAAAATCAGACGCGGATGAAACGCGAAGTGAAATGAGCAAATTTGCATTTGAAAGTTTGAGGTGGAAATATGTGTACACGCCTGCTCGTGTAATTGCAATAGAGTTTAAATGAATGAGTTGAAGTGAAAGGTATTTAGGTTTAAAATGCATATGGATTTATTTGTCATGGGTGCTTTAATCTATGTATTTGTCACATGTTTATTGTTGATTAAAATCCGATATTTCCTTTAGCTGTTGATGTGTTTCAGATGGTTCCAAAGCCTGTATTTTTTGATTGTTTTTGCACTCTATCTTTTCAAACATCGAAGTAATCGTAGACAACGACCCCTAGCCTATATTAGGGGTCATTATCTAGGATAATGTTCTTTTTATGTCATTTCTTAGGATTTAAATTTTAAATAATTAATGATAAGTTTATGGTATAAATGCAATTAGGTTTGAATTTGGTTAGGTTAGGTTAGGTTTATTTTCTTCGGCACCATATGAGATATCCTTGGCATCGGATGTCCTAGATACGACTTCATCGGGTGTGCAGTTTCTTAGATTCTTAATGACCATGATTGGGGTCGGTAATTCTGACCACGTGGTTGGATCTCTTGGGGGTTTTTTCAATCATCCGTCGTGATTCCAAGTTTTTCATTTTACCCAACGAGAGCGAATCACGCAGGCAGGTGGTAAAGAGGAATCTGGTGAGAAGGTGGCGAATGTGGCGGGTGGAAATGTGTGCAAGATGAACCTGTATCCCTTGGGGCTCTGAGGGCTTGCTGTGGATGATGAAGCGTGGGGGTGGGGAGACAATCCTTCATACTGTAGTAACAAAGGGCATCCCCTTGTGAGGGGGGCTAAGATGATAGATGAGGAAATAAATTAGGGTGGGGGCAACTCATCACCTTCTAAGAAAATGGAGGAAGGAGACTCGTAATGAAAGGCTAAAATTAAATACCCATGACGAATAAAGCCCAGTTAAACTTAATCTAGTCCAGATGTGCGCAAATGTGGCTCTGAAATCAGCCCCCATGTACACCCTTCTTATTAGCAATTTAAAATGACTAGCAAAGAAGATGCTTGGGTGTTTTGGGGGTCAACATACATTAATGAATAAGTTCTTTCAAACATGAAGTACAACGAGTCAAAATATCTCAGCGTGATGTCAGAGGGCCACTTCTCAGACATATTAAGAACCACAACTACCGATAAAATACCAAATTATTCTTTCATATTGAGAAATCATAAAGAAACATCACCTCATTGAATCGGAAGTAATTTACTGATTATACAATATCTTAGTCATAATTACTTTCGTTTTGATTATTTTTTTTCAAGTTACAATTAGTTCTGCTTTATTGTTAATTTATTTAAAACATCATTTAGTTTTAAAGCTAATTCAGTTTATTAAAACTATGGGCTTCTATTGAATTTACTTTCCGTTTTTCCTTATAATATCTAAGTTTATATTTGGAATGAAAATAATGTACATAAATAAAGAGTATCCCCTATAAATTATACGTTCATAGAAAACGATGAATGCAAATGCTATTATCTATCCACCTTAACTTTATTAAATGAATACAAATATGCCTTAGAAGAACAAATGAGTTCTCTCAGTTGGCGTAACCTTTAAGAAACCGAAGAATGTCGATAACTTTAATGATGCGCCTACTGCGCGCTCGCCAGTTACAGGACGGACCTTTAATAAGTTAAGCAACCTTCGCTCTGCAAAGAAATCCTACCCTGAAGCCTACGGAGCCTAACATCTTCAACATAATCCTAATAAAAATATTTGAATTAAAGCCACTAGGACTTCGCTTGGAGAGACCCTTCAGATGTGTCATAATGGATAACGAGGTAGGATCCCCGAAATATCCATTCAAAAAATCAATTTCACCCAAACCAATAACCTTGGAAGTTCCAACGGCGTCCTTTTATTGAGGCAGCGCAAGAAGGAGGCAAAGCAACTGGCGTTAACTGTGAACATTAAACTGCTCAACGCGCACTAAGGCTAAGAGAACCTTCTCCCTCAACCTCACCCTGTCCCTCTTCCCCTCCCTCTCTCTCCCACACACTCTCACCCTCGGATATAAACATACACGCACTGAAACCCATGGCGTAACTAGATGCATGATTTTGATGATTAAATGAACCCGGAGAAGCCCTTCTGCACTCAAACAATTCAATAAGGTAGATAGTTGAAATAAAGTAACCGCTGATGAGAGGATAACCTGCTCACCTCAAGAAGGCATATGAGAAATAAAACAATACGCTAAAAATCATTGAAATGCGTGAGTGTAATATAGGTTGAGGAGCGAGATGGTATGATTTATTCATGGGTTCTAAAAGGATGAATGTGGATGTGATTAAAAGTCGTCTTAGTTGGTTTAAGTACATAAGAGGCGATTAAAAAATACATTTGGTTCAGTGGTAGGGAGAGAAATTCGTGACTGAGCAACAAGATGGTATTTTGAGTAGGTGAGATGCAAACCCTCGTGTTCAGGAGGAACCAGGCCTGGACGAAATACTACACAACTCAACCCACAATCAGTATTGGCTTTACGATTGAAAGAGTTATTAAAAGGTAGGTAGGTGTATGAAATCTTCTGGACGACCGTGTGCTTGAATTAACGCCAATATCGCATCTTGGTAAGATTCAAGGTTAAGGATCGAGCTGCCTCCACTGCCAAACCTGCTCAAGTTTGCAAAGAAGCAGGTGTAAACGCTTCAACATGGTCAGTCAGGCGGACACACTTGACAAAGTTCTAAATTCGAGATGGGCTGTGAAGAAGCTTGATCTTAACAAGACGAACTTAACAGATAGCCTCCACATTTGTAGAAAATATAAAGATTGGACTGTTAATTAGTGGGGCAGATTCATATTCTCTGATGAAGCTTCCTTCATTTTGTTTGTAGCTTCTGGAAAATCCTCGTTAGGAGTGAAGGTAAACGATTTTATGATTCAACTGTAAGCCCACAGTGATAATTCCGGACACTTTCCTGGCCCGGGGGTGTTCTGATCTAAAGAAACTGGGGCATTTACTCTTTTGCATGAACCCAAAATGGTACCAAAATATGCTTTGATAGCACTTTTCTAACACTTCAGAAAAAATTTGGGATTTATACCTGTGTTTATTAGCATAGGGAAGCATTTTCTCATACATCAAAGGCAAGGACAAAGCCCTTGGCTGCAAAGAAAAAAGAAAATCAAAATTAAGGGACCCTGGCCCGGGAACTGGCCAAATTTGTTTCCAATAGAAAAGAGGTAGGCGATAAGGAAACAAACGGTTGATAAACAGAAACATAAAGCAATATCAGTCCAGATATCATCAGGAATTTGGTCTCCAGGATGACAAAACGAGTTGAGACAGTCTTGAAGAAGAAGGGACATCATTTAAAATATTGACTCTGTCTAGCAATTGACAGTATTTATTAATAACTGGATTTGGGCTTGAAATATTTGTATATTTCACCTTCAAATTGTAATACAAAAATTTAAAAAATGCCACCTTTGATTACTTCTATTTATTGTTTTATAAGAAAGAAATAGTAGTTTCAAAACTTGTAACAATGAATGTTGCGTTTTTCTATAATCGAATCTTGCAAGGATCTGCAAGGATCTGTGAGTTCATTGCGAGAATCATAAAGGATATTTGCAATGAAGAAAACGAATGTGTTCGATGTTCTTCTTCTTCTTTTTTTATTTCCTCTATTATTATTCATTTGTTATAATTATTTTCAATATATTAACTGAAATACGAGAATTATGGAGCGGGGATTTTCATATAATTTATATTGACGGTTATGAATAAAATATTGAGGTGATATTAGTATAGATAGGACACTCCTTAGAGCTCTCTGGACCCTCAGTACAAGGCAACTCTTCTTGCTCCTGCCTAATCAAGGAAATGTAGGTCTATCACGCAAAGTTTTCAACTCACTTGTAAGAAATAATAAAGGATTAAAGAAGAAATTAACTAGAAAAATGGAAAATTGATGGATAAGAATAAAGGGGGAAAGCGAAAAATGAAGAGTGGAATTTGAAAACACTTTAAAAGCTTGATGAGAAAACCGTACATACTAAACTGTGATATCGGCCCTCGTCTAGGTTGTTTGTTCTCAACTCTTAGTCACTTTAGCCAAGAATGATAAAAACAGAAAAATAATAATAACGAGGAAGACAAAATATCTTCCTAAATTATGCCATGGAATAAATAACTATGGGATTAATCCCAACTTTTTTGTAATATACCGGTGTAATTTAATTAAAAACACTCTTAAGAAGATCAAATGTTTGAGTGACATTTGCATGTGAAAAATCTACCTGAATATTCGCTTCAAATATTCACGCCGGTGATCAAAACAAATTTTTCCTTACCTGTTTTTGGCAGCCCCGTCAAATAAGGACTTGTGTTCCTAGACGACCAAAATCTGAAAAAATTCTAAATTCTCATCGACTACCCGAATTTATTAAACAGACGTGTTTTATTCTTGTTTAATTTTGCCCCTGCATCTAACATATATCCAAATGTGGTATTTATTATAATTATAGAATAAAAACATAAAATAAGAAATATGAAGGCAACAGAATGAAGAGAGAATAAGAACACGGCACCAATGAACACCCGATCAAACCAACCAAATGCTTGTTATGTGAACGAGGAAAACAAAGAAGATTTTTAGAATACAGAAACCGATAGAAAATATATTTTTAAATACCTGAAATTCCGAGAAAGGGGGAATAAAAGTTTGTAAACATTAATCGCTTGAAAATCTTTCGAATGTGTGTCACATGGCATTTCATTTGGTACGCAGAGCTGAAAGATTTATTGAGAAAGTAATAAAAGTATAGTTAACAGACTGGGACACCATTGGGCAATTGCGCAATTAGAGAGAATACCATAAGTAAACAATAAAGAGAAATACGACCAAAATAAAAGGCTGGTGAATAAAACTGTCGACCATTTTTGTCTAATGAAATATAATTTATCCTTGATGGTATGTAATAAGGAAGATAAGATCACGTTGACGTGCCAGTAATTAAAAATTCCAGCTCTGTGTTCCTCCTCTTTGACTAAACCTAGTAGTTGATTTAGTGGTCAGAATCCAAGTTAAAATAATACATACTGAGCAATCCATCCAAGTATGGAATAAATAAACAGGCATTGGTTGATGCATAGAATATTATGTGGTCTCAAAGCTTACCCTTAGACATCTCACGATCTGGTAGAACTATCAGTTTCAACAAGAGGTATACTACATTCCCCTTAGTCCAAATGCTAATAGAGGAGCATAATTTGAGTCTGGTGGGCACACATTAAATAAATCAAGCGTGAACTTCCTAAGGAATTCTTAGAGAAACAGAACAGATGTCATTCTGTTATTATGTTTTGTTTCACAGACAAAATGACACAGATTTTAAACGTTTGGCAGATTTAAAAGAAGAAAAATGGTTTTGCCAGTAGCATGCACTATAATGACAAAGTTGACCCAGACTTTTGTGGAAAGAACAAACGTAAGATTATTACGCTTACCTCACAAATTGAGGAAGCTGTGATAAGGTTAACTAGATAGCAGTCATGTATGACACTTCAAGAAATAGCCTTCATTGGCCCATTAGTATTTTCTATTGTCTTCTGAACATCTCAAACATAACATTCTACAAGTTTAGGGTAAGCTACCCTGCTTCACTTAAATCAAAAAGGTAACCATGCAACTTTTAGATGATGAACTGAAGAGTAGAATGCAGAACATAGATCCGAAGAAGAATCTCAGATAAGGAATTAAAGTAATATTCACTTACCTCTAATGCCTTTCCAGCCTCACACCACACACCACAGGGAACAAAGAGATGTGCATCTGTCCCTGGTCACACAATCTTAAGTTGAAAACAATGTGTTTCGAATATGAGAAATATATGTGTAAAGAACACTGCAAGTTGCTTGACAATTGTTTTGAGTGCGAAAGTAAAATATCATGTGACGAATCAGAGTTATGAAGATCATTACCAAAGGCAAGATTAATGATTTTATACATTCAAGTATGGTATGGGGGTATGGTTTTCTAAAAGGGTCTGCTGTAATGAATTTGATTAGTTTTGTTGGCTATTACTGCCTTGACGGTTTTTAGTGATTGAAATACTATGTGATCATACCGAAATATAATTGCATGTATAATCTTAGATGCCTTTACCAAATATATTAATAACTTTATGATATTTTTAAATTATACAAGAATTAAAAATAAAAAGTTATGGTGTGCCAACGCCTCACGGTAATAAAGAAGGTTTCGTGTTTCCACCAATACTCATCCTAACATTTTTGCTTGCTAATCTGATCTTGCATCCTCGCTCAAGGGAGACCGATATTATTCCAAAGTTAAATTATAATCAGTGAATAATATTTAAACATTGAAACTTTAAATAAGGCAAAAATGACAAAACTTTATAGCAGTATGGGGGAGAGACCACAATCGAGATATTATGCACACTTCAATAAATATGATCTTGAAGAAGTAGAGGAAATTAACATTAAATTAATAAGGTCTAATGCAAAAAAAACAACCGATTATCCTGCTAAATAACGTCATTTAATTTAACGTCGAAACTAGAGAGATGAAAAAACGAAAATTGGTTACAACCTAAATGGCAAAAAACGCAAAAGAAAACAGTGGGAATCTTGAAATATAAGAGTTTTATAAGAAAATGGTAATTTGTATTATTCAATTTTAATTCACACGATTAAATGGCCATGTAATAAATTTCCAGACTATCCAAGTACTTGATGCTTCAGGAAAAAAACAAAAGCAGTAGAAGGACAAGAATGAATGAAGATGGAAGAAATCTTCATTGGATATCGAAACACCCATCTTTGTTTACAGGGTAAAACCGTAAAATCCAACCGCTGGCAAATCATCCCAAATACACAACTTTTACTCCTCAAAAGAATGCCTAAAATCTTGCTTCTGGATGAGGTTATAGAGTTTAGAAATGGGTTTAAAATAAATAAAATGATTATTTTCTAAAGGAGTTTCAACCATTAAAGTTTTTAGAATGTTTGACTCATTTTTATGTATTCAATCGTCGATGAGGCTGCAAGTTGATTGTTACTAGTCTTTTAAAATTATATGAAGTCGAATTTTACACCATTTTTCCTGCTACGGATTGCGTGCAAAAAGTCTTTTTTTCTTGAAAATGGCTATGAAACTCATTATGTTCTCAGGAAAGTCTAGAAATTCCAGTTTTACATTTATTCAGATATTTTATTTCTAATTTTATGCTTATTCTTCCTCTAAAACCTCTATTTATTGAGGGCCACACCGTATGATGCCTCAGTTACTTTTTCACGTCTTTAGAGAAAACTTTATGAGAGAAGTTTATAATAAGGGAATTCATCTCATTTACTCCCTAATTTAAGAACTATAGTTGTGGCTTTCAAGCTGCTGCCAGTCTAGGGCAGCGACTACACCCCAGGTAACCATCTTGGCTGATGTGCTAAACCAAATGGGGGAGGGGAAGCCATAAGAGCTATTGTTCCTATGGCCTGGACTCTTCCGAACTCTATTACATGAACTCTCAAGTGGCAAATGGAGCCTATGAACATAAATTTGGGGCATTTGTTGAGTTTGGTGTGGGACCAAGTTGGGTGACACATCTAGGACGAGCCTGACGGATAAAAGGTAATCGGCCAGTGACCGTAGAAAAGGATTGGGGCCCTTACTACGTAGTATCCAGGTATTACCATGGAAGAAAGCCAAAAAAATAATAGTAAGAACATCTTGATTGGGACTCATCTCATTTGAGGAAGTAGGGAGAGTTCCAAATTCAGAGAGGCACTCAGTAAGCAACAGGCGAGACCTGACCGTCATCATGCAACTGTTTGCAATAAACACTAGATAAGAATAGCAACATGAAATGTAAGAACATTGCACCATGCAGGCAGAAATGCTGGTGTATGGATGGAGATAAAGAGAATGAAGATTGCTATCTTGGGATTCAACAAGTTTAGATTGCCTGGATTTGGCGAGACGAAAAGTGAGGATAGTTATTTTGTCTATTCAGGTGGTGAGGAGTCGGTAAGAGGGGTTGGATCTATAATGAGACGGAAAGTGGCTCGGGAACATGAAGGGAGAATGGGAAGCATCGGACTGGGTGCTTGTGGTGGAAATCAGAAACAAACCATTCTATATATCTATCAGAACAGTATAGGCTTTAACCAGTGACAGAGATGAAAATGAAGTGGATGAGCTTTATGATAAATTGGATTAAGCAAGACAAAAATGTAAGAATCAGGTGATTATAATTATGGGTGATATAAATGCAAAGGTGGGGAAAAGCGATGGGACCGTTTGTACTGGGAGAGAGGAATTAAAGTGGACAAAGATGGATACATTGTCGTACAGAAAGACAACAGATAATGAGGAATACTTAGTTCAGGCAGAATGCACGAAGACTGTGGAGATGGAAGTGATCTGAAGAAAGAACAGGAAATCCAATAGCTTACGCGATCATTAATAGAAGATACAGAGAAGCTGTTACAAAAGTGAGGACATATCTAAGAGGCAGAGTGTGATCGTGATCAAGTTCCAGTTGTAGCAGGCATCAGGGGGGAGAGTATAAAAACAAGAAGTTAAAATAAGAAGAACTGTACCCCTGCCAAGCAGAAATGAAGCATTAAAAGAGGTATATGGTAAGAGGGGAAAATAAATGTGAGATGTTGATGGATTAATATGACGTAAATGAGCCTAGGCAACTGAGATAGATTAAGTGATGCAATTGAAGAAGGCAATCAAAAGGTAATTCCAGATAGCAGGAAAAGGAAAAATACCTTTATGACTCAGGAAATATTTAAGTTAATGGATGAAAGAAGAGCTACTAAAGGCTGCAATGAAATTGCATACAGAGAACTAAGTAGATAAATTAAGAGGAAGTCTATGGAAGAAAAGAGAAGTGGCTAGATTAGCAATTTAAAGAAATTAAAGATCTTAAAACGAAAGATTCTAGAATGATGTACGAGATAAGATTCGCGAATTAAATAAGAAGAGAAGTATTAGACAAAGGCCTTTTAAAAACAAAGCTGGTAAGGTACTTACTGAAACAGAAGCCATTAAGGAAAGATAGGGGAAATATACAAGATAACTCGCTAAAGATGATAGACAGGAAAACCCTGGAAAAAAAAAATGGAGGAAGAGGTAAAATATGTTATGAGTAAGATGAAGAAGAGGAAAGCTGCTGGAAAAGATGTGGTCATGGCAGATATGTTACAGGCCACGGGAGAATTTGCATTAAAGAATATTACAGTTTTGGTAAATCATATTTTATAATACCGTTACCAAAGATAAACGGAACACTTGAATGTACTAAGCACCACACAATAATTATAATGAACCAAATAATAAAGATAGTTTTAATGAGTATAATAAACACAATAAAGAAAAAGGTGAGATAATAGGTTTCTGCGGAGCAATATGGCTTCTTAGAAGGCAAGGGAACAACTAATGGGATGAAAACAATTTTGGAAAGATGATTGAAAAATAAGGGAATTTGTTCCTTGGTTTAATTGACTATAAAAAGGCTTTCAATAAAGTGATGTATCATGAACTGATGGGTATGGTGGAATTGCTGGACATAGATAGGAGATAAATGAGAGTAATAAGAAATATATATTGGGAACAGAAAGCTGGTTTAGAGTGCATGAAAACTAAAAGGAGTATCAGACCTTAGGGAGAGTTGTACCTCTGGGATGTGTTATGTCTCCTGAACTGAATCCCTTTTCCGGGAAGTGATATTAAGGGAGCTGAAATGGATTGAAGAAGTAACAAGGGGTAACAAGGAAAGTAAGTACCCTAGGAGACCTTACGGTCCATTCAAAGAGGGTACCTTTGGACAATCAATCGAGCAGGCACATGACTGCTCAATTGTTTTGCGTCCCTAAACGGCCACTTTTCAAGAATCTGTCTAGTCTTGACTTGAACTGGTCAACAGATTCACTGTTGACAACTTCCACTGGAAGTGCGTTCCACTTACCGCAGATACTGTAGGTGAAAAAATTTTCACACAGATTTCGGTTGTAACGCTTCAGTTGAAGTTTGAAGTCGTGATTACGCGTTCTGTTCTCACTCAGTGTCAAAATATCCCGGTAGTCAACATTGTCGAACCGTCGAAGCATTTTGAAAACTTCGATGAAATGACTACGCAGTCTACGGGTTTTAGGCGAGAACAGATCTAATTCCCCTATTCTATCCTCATAACTTTTATGTTGGATAGACGAAATCAGTTTGGTTGCCCTAGCTTGTACGCGTTCCAACCTTGTGATGTCCTTTCAAAACGAAGGACTCCAAAGTTGTACGGCATACTCCAGGTGCGGCAAAACCAGGGAGTTGTACAGAAAAAGTACTATCTATGTACTTATTACGGTATCCAAACTGGCGCTTTATGTAGCCTAACATCCTTTGGGCTTTCTTCTCTGCCTCGATGCACTGTTTCGAGAACTTGAGGTCGCTAGTGATAGTAACGCCCAAGTCCTTCTCAGTGTCACTCAATTCAAGTGCAGTGCCCTTAAGGAGATAATGAGATTGGGGTCTTTTGTTGCCGATATGCATTACTTTGCATTTTTCAAGTTAAAAGGCATTTGCCATGTGTCCGACCACTCCCCAATCTTCACAAGATCTTCCTGCAGGCGGGCAGTATTTCCATCCTGTGCAACGTTCATACCAAGCTTGGTATCGTCGGCAAATTTGGAAATCTTGGCAACCATGTCACCGTTCATGTCGTTGGCGTAGATGATGAATAGTAGTGGTCCCAGGACAGAACCTTGAGGCACCCCGCTAGTAATGGGTTACAATATTAACCACATTAGGTACGCAAATGACACACTGTTGTTGGTGGACTCTGCAGAGAAGTTGCAACAATTGTTGAATGAGACAGTAAAGGCGAGCGAGGAGAAAGGGTTGAAGATCAATATGGACAAGACTAAAGTGTTGGAGGCATCTAAGACAAATTCACCTAGAGTAAGAATAGAGCAAAGAGGAAAAAGAATAGAGTAGGTTGAAAAGTTTCCGTATCGAGGACGTTTGATAACAGAAGTCTGCAATGTGAAAAGGAAATTAGAATGTGAATTGTTATTGCAAAAAGTGCATTTACAAGAATGAAGGCCTATCTGTGTCCTCAACATTGTTGTATAAATTAGAGACTTATACGGTGAGCAAGAAGATGCAGGAAAAGTTTGTCGCAGCTGAAGTGCAGTTATGGAGGAAAGTTCTATAGTTACGATGGACAGCAAGATGAACTTTTATAGGTGTGTTAAGGCGTATGGGGCAGGGCAGGGAAATGATGACCTCAAATAGAATTTGACAAAGGAGATTTCTCGGATATGTGATGAGAAGGAATGACATGGAGGCGGCGAAGCCGACTAAAATGGCGGAGGGAGAAAGAGCAAGAGGACTACAGAGAGAGATATTTATGATGTGACGAAAGTTGCAGGGGGACACTTTAAGCCTGCAGAGTTATCGCAGCTAACAAGAGAGAAAGAGTCAGGTGACGCTGCATGGTTGCCAAAGTCTAGGTGGATGTGACACGTCGGTAAGGTAAGGTTAGTCGTACAAAAATTACCACCTAACATAGAAAACAAAATACCAACAATCACATTTTCTTGAAAATACAGGTTTAATTCCCATTTAAATTTCAGAGAATATTATGTAAAATTTCAATGAAATGTTATTAGAAAAAGGAATATTTGCAGTAGGACTTCGCTCTTAGTTCGCGTCCATTTAACGTGGGTAATTTGCATTACGCGCCGCAGATATTTATGGAAAAGGTACATGTTACTACGTGCAAATTATCCTCTACAACGTGCATCTCTCTCGTTCCTTATCTCATTACTCTTGTATTGAAATATATATATATATATAGATATATATATATATATATATATATATATATATATATATATATATATATATATATATATATATATATATATATATATATATTATCGATATCTTTATTTACAGTTCCTCAGTACCCATAATGACGTTGGAAATATATATATATATATATATATATATATATATATATATATATATATATATATCGGGTAGCTCTTCAAAAATGAAGCATTTTTTTAAAATTAATATCTCAGTAACGTCCTTCCTATTCTTGACAATTTCCATTTGCCACATAATTTCAATCTTCTTTTTTCGAGTGTAAAAACAGAATTTAGATGCCATTTATAGTTTTCTTGCACTTCAAAAAAATAACAACATGGGTAAAAAAAACGAATATTGGAAGAAAATATTATTTTATTGTACAATATTTTCACGCCATAAACATGTCTTATTATCGATATCTTTATTTATAGTTCTTCAGTATCTATAATGACGTTGTAGGAATAAGAGTGGAAGGCTCAAAGGCTAGAAGAGTATTGCAAGAATTTCCTAGAAAAATGTAGAAAAGAGGTGCTGTGGAAAAACTCTCAATAAGGATTCCCGAAATGGGAAGCGCTACCAGAAAACCAGAAAGCGGTACCCCGAAAACAGCTTCAGAACTGGGAAATGTAAATTACATTAACTATGACATCTTCTCTCAAGAAGATTACTCAGTAAGACATTTATCGCAAACAACCATTGCTAAAGACTTGAATATTAAGAATAGTTCTGTACAACGAATAATTAAAACAAAAGCTTAAAGCCTCCAAATAAATAGTATCTTCTAGAAAAAGTGATACGGTTAAGGATAAAATAAAATAAGATGCAGACAGCTACTTGATAACATCCCGGTCGCTGATGTTAAAATTCTGTGAAACCACCAAAATGATGTTGACCATGGATATGGTTGAAGGTGTAACGGACAGATAAACTGATTGTATCATGAAAACTAAAGATTTCCAAAAAGGTAATGATATCTGCAGGCGTCTTTTGGAATTGCAAAAGAGATCTTAATTTCATTGAAAATGATAAGACCAAAGTGAATTCTGCTATTTACATGAAAATTCTAAAAATAAAATGTTGCCTGAGTGTCGTCGCCTGTATCAGCACAATGCCTTAATTTGCAAAAAGATGGAGCACCTTCGCATATAAGCCACACCACACTGTCTTTTCTAATTGGCAATACGCCAAGATTAATAACGATAAATGAGTGGAGACCACAAAATCCAGATTTTAACCCAATTTATTAATGTATCAGGAAGTTACTATAAGAAAAGGTGAAGCGAGGTTGGAGAGAAAAATTCACTGAACCAGAATTAACCAGCAGAATACGTGAATCTTGGCATAAAATGGCATTAATGAAGAAACGGTTTGGGTGTGTGGAAAAAGTCTCAAATTATTGATTCACCAAAGTGGTGAACCAATCGATTATTTACTGTAGGTAAGTTAAATTTCTGATTATTTATTTGTTTACATTCGATATTCGTTTTTTTAACCATGTTTTATTTTTGTCAATTACATGAAAACTCGTATTTTCCATTTTTTGCCATCGAAAAATCTGGCATATGAAACTTGTCATGAATAGTAAGGAGATTACTGAGATAATCAGTTGTTTTTTTTGGGGGGATGGCACACAAATATATATATATATATATATATATATATATATATATATATATATATATATATATATATATATATATATATATATATATATATATATATATATATATATATATATATATATAGCAGGAATATGAAGACATATGCGATGGTTTTGAACATTTAATTTTCCGGACGTTTCGGTCATTGACGATGACCATCATCAGCGAATTCTAAATACCAAAAATTATTTTTATAAGAATAACTAAACACAGAAATCAAATTAGTGAAAATCAATTAATAAGAAATTGATGAAATATCTTAAAAAAAAACAAAACTAAATTAAATAATAATTCCACCAGTTTTTAAATATGCATAATAAACATGACTTAAATGACTATCGAAATACAAAAAATTATAAACTATAGCAATAAAGTCGAAAGCAAGGCATGAAGAAATCGATTAATAAGACAGAAAAAAAGATTAATAGTCCCATGAGCAACAAATATGAATAGTAAACATGAATCAAGCGGAATACAAAAAATTCACTATAAAACACAGCAAGAGAGAATAATATGGGCAGGGCGAACAATCGAAAATAAGTTAGATCAGGGGGTATGTAATCGAAGCGGATATTAATAAATGGAGTGAAGCAAGTATTTCAATTAAGTTAAATTTTAAGTGATTGAACATCAAATAAAATGAGTAGACTAAGGCACGAAAGTTTAAATAGTAAATAAGCAATAATGGAGGGGTCAAAAGGACGACTAAAACATTAAATTAAGGAAAAGTCCTTAATAAACCAGATCGTTTAGATAATAATGGGACAAACTAAAATAGGAATAAAAATTTCTCTGCACGAGTACTAACCTTATAACGGTTAAGCTGGGAGTAACAACTGATAGTACGGACAAAATTAGGCAAAAAGAAAACTATAAAGGGGGATGTGGTTGGTTGTACATTTGTCTATATAGTGAATAATTTAAGGGATGATGGATAATCATTGAGTTACGGGTTAATTTGTTTGATGTAAGGAGATTCAAGAATTTTTAACTTAGAGAAGAGGAGGCAGAAGAGAGTATACTAAAGGAATCAGGGTCAAATGGGTGGTTAAGTTGTAGTGAATGTTCTCGTATAGAGGAGTGTTCGGGTTTGGAGATGGAAATGTTGGTTCTGTATGATACTCCGATATGCTTAGCGATCCTACATCTTAATTGTAGACTTGTTTGGCCTACATAGCGACTTTGGCAGTTCGCACAAGTGAATTGATAAATGATGGAGGAACGCAGGCATAATGGGAGTGATTCTTTGTGCCGAAGATATTAGATCAATTTCTTATTAATGGATTTTCACTAATTTGATTTCTGTGTTTAGTTATTCTTATAAAAAATAATTTTTGGTATTTAGAATTCGCTGATGATGGTCATCGTCAATGACCGAAACGTCCGGAAAATTAAATGTTCAAAACCATCGCATATGTCTTCATATTCCTGCTACGAATAAGGTTCCCAAGGAACGACTCCATCACTAGTATATATATATATATATATATATATATATATATATATATATATATATATATATATATATATATGAATGGAAACACCTTTTCATTTTTTCCTGCTAGACATTGCATTCCTTTGCTACTCTCACGTGATACTTTGTGAGTTTTTCATTTTATATATATATATATACAGTGGTGGCAACAAAAAAAGTGACATGTGACAATTCGGGGAAAATGAAACAGAAAAATGTAACTTACATATTTTATTATGAATATTTCATGAAAGTTAATACTTGCTCAAGTTGCCCTTGCACTTGATGACCATCCAGAGTCGATCGGGCATTGATTCAGTGAGGTTTGCGAAGTAGGTGGGGTTGATCGTAACCCAGATCTTCTTCAGTGATTCTATCAGGTTCTTGATGCTGCCGGGTGCTGTCTCTTGAACTTTGGATTTCATCAGATTCCAAGCATTCTCAATACGATTTAGGTATGGGGAATAATCAGGCCACTCCAAAACACTAATATTATTATCATTGAAGAACCTTTTTACTAACTGGGACCTGTGAGCAGGGTCACCATCATGCATGAAAAATTCACACTGATCAATTTCCCAAAATGGCAGCATGTGCTGCCTCAAAACTTCAAGATAGTTAGTCCCCGTCATGGTTACATTCTTGGGAAGGAAGTACAGACCTCCTCTGCCCTTGTTTCTTCTAAATGCACCCCACACCATCACACTATCAGGGTGCTTCACAGTTTTCACGGTATATTTCGGGTCATACTGAGACAAATTGCTGGGACGACGTACGATCTTTGACTCTCCTCTGACCAGCCTAAAGGTGCTCTCATCACTGAACATGACCTTCTTCCAATGGGCAGCTGTCCGATGTTTATAGTTTTTGCAAAAATTGAGCCTTTTCATCTTGATAGCCTTGGTAAGAAGTGGCTTCTTGGCAGCGCGGCGAGCGTGTAGGCCTAAGTCCTTTTGTAAGCGATGACTGATGGTCCTGAGGGTGACGTATATATGAAAAACCTTACAAAGTGGCACGTGAGGAAAGCAATAATATGAAAATTAACCCACATAAAAATGAAAAGATGAATTTGAGCACTTTCGAACTATACTTGCAAGTTCATTTTCAAGGAATAGCATGAAAATTTTCATTTTATTTTGTGTATTGAAAAGACAGAGAGGGATCACTCTGTAACACAGGCGAACAGGCAGTCGAAGAGGAAAGGTTGCGGAAATATCTAAGAACCGATAGGAGGAGATGGTAGGTTGGTGGCTAGACACCGATGCGTGGTTGTTAGGTTGGACTCGGTGTGATCGTGAATGGACGAGAGTTAGAGGCTGGTCAGGAAGGAGGGCGTGTAAGTTCGGTCGTAAACGTGTTGTTTCTTGATGCCTTTAGTTTATGTGAAAAACGGTATGGGTTGCGGGTGGTCATTGGCCGCGGGATATTGCGGTGCCATCGCATACCTTCTTACATCTAGTAGTGTGTATAATGGGTCTCTGGCGAGTTTCCCGAATTATTTTGTGAGTAGGGTGTAAGCGTATGTGTCAATGGGTGCTAATTTGTTGTTGTCGTGTAGTCTGGCCATTCTCGTGTACAGGTGAGAGTGGCAAGCGCGCTTTAGAGCGGAGTTCTGAATTCGCTAAGCCTTCTGCTGCCACGTCACACTCATGGATCGAGTGACAGTGAGGCGTACGTGAGAATAGGTCGCACGAGTGTTTTCTATAGGTGTAACTGTAGTTTTTTGCCCTCAGGGTAGAACCTGCACAGCGATGTATTTGTAAGTGAGGCTCTTGCTAGTGTTATGTTATGATGTATATTGAATATGATGGTCTTGTCAAAAGATAACACAAGATTTTGTATGTTGTGTATATTCGAGCCTTGTTGGGTTTAGATGGTTTCTCTCTGGTGTATGTGAAAAGATTAGTAGGTTGTGCATGAAGTGGTCATCTGTGTCTTCTAAGGGTCCTGGCTATCAGCCATTTATCCTCGTAATCTGTCTTTGCGTCTAGTATTCTTTGTGCGTGAAGTGCGATTTCTTTTGGTCTGCGGCCACTGACGAGAATGGTCTCATCATCGGCGTAGAACACTGTGTATGTGTGACAGCAGTTTTCAGGTGGGTGTGGAGTGTCGTTTTTGTACATGATGTATAGCGTGAATGCCAGTATGCTCCCTTGGGGAAGCGTGTAGCGTGGTCGTTGCGAAAGACCACGTCCGGAGACGTGATACCTCCGTGAGGACTAAATAATGTGAGGAAGGCAGGGCCGATATACTCGCAGCGATAACGCCGCAAGGCATTGGCCAGGTACCTTCCTGCGTCATTTGTACTGTTTGAATGGAGTGTCGGGTGAAAGGCATTGAGGGACCCCGCGAAGAAGATAGGGAGGTTGTGGTTAGATACAGCCCGGAGTGTGGCTTCTATGTTTAATTATAGGCGTGGTGGTCTGTAGTGTGTGTCCACTAGAATGGCGCCGGAGCTTCTCTGTATCTTGCAGGCTAGAAAGGAGTCGTCTTGTGTTTAGAGGAAGGAGTGGTGTATGGAGCGCTTTACTAGGATCGCTGATCCTAGGTGCTGCACCTGTGGAGATAGGTATGTGTGGTAGCCTGCCATGCGGAGTCTGTTGTTGGGAGGATGTAGGCTGATTGAGTTCAAGAATACTACGTCCGGTCTTTGTGTGTTTAGGACCCAGTTGGCAACCGTATGGCGAATACCGTGCCAACTGCGTACATTTAGCTGTGTCACGTTGAGGCGAACTATTGTCATTGGTGGAGTGTGTGAGAGGCAGATTTTCCAGGTCCTGTTCCTCTCTCCTTGATTATTGCGTGAGGTGTCAGTACGTTTACTCGTGTCGTCGACCTTGATTTGAAGAGGTTGTCTTTTGTTTTGTTGGATAGGGAAGCCGCGGTGAAGAGGAAGAGTGTGTTCTGTCGGGGGAGTTAGGAGAAGAGTTGGAGTGAGTAGAGCTAGGAGATGAAGGGCTAGAGAGAGTAAGGGAGGTGCAGATTATGAGAGGTGGGGTGTCGGGAGAGAGAGAAGGTTGGAAATAAGAAGGAGGGGTGGAAGGGGGGCGAGAAGGAACAGCAGGAGGGGAAGGTGGATAGCTTTACGTGTAGTTGTGTGTTGGGGGTAGTTTTCGTGGTAGGGTTTTATGTTTAAGAAGGGGGGCGTGTTGGGAGGGTGTGATGGGGGAATGTGGTGAAGGTTGTGGTGTTAGTGTGAGTGGGATTGGAGGCTGCGAGAGGGGGAGTAGAAACAGTTGAAGGGGGATTAGTGGCAATAGGAGGAGGAGTGAAGGTTGCCGAGGGGGGACTTCTGGAGGTAGAAGGGGATTTAGGTAAAGAGGTGAAAGGAGTGGTAGATGTGGAGGGAACATATAAGGCAGTTGAGAGAGAGATGGGAGCAGTGGGCAGAGGGGTAGGTTCCGGAGGTGAAGGGCCGATAGGTGTAGGGACAGAAGGGCGGGAAGAGACGGGAGCTAGGTGAGGCTGAAGGATGTGTCCCGGAGGATGGGTATGCGTGCCCAACGGGGTAGGGAGGAGTGCGGGTCTCCTGTTTGTGTGTTCTTCGATTAGAGCAAACACCTTCTCGGAAAAGCTGATCTGTTCTAGACCATGCGAGGTGAATATTGCGTTTAGTATGTTTGCGTATAGTCGGGGGTCACCCCTTGACATGTCTTTTGCCACCGTTGATAGCAAAGCGGCCAGGTGTATTCTAGTGTGTGTGGTGTCGTTAGGTGTGTTGTGTGGAGTAGGGGTGGGTGTGTAGAGTTGGGTGGGTGTCGGAAGGAGTGGGGGTCTCTAGGTCTTAGGTGCTGGGGTGGGTGCGGGTGTCGGGGGGTTTGAGTTGTGCTGGGGTTGGGTGAGTCTGGGGTGGGACAGGGAGCCGCGCTGACACCGTTGCGCCGCTAGCGGTGGTGAATGTTCTTGTGAGGTGGGGGGGGGGGCGGAGTGTGTGGTTGAGTAGGTGAGTTGAGGATGCCGTATAGCAGCTACGGCGTCGGAGTTAGCCTTACTTAGGTAAGGACATTTAGGGTTGACAGCGACATAGTTGCCGCCACAGTTGGAGCAGAGGGATGTGGTGGGTGTGCCGGTGGTAAAATGGTGGCTCACTATGCTGCACTTTGATTAGACTAGGTCTGCTGCACAGTTACCTGTGGTGTGGCCGGTTTTGTAGCACCAGTGACATTGGGGAGTTCTAATGTTGAGTTGTGATTCTATTTTTGGCGGGTATGTTAGCGTGCCGCAGACCTTGATGCCTTGGTCTAGCAACAGTGTTTTGTGGTGTTCGTCAGACAGTGCGATAACTGCCAACTTTTTGATACGGTTGAAGTATATCTCGGTGATGACCTCCTACCCATACTTCTGTCTGAAGTGTGTACGGTGGTCATATATGGAGAAAGCCAACCATAGGAGGTTGGTCTTTGCGATTCGTATTCGGTGTCTTTTGGTTACACTGTCGGCTAGTTTTGTGTGTAGGTCTAGAGCGGCGAGTGTTTCGGATGCGTTTTCGGGGAATTTTATTGCGTCCTTCTGTGAGCGGAAGATGAGTTTATGATGTTCGGGATGGGGGTGTTATGTGTAGCGGCTAGGTTTATGAGTGCGTGTTCATTGTTTCTTGTGGGTTTTGTATTAGATGTGCGAGAAATGACGTGTTACTTGCCATTTTTTTTTTAACTTCTTTCTCTTTTCTGTTTGAATGCCTCCTGCCCTGCCGATAACGAGACGATGAAGTGACTCGGATGTGGTGATGAATGATAAGTGAGCATGGATCTGGTTTGACTCCTCAGAAGCTGTAAAAAGATGGCAGACTTAATGATGACTGAGGTCACAATCAACTAACTCCAGTCGGGGTGCCGCCACCTCTATTGGGTTTTCTATATTTAACAGTGACATACGACATCTCACAGCGATGGTAGAGTCTCTATCTCTGGTCTTAGACGGTACCACATGGTAGGGTGTTATGCCTCCCGGCTTGGTAACTGAATCCCAATCCAGGTTTGCTCCTTCCTTTGGCTTCCGCAGTGGGCTAAGCCTCAGACCTCCCTTCCCCAAAGTTTGCAATTATGCTCTTTCTAAGTAGAACGGCATAGTTGCAAAAGAGCTTTCTGTGTAGAGTCGCATTAACAGAGCCAGAAAACGGAGGGACAGGGATGGTGAGGGTTTTAACACGTCATACCACTATGACGTGCCAATCTCATGTTAAAAATAGTTGTGAACTTATAAAGATGCTTAATATAATACCTTACTCCACAATTTCATTCTTGTCAGTTTCGATGTTTGTTCTTTGTTTACTAAAGTTTCTTTAGACGATCTTCATCCTCTTCTTTGTGATAAATTATATAAGATAGATCTCGCTGTACCGGTTAATAATTTCCTAAGGCTTATTTCTCTTTGTGCTAAAAATTGTAAATTTTCATTTAATGACAAATTTTACCTTCAAAACTTTGGTCTTCCGATGGGGTGATGGTTTATCTCTCACGATCTCTAATTTATATATTGAATCCTTTGAGACGTTATTCTTGTCCCAAATCTTCGATTTTCCTATTGTATGGTACCGGTACATTGATGATATTATATATCTTTGGCCTTCCTAAAAAGATATTCACATTTTCTATGTAATCTTAATTCTCTAGTCCCTTCTATTAAATTTAACCTTGAAATTGAAGAAAATGGGACTTTTCCTTTTCTTGATCTTTTTATACATAGGACGCCGTCAGGTTTAAATTCCCTGTTTAGCGCAAACCGTCCAACTCCACTTTATATATTAGCTTTTATTCTTATCACAATGTTAAAATTAAAAGATCTATATTTACTTCTATGTTTCTGCGTTCATTACGCCTTGTTAATCCGGAATTTTTGGAAAAGGAATTGTCCAATATCTTTGAAATAGGTAAAATCTTTGTCACCCTTGTCATTTTTGCATACTTCACTAAACTTTGCTGAGAGAACTTTTTATAGAACTGATTATCTACCCGTTTTCAATTACAAAAATTGTCTTATCTTGCCATGCCTTGAACCATTTTTGGTCTCACCCGTATTCTTAAGGAACTTAGTAACTCTGTAAATTTTAGATCTGAATCATCTTTATATAAAATATTAGTCCACAATAATACAAGGGAAAAAGGTGGAATATATTCAATAGAATGTTCTATTTTCAATTTACGAGTCCCTTACTTCGGGCAAACCGGTAAATCATTATCTACTAGAATTTACCAAAAGAAATATTGTCGAGTGTTCATTAATTGGCATGTTGCCTTATATAAATAGTTCCCCTGGCTTATTTAAACTCGACCCTGTTTTGAAAAAAACTTGTACGAAATGAAATTATTTCATAATTCGCCTGTTGTCACTCTTTATTAGTGTGATATCATTCGCATTGCCTCCCCCACCACGTGTCTTTGCTATGATCGTGAAATAACTCTTAGCACTAAATGTTTTCGTTCTAATGTTAATCCTTAAAAATGGTTTGGTATTTTCCCCCACCACTTCCATTCATATAAAAGGTGTTGTTGTGTGTATATCGTTTTAGGGGCGCATTTGTCTGTTATTAGCTGCTAATTGTTCTTTTTAGTGGTATTTTTCTGTCTAATTTTTGTGTTTTTTCATTCGTTTGTACTATGTGATGTGCGTTCCCTTCTCCATTTTCATGCTATTCCTTGAAAATGAACTTGCAAATATAGTTCGAAAGTGCTTGGATTCTTCTTTTCATTTTCATGTGGGTTAATTTTCATATATATATATATATATATATATATATATATATATATATATATATATATATATATATATATATATATATATATCTATATTTATATATATATATATATATATATATATATATATATATATATATATATATATATATATATATATATATATGTAGAGTGAGAGAGAGAGATTTTTTTTGGGGGGGGCGGCCCATCTGGCGACTGACTGCTTGGGCATAAGTCGCCGTACACGACACAGCCTACTACTAAGCTATATTATAAAACAAAACTAGAAAACAAATATGTGTGTGTGTGTGTGTGTGTGTGTGTGAGAGAGAGAGAGAAAGAGAGAGAGAGAAATGATGATCGTTAAAAATTAGGTAAAATTTAGTTTTAACATGCTAACTTATTTCTTCCCAATTTTACGTTACCAATTTTTAATTGCTTGTGTAGATGAACAAATAATTGTGGTAAATTTAATGAATTCATAGAAATATTTGTGTTACAGGTAATCAGGTTCCGACTTCCTTAATACATCTTCAGACAGATGTCGTATAATTTGTCGAGGCTAATTTGGCTGACATCGGTGAAGACTGCTTGCCTCCTTACATGAATGCTTGCCTCCTTTTCCACCTACTGTATATTCCATCCGTCTATAAAATAAAAGTCGTTAATTGATTTTATTTGATCCTTGATTCTTTTTCACCACTGAATTTTCATTGTTTCTTCTATCCTTAGTTGCACATTTAACTCCTTTGTTTTGTCCCATAAAATTTACACCAATCTAACACTGTTTTTTTTCTAAATAAACTATAGGATTTTACTATTAACATTACTCAGATGAGCCTTTACACAACATTGTCATGAAAATGATTATAAGTAAACCATAAGAATGACACCTTACCATTCCTCTATGTATTGGCCGCTTTGTTTCAATTGCTCTTAGGCAGATATTATATGTTTGTTTTCGATTTTTTCTAATAAGATATTGTCAGATTAACTGTGAGATAAATGCTATGTTTTATGACGATTAATGTTAATGCTGAAGCTATCTCCTGCAACATCCGGAATTGGGCCCACGAAACTTCATTCAGATTTGATTAAACCTGTAGAGATTTCTCTCAAATTTCAATCCACATCGACGCCCAAATGGCTCGGCAAAACTGAATTAGGATAAATTGGATTATAGAGATACACCTTCACCACACTTTTGTCTGCCGAGGAAGGTGTTGGGGCCAGGAGCAAATTTAGATGTAAAGAGGCCTTATACAGAATTAGTGAGACCAATGCCACAAATACATATTATATACATAGTTACACCAGAGAGGAGTAGCATACTAGTACTTAATAAAACACCTTCAAATGAAAAAAATGAAAAAATAGGAAGGTATTTAAATTTAAAAATATAAATTATTTTCAAATGAACAATTGATTGATTAAATATTTTTTAATTAGCGATCTTTATTTCTTTCCTAGAAATTAAATAAAAGTTGAAATAAAATCTTATGAAAGAAAAAGCACAAATTAAGTTCTAGCTTGTTAAACTAATGCCTAAATCTTGAACAGAGTAGAATTCTTTATATAAAGGAACAGTATGAGCTGATTGAGTATAAAGAAAGATTAAGTTTAAAGACTAAAATACATTAATTACTATTGACTCGTTAGAATTGCTAGGTTACCACACATTAGACATAGTGAAACTACTTCAAATTTCGCCAGCAGATACTGATACATAGTCAGAGTGAAAGTCTCATGAAATAATGTAGATGAGAGAAAGTTGGGTAGAAGTTTATGAGTGAAGAATTTTCCGTGTTTTTCCTCAGGGAAGTCGGCGTACCAAGTAGCTGAGTTGAATAGAGAATGAACGAGATAACCGTGCCTAAACTCCAGGAATCATCAGCTGTAGCGAAGAAAAGAGAAATAGATGTAAATATCTGAATGTATGGTTGAGTAAAAACGGTTGGGCAAACATCTAGTTTAATTTATCCAATACACTATGTTCTGATTGTTGATTGATTTTTTCCACGCTTTACATAGAAAGCGGCTTTTTCCCGACGGGGAAATGAATTCAGTAATTTTATATCAGTTCCAGTCCATGACGGACTTGTACACGAGGTTTCAGGTATTGACCAGTGAACAACGTCTCTTCCTTCGTCAACATCCAATCACACCCCTGCGAATGACAAAGAGATACACAAACCTTTCCTTAACCATGTATGGTACATTGCCAAGTAACTATTTCTAGAATTCGATGTAAGTATTGACTGGTGGCGCTGATGGTTCTATCCTAGTCGTCACACTAGGGGCGCCATAATTGAATGAATCTAACCAGGCAACTATTCACAGAGATTCTAAAGGTTTTGGAGTATTCCGTCCATGTTGTTTGGAATCATGCAATCTCTCACATTGAAGCTTGCTGCATTATACAAGTGATTACTAAATCCAATGTAAGATTGACTTCTACGGTATTTTACCCTTAATTGAAACCGGCGAGGATCCTTCTGAAACTGCGTTTGTTTTCATATCCATTTTTCTTGTAATATAATCCTTGAGTTGGGATATTTTTACCATGCCCTGTTCGAAAGCCATTTTGTAATCTATCGAAAGTCAAAGATCACGATGCATTGGAATCATTGTATCACTTCGTTCGCAGTAGCTGTGATGGTATGTCTACTTCTTGTCTGAGTGAAATAAGGATTCTTTTTTACTTCACCAATGGACATGAATATGTTTCATATGAATGAATGCACTGCTGATGTTACTAGAGTCGTTTCACATATTTAAATACTGGAATGCCGTTGAGAATTTCTTCAAACTGACTAAATGCCTTGGAGGAGAAATCATTGGGGCTGCATGGGAAAGAAGATCCAAGACGGTGTCCTGGAATTTAATGAAGCGTACCATTGGCCATCGACTCTTCCATTGGACATACTTTTTAATGTCTCGATAGCATAAATTCATTTTGTTATCCTCTGAATTCCACACACTCATTGCCATCTAAGAGAGTGCTTTCTCCAACCATTCGGACTGTTCGATACAACTGGACTTGCAATTCTGTATTATTGACTGACTGAGTCATGAGTAGCTTTGCTCCTGGTTTCTCTCAAGAAGACTGTGCTCGATCCATGTTCGTCTCTGTTGATTAGGGTGACCTTTTGTGTGCCAGGTTGTGGTAATAGAAAGTTCTCGGAGTAAACGGATGTCTCAAAATATTACTTCATTATTATTTTTTTTGGAATGTTCGACTGGGGCCCGGTAGGAGACCAGAGCCTGTATCATCTGTTTCGCTCCCTTATGTTGATTTTAGCTCTTGTTTGCTTTTCTTTTTTTTGTTAGTTTTTGGTAAATTAACAAATTGTTAAATGTTCCCTTTATGGCAAGACCATGCTCTTGTCCAGGACACCAGAAAAGTAATGTAAAGGTTAAAATATCTCTGTTATTCTTTACTGTTGGAAGTGAAGTCTTTCTTCCATTGACCTCTTCCTCACGATGTTTATTAAAATTCTGCCATTCAGGGTTAGGTAATATTTTATAAATAATACTAGAAATAGAGGTCAGATTATTTGGTAAAGAAAATGCGAATAAAGTTGAGGCTAATGAGGAAAATTCTTAAGGTAAACTACAATTTGGGACATCTAAATATAACTAGCATTAATTCGGAAATTAAAGCCTAAAGAGGATTAATTGTGTGATTATTTTAAT
Source organism: Ceratothoa steindachneri (assembly GCA_963969495.1). NCBI lineage: Eukaryota > Metazoa > Arthropoda > Malacostraca > Isopoda > Cymothoidae > Ceratothoa > Ceratothoa steindachneri. The sequence goes on from OZ018337.1 coordinate 5,636,641, forward strand.
AAAGAGAACTAGAACTTAGTCTAAATTGATTCAATCGATAGAATACTCTATTATACAATTATGTGAAATAATGATAGTAAAGTTAATAAATAGTATATTATACAATATATCTTCAAGATCGCCATTCCTCATTGGCTACCTATCACCGGACCTAAAGCAAACCCTTCATTTTTTGCTGGTCCCTATGCTTCCAGTATTGGACCGATGTTTCCACTTTTTGGTAGTTGCGTCCAGTCTTCGACCAATATTTTCAATCTTTGACCCATGCTTCCCTATTTTACTTAGCAAAGAATAGTTCTCTTTAGCAAGCCCCTTCTTCTTGAAGTGCAGGGACTAACAAACCTTCATACATTGCTTGTATGCTTATCCTCATTATCTAAAAGATGTTATATTTCGACGGCCTCTCTGTACTGACATATTTACTAAACCTTTCATGACACTGATAGCGTCATGCCTAGTTATGCTGACTTCATGAATAATCAGTCTTCTCTTTTAAGTTCCATACTAGGGCTCGCTAAGGCAAAATTACTTGATTTGAGCATCTATAGATTGTTTTATACTCATTACTATGTGCTCCTAGAGCCATAGGAATCTAGAACGATCTGCCTAGCCACTCATGCAGATCCCGGACCGAGGAACGGTCCAAGGTATTTACTCGCTTGACAGGCGATCTGCTACGTAACAGAACTTGGTGGAAACCACATAGGGCAACTAAGCTCAGAATCGTGGCAAGAATGTGGCTCTATAAATGAGACCCGGAAGGGACTAGAAGAACTGAGAGGTGGTTGGATCCAACGTAGAGCGCCTCGGACCCGGGAGCGCAGGCCAGCAATCACTCTAGTCGAGGGCGTTTCATTTCACTCCCCAGATCCTTTGGACCAGGCGTTGGCGCCAGCAAAATTATCAGGAGGTCAAGACTCGACGAGGATGACATCACATGATCCACCACATGCACTAACGTCAGAGAAGAACCGAGACACAAAATATCGTCTTTTTTAAATGTCTGGGTGAAAATAATGATTGGCTGCAAGCGAATGCGAAATCGCTCCTTACCATGCATAATCTAACTACACTTAATCCAAGAATATATTCGTAAATATCGTAGAAGTGATCACATAACTATGTAGTACCTTAATGTTCTATGATTATGAAAGGTAATATATCGGTGTTACAATATAAAATTACCAAAAAGAGATTGAAAGTATTATAAAAAATTTCCGTCTTCAGGTTAAGATGACGCTTCTATAAATGAAGCTGTGATGGAGGCAGCGTTTGTTCAGTTGAAGGTTTTTTTAATTTTGAAGAATATGCGAGTTCAGGAAACGGCTTTAATTTAAAAAAAAACAGTGAATTGAAGATTGCAAACAATACATTACTCTGAAATTTGATCCGGCACTAGAAAAACAACAGGAAATTATGATAAGACTGAGGCATTTTGTAAATTGAGGAAGATAATATTGAACCCATCTCACCGAACGAAGTTCTGCCATATATTTACTATACCACGTCCCCACCTCTCTGTCTCCCAATATGTCCCTCACCCTTTACACTATTTTCATTTCCCCGCTCAACTTATCCCAGCCTTGTGCTTTAAATCTCTCCTTGTCTGACTCTTCTTCTCTTTCTCGTACTCTCACTGTCTTACTCTCTTTCTCTCATTCCCTCTCTAACTATCTCTCTCTCTCTTTAAAATGTTTTCTTAATCATTTTGTATTTTCTTCTCTCTTTCTCAATATATCTATTAATTTTTACCTATCTCGTTCTCAGAATTTCTCTCTCTCTCTATCTTTTACTCTCGATTTGGTCGGAAATTAGGTTCCAGACTAAGGTCGTCTTTCTTTATCCTACTCTATCCTTCCCCTTTTTTTACATTAATCCTATTTCTTCTACTTATAAAAATAAAAAAGCAACAAGAAAACAATCCCTATTCCTATCATGTCACTTTTACCCTTTTTTCATCTATCTACATATAAGGACCTGGCATCTACCTCACGCGTCAGAAGAGAGGCTTTTGAACCTCTATAAACAACGCCAATCGACGCTCACTGGTTGCGAGAGACTAGGACTAGAGGTGTCCTAGGCGTTGGGGCACGATGAATGGGATGAGGGTAGTGCCCCTTTAACCTCTTCCCTGGCGCGTAATTATTGACCATTACCAGTGACCGTTCACGGGCTCTCGCAGGTAGCATTGGTACGAGGTGACGGCCCTTTGTTCCCAGGTTGGTTTCCAGGCCAATGAAAAGCCTTGGGTCGAGTCTATTGGTGTGGCTGGATATCCATTGAACGCTGCTCCGAAATCTTGGCCGTTGTGAAGGGAACTAGTAGGAGTTTAGTATGGGGCGTGCTCCGTTGTTCACCTGGTGAGAAATCGATGGCCCCTTGGGGACCGTCAGTGCTGCTTTGTTGGGAGTCACGGCACGCCGAGGATTGACGACTCGGTCGGACGAACAGCAGCACATGGAGCAAGCCTTCGGAAAGATCCGAAACCTCTCCGATGGATAGGCAGGAGCGACTCACGCGGGGAAAACTCACCAACCCCCCTTTTTATCATTGATTAGGCGCAAAGTATTGAAAGAGAGAAAGTGTTCAAAATGACAACAAAAAAGGACCAGGAACTATAAAATACACGTGCACAATATGCCACATAGATAAGTGGTGCGTGGACTTTCCGGAGGGGTGTTATTCCAAATGCCACCCGGCTAGTTCCTGCACCGACTGTATTCTAAACGGCCAAATCAAGGGGCTGAAAGAAACATGCAGTGCTTCCGAGGAAAGGTCTAGGAATTTGGAGGAGAAAATAAAAAACCTAGAATTGGAAGACGCTGGACTGATTCACAGGCTAGAGGCTAGAATAGCAAAGCTAACGTCAAGCTTTGTCGTAAACACTGCATCTGCAGTATTACCCTCAGGGCTAGGTTAGCATGCTACGGATAGACCCTCAAAGAAAAATAAAAAGAAGGGAAAGAACCAGGAAGAAGAGAAGGTTGAAACAGAAGATGAAGTAGAAGCTGAAGAAGAGAAAGCTGAAGAAGAAAAGATAAAAACAGAAGAGTATATAACAAAGAAAGATAAGGGGGAAAAGATGAATAAAAAAGGAAAAAGAAGTACAAGAAAAATAAGATAAAGAAGATAGAGGGAACCGAGAGTTCGCTTCGGGAAGGAAAGCCTCAAACCTCTGCACGGAAATGTCTGAGGGTTACCCTTGTGGGCGATTCCCAAGCACAAGGTTTGCAGACCCTGCTAGCGGTCCGCCTTCGCACTAGTGTAGAGGTATGCTGCCAGCCAGGACGGGGGAACCACCACATCAGGATAGAGGCTGAAAAATCTTAGATTTCCGAGAATTCAGTCGTTGCCATGATGGTAAGTGGAAATGACCTCTACCTTTGAGGAGGCAAAGTAGGCCCAAGCAAGAAAATTCTCAGCACGGTCATGGGAGCCGTGGAGGACTGCGGATTGAGAATTTGCAAACGGGTCGTTGTGGGGATGCTCCTAAGAAGAGGTCCTAGCCGGAAAACTCACTTAAGGAACGTGACCTTGAACCCACGCCTGCCCGACCTTTGTAAGGCGAAAAGTGTCTTCTTTCTGGACCCTTACAGCACTTTTAACGGTTGAAACGACCCTTACCAAAGGGACGGACTGCAGCTTTCATTCAAGGAAAAGGCTGTACTCTGTAACTTAATCCAGGATGTCGTAGAGCAGACGCAGAGGAGCGTCCGACCCAGAGTCAAGGCAGACTTAAGACAGTATGCCCGTGTCACTCCTGGAACGACGTTATTAGATGTGGCAAAGAGGGGTACTGCCACACAAAAGAAGCCGGGAAACGTAAGAGCGTAGAGGGTCTTACACTGAGAGACTCCCTGAAAGTTCTTCTGTTCAATGCAAGGTTAATCTGGAATAAGTTTCTTGAGCTCCGTGGCCTCGTGGCAACAGAGGAACCTAAGATGGTTGGCATAACGGAGTCGTGGATAAGAACCTCAAGCCGAGATTTTGAAGGTGAATTCACGATTTCCGGTCAGCAGCTCTTTCTAAAAGATAGGCCGGACAGAGAGGGTGGCGGTGTCATGTTCTATGTCAAGGATACTCTTAAATCGACGGATTGCAACATCGTATCCGACCATGAACTACTAGGTGTTGACCTAGAGATAGGTCCTGCTAAATACAGGACCCTAGTGCTTCATAGACCTCTTGCCCAGCTCGGTAAAAAGGACAGAGATCTTTACCAGCTACTAGGAGAACTTGTCGAAAACAGAGTGTGTATCGTCATGGGAGATTTCAACACACAAGTTGACTGGGAAACCAGAGAACCCTGTGGCGAGAACGCACTACTCATGGAGTTCGTGAACAACGAGTTCCTACCCCAATGGGTGAAAGAGCCAACGAGAGGAGAATATATCCTCGACTTGGTTTTCACCTTTAAGGATCACATCGTTGAGGACCTCTCTGTTGGCGAAGAGCTCAGTGGGAGTGACCACCGACTAATAAGATTTGTAGTCAAAGTCCCGGAGGCAGGGACTGCAACTAGTAGATCGAGGAAACTCGATTTAAAAAGAGCAGACTTTGCAGGTCTTCCTGCTGGACTGACGGACGGGAGGCTAGAAATGTGCGATGTTGTTGAAGACTCGTGGAACAGTTTCAAAACCACATCCATAAATCTTCAATCACGTTTCATCCCTCTAAAATGTCCCCGTCGCTCTCCTGTTCAACCAAAGTAGTTTAATCGAGAAATCTGCCAACTGCAAAGGAAGAAGAGAAATGTGTACCGGCAATCGAAAATCTCGGGTGACTTTGACGAATACCGAAGGCTAGCCAGGAGAGTGAAGTCCAGCATAAGGGCGGCTAAGCGGTCGGAGGAACTCCGAGTGGCGAGACTCTGTAAAGAGAATCCCAAGGAGATCTTCGGATATGTGAACAGCCGTAAACCAATCCGTCGAACGATTGACCCTTTGAGAAATGAGGAGAGGGCATTAAAGCACTTAGATGTGAAAAATGCTAACCTCCTCAACAACTACTTCTCTTCAGTGTTTACTGAAGAGTCTGGTCCCATCCTCCAGCCAATGGATTCCTACTCGGAGGAAAAGCTAGAGGATATGGACTTCACCGAAGGGGAAATAAAAAAGAAGATCACTGACCTAATGAGGAATAAGTCACCTGGCCCGGATGGGTTTCTACCTAAAGTGTTGAAAGGAGTGCGCGATCAAGTGTCACGACACCTGAGCGGAATCTTTAACATGTCAATCCGGACCGAATGCGTTCCAAGAGACTGGCCTGACGCGGAGGTGACTCCTATCTTCAAGAAAGGAGACTGTAGCCAACCGTCAAACTACTGACCTATCAGTCTGACTTGGAGAGTCGGTAAACTCATGGAATTCATGATGGTGGACAAAATGACGTCGTATTTAGAGTCAAACCTGCTACTGAGGAGTTCCCAGCACGGCTTCTGAAGGCAACGGTCATGCCTGATGAACCTTATGGAATTCTTCCACTTCGTGTTCAGTGAGCACGATCGGGACAAGGAGGTGGATGTGGTGTAATTAGACTTTCAGAAAGCCTTTGATAAGGTACCACACTGCCGCCGCCTTCTCCGGAAAGTGCAAGCGCTGGGCATAGACGGAAAAGTAGCCGGCTGGATCGAGAACTGGCTAAGTGGCAGACGGCAATGGGTGGTGGTGAATGGACAGGCTTCTGAGTCGGTGCTCGTTACTAGCGGAGTGCCTCAAGGTTCTGTCCTGGGACCACTACTATTCATCATCTACGTCAACGACATGGACGATGACATGGTTGCCAAGATTTCCAAATTTGCTGACGATACCAAGCTTGGTATGAACGTTGCAAAGGATGGAAATACTGCCCGCCTGCAGGAAGATCTTGGGAAGATTAGGGAGTGGTCGGACACGTGGTAAATGCCTTTTAACGTGAACAAATGCAAAGTGATGCATATCGGCCACCGAAACTCCTAATCTCATTATTTTTTATAGGGCACTGCTCTTGAATCGAGTGACACTGAGAAGGACTTGGGTGTAACTATTACTAGCGACTTCAAGTTCTCGAAACAGTGCATCGAGGCAGAGAAGAAAGCTCAAAGGATGTTAGGCTACAAAAAGTGCCAGTTTGGATACTGTAACAAGGAGATAGTACTTTGTCTGTACAACTCCCTCGTTCGGCGGCACCTGGAGTATGCCGTACAATTTTGGAGTCCTTCGTTTCAAAAGGTTATCGCAAGGTTGGAACGCGTACAAGCCAGGGCAACCAAACTGATCCCCTCTATCCGACATAAAGGTTATGAGGATAGACTAAGGGAATTAAATCTGTTCTCGCTTGAAACCCATAGTCTGCGTGGTCAGCTCATCGAAGTTTTTAAAATACTTTGAGGGTTCGACAAATTTGACCCCTGGCATATTTTTACATTGAGTGAGAACAAACCGCGCAATCACGGCTTCAAACTTGAACTGAAGTGTTACAACCGCAATCTGTGTGAAATTTTTTTCACTTACAGTATCTGCGGTAAGTGGAACGCACTTCCAGTGGAAGTTATAAACGGTGAATCTGTTGACCAGTTCAATTCAGACTAGACAAAGTCTTGAAAAGTGGCCGTTTAGGGACGTAAAACAATTGAGCAGCCATGTGCCTGCTCGATTGCTATTCCAAAGGTACCCTCTTTGAATTGGCCGGTAGGGCTCCTAGGGTACTTCCTTTCCTTGTCCTTGTTACTCCTTGTTTTTTACTTATGATGTTCCCTTTATCTGTCTCTTTCTCTCATTCACTTTATCTTTCAGTTTTACTCAATTCTCTTTGGTTATCCATCTTTCTTTATTTTTTTTCTCTCTATAGCTCTCACCTTAATATAACTTCATTTTCTCTCTCTCTATTATAACTTTCTATATGCGTATCTTTCCCTATCTCAACTTCATCTCTCATTCTTGCTCTATTAATCTCTCTCTCTTTCTTGATCTATGCCTTTCTCTCTTCCCCCACTCTCTTCCTCACTTTATCTCTTAACAATTTCTTTTCTTCTCACTCTCCACAATCGTGCCTATATTCTCACTCATTCTATCCCTTCTATCATTCTTCTTTTTTCGCGCCCTATTTTATTATTTCTTTTTATTCTCTCTCTTTTGCTATCTTCTAAGTCTCTATCTCCATATGCCTCTTCATATCCACCTTTTAGTATCTGCCTCTGCCACTCTATTCATCTGACCTTCTTTCTCTATCTTTTTCTTAGACAATCACTCTATTTCTCTCCCATCATTCGTCCTCTCGCTCTCCATTTCCTTTCCCCTGTCTCCTTATCTTTCTACCATTCTTTCTACATCTTTCCCTATCTTTTCCACTGTCGCTCACTCTATCTATCACTTTCTATTTTACTTACTATCTTTATCACTTTCTCTCTCTTTACCCTTTGTAATAGGGCAGAATGAGCTATAAAAGAGGATATTTTGGTTTGTAGAGGACGGCAGTGTATGTGAAACTGCTTTATAGTGTAGTAAAAAGGTGAATTAATGGCTGCAAACACAAACTAACCAAGTAAATGGGGCGCTCGTTAACAGATAAAGAAGAAAACCTATGGACAGAAGAACCTATGGAAATAAGAACCTATTTAATTTATG